>NW_004624856.1:2596788-2609723 GCF_000247695.1 Heterocephalus glaber | reverse complement strand
AGCACCATAAACATATACTAAATGAGTGGATTTAATTTTATATATATAATATATATATATTTCTCTTAGTTAAATACAACAGTCAAATTAGCTGTGCGACTACTGAGCTTTGTAAAAAAATGAAATTTTGATGAATAATCACAAAATAAAGAAAAATTGTAAAGATACTTGGCAGAGGAAAAATAATCTATGACAGAGCAGGAAGTAGGCAGGAAGCAACAAGCAAGCAGCAGCAAGCTCCCTTTTCTCTTTTCTCCCATCCTGGCTACCAGCCTTTTGAGTGGACCCACCCACACCCAGGGAGGGCCTTCCCATTATCCTCACCCAGAACTATGCTAAACCAATCAGTGGACTAATTTAGTGATCACACATCCTTAATCCATATTCACACACCCTAGATCCAGCCACCTCTGCAAAGCTCCACCTATGAACTCATGAGGCTTTGGAGGACATCTAGACACAAGCCATAGCAACACTAACTTGCTGTATTTGATCAGCATGGTAGTGGAAAGAGTAAGTCAGTTCTCATAACTATTCTCAGTCACAGTAACATATCTTTGTAAAACATATTATTTGAAATTTTCAAATATGACTAGATTGCTAAGTTAACTCTTTTTTCTTCCTCAACACATTCATCTAATTTATACATGAGAGCAATAATACATATGGAATTTCTCATTTCTCCTGAGTGCTTAAGATAGACAGAAAAAAACAGAAATCAAGGACTCTTGTTGAAAAAAACAGGAGATAAAGAACAGAGAAAACAGAAGTAGACTTCAAAGCACCAATATGATGTTTCCTTTTTTTCAGAATTGTGAGACATTAGTGGTTTTCAGAAGAGGAATAAAATGATGAACTCATTTTGTATGAAGAAATCATACAGCAGCTTTCTCACACTCTTCCCTTCTGAGGCACAGAGACAATGGGAGAAGTTCTTTTGAAGCCAATGTCAGGAGGGAAGAAATGGGCTTACAACAGGGCACTACTGTCAAGAATGGAAAGACAGGAATTTAGGTTAAAAATATTTTGAAGGGACAATTGAAGAGGATTTATGTTTAAAGATCAAGCGTAATATCAAAGTTTATATTCTAGATAATTGAAATACTGAGGATTTTATTGGTAGAAATAAGACTTATAGAAATAATAAAATTAGTCCTGGACCTGCCAAGTCTCAGATATCATTAGGAAATATCTTCTATGTGCCACAGTTTTCTCCTGCTTAAAATGGAAAAACTAGTATTCTGGTTTTTTTAACATTTTATGAGGATTAAGTGAGATAATGTACTTAGAATAGTATCTGGCACATTTCAAGAATTGTTTAACTCCTTGTCGATATATGAACACAACCTTCCCTTGGAGTCCACAGGGAATTGGTTTCACAACCTCTCTCAGGATCTTCAAGTCCCTTTTATATATGGGATTGCATATAATCTATGCACATTCTCTCATACACTTTAAATTATCACTACAGTACTTATAATACTATTATAATGTAGGTTATACATAAGCCATTGTCCTACTATATTATTTATGAAGTAATGACAAGCAAAAAGGCCTGTATATGTTCAGTACAAAAGCAATGTATTGTTTTAAAAATATTTTCAATCCTCAGTTGAATAAATCCCGAAGTGTGGAACCTACAGACACTGAGAGCTAACTGTACATATCTATAGATAGTTTCAGCTCTCACATGAGAACTTGTATAAGAGGTCTTCAAGTTGGATACAGATACAAGTAACACAATCTCTTTCCGGCTACAAGCCCTTGGTATTTGCCTATTATCTTTTCTCCGGTCCTCTGAATGGATAGCCTACTTATTATTTGGATCTTATCTCACTTGTTATTCTCAGGAAACATATTTCCATACCTAAATTAGCTGAGTCTCAAAATCCTCATATCTGTTTGTCTTTTGTATGTATTTGTCATGAATACTTATTTTTCCTTCATTGAACTAGTTTTTTTACTATCCCCCCCATATCAGGATATAACCCGAGCAAGCACCACAAAGATTATGTTCATCACAGTATCTTTAACATTTAACATGGTCCCTGGTACCCAACAAGAAGTTGCCTCTAAGCCAGGTATGATGGTGCACATCTGTAGTCCCAGCACTCCAGAGGTAGAGGCAGGAAGATTGTGAGTTTAAGGCCAGCCTGGACTCAAACAAAAACAATAAAAATGGTTCCCTCTGTCCAGATCACTAGCATGGGCAGGATAAATCATTCAGAAGAGATAGAAAGTCACATACGGTACACTAGCTCAGAAAGATGTTGTCATTAAATGTAGATTTAAAGAAGCAAGCAGAAGAAGTAGTAAAGAGTGGTAAAAGGAGGGCCAATAAACAAGAGCTGAAAGCCAGAATCTCAGTTCCACAGGGGAACGGAGGTGGGACAATTTCCCCAAATCACTTGTCTCTTGTCCTTGCTTTTTCTACATTCTACCAAAGGCCAGAGGGTCAGGGTGCCAGGTAATGCAGTGTGCAGAAATCAGCCTCCACTGCACAAAGCAAGGCAGAGCAGAACCTGAAGCAAGGAGAGAACCAGCTTGACACTTGCCGAATACTTGTACTGTAAGAGGTAAATCTGTGTATAGGGATAGTTAGAGCCAAACAATGGACTAGAACTCCCAAAATGAGTTGAGAGATGAGCAAAAAAATCAGAAGCAAATTTTAAAGAAGACCTTTATTCAGGGAATGAGGAATAGAAAAGTTTGAAATAAAGAACATAACATTTGCTGAGGGCCATTATATTTTTCCATCACTATTTTCCATGTGTCAGGGCCAGGGATTTAGCTCAGTGGTGTCATGCCTGCCTGACAAGCACAAGATCCTGAGTTTGATTCCTGCCACTGGAAACTTTTAAAAAACTAAAATAAAATATTTTCCATTCTTCTTTTTTACTAATGAATATTTTTAATGACCAATTGTATACCATACATTGATTGAGATAAATTCTATGCCCATTCACAGCTTCTGGTGTTCATTTGACTTTATTAGAATGAAGAGATTTGTCTTTGAGGGTTGGCTGGTAAAAACTAAATTAATATAATAAAAAGGAAAAACTAAGTTGATTGCAGTCACTGTACTTGTAAGCAAATTACTCTTATTAACTTGGAGGCAAACTTAGAAAAGGTGAAATAAGTAGATGTCAAAATGTTCTGAGGGCTGGGGATTTAGCTCAGTGGTTCTGCCACCTGCCTCGCAAGCACAAGGTCCCGAGTTTGATCCCAACACCAAAAAAAAAAAAAAAAAAGTTTTGCCTGTTCAGAGAAGTCAAAAAAACCAAGAAGGTGAGAAAAAGGGGGCAGACTAAAAAGTGTGGAAAATTTCAAACCCCCAGAGTTTAAAAGGAGACTTCTCTACTTGAAGCTGGAACATTATATACACTGAATTATTCTAAAGGAATTGGATCTATGCAGTATATGATGTGTAATCGAAAACTACAGTGAATGTTTAAATTTCTTTAAATTATTAATGTAAAAGACATTGCCATTAACCTCCCTCAAAGTACTTCCTCTTGCTTCAAACACACTTATCTCATCATTCTTGTGACTTTCCGAAGCAGTCTTGGAAGTTCTCTTTCATCAGTGTCTTTAGTAGTACTATCTTGGCTGCCTCAATGTCCTGAATCAATTCAAAACATTTATCTTTCATGGCCACTCTGATATGGCGGAAGAGCCAGAAGTTGCATAGTGCCAGATTCAGTGAAAAAGGTGGATGAGGAAACCCCATAATGTTTTTACAAGCCTGCCTTTCTGTTGGTTGGCACTTGGCTGTGGCGTTCACTGTCATTTTGATCACACCTCATGAAGACACTCACAAAGAGGACTTCCAGAACTTCCAAAAATGGCAAGATCGATGGGATAAGTGTATTTGAAGCAAGGAGGAGTATTATGAGGGGGTTTAATGCCAATGTGTCTTTCCCTGTAATATTTGTTTTTAATTTAAATATTCACCATATATTTTGATTGCCTTGTAGTTCCTGGAGAGAAAACAATCCTTAGATAGAATTAATTAGAAAGTATACAATAGAGATCCACAACCCAAAATAGGATGTAAGATTTGGGGGGTTTTTTATCAACAAGTTTTTATAAGGCTCTTCTAAGCCTTTAGCCTTTTGCTCAGCTGCTTCAAAGAGGACAGGGATTTTGTTGGTGGTAATGGTGGTTGTGCTAGGACAGCTACAAAAATACTGCAGTTGACAGAACTTAGATAAATCCATATAGGAGAACCGAGTGAAAAGCTTGTCCAGGCATCAACAGGATTTTTGTTTCTGGAGTTTCTCTTTTAAAAGACCTGCAATTGCACCTTGACATAATTCTAATGTAAAGTATGGATATTTAACCCTTCAAATGCTACTGTTTGCAAAATATTTAAATGAACGCTCTGAATTCATTTGATGTGACTTCTATTTGAAATGTTTACAAATTTTCTAGCCATAAAGAAAAAATTAATACAATGAAATTTATTTCACAAAGAGGTAAATTTGTCTGTTCTCCGATTATCCAAGCATAGGGAATTCAAAACTAAATTCAAATAATCATCAGTTCCTGGAATTTGCTTTAAGCAAAGATTCACCCATTCAGTAGAATGGGCAGACACAGTCTTTTAGAACTGGGAAGATTAACTGCATAATGAGAAGCATTTTAGGTTGATTTTACCTTTACATCTCCTTAATATTGACTACTGGGTTGTGAAATGGTATGATTCAGGCAGAAATTCTTGGTCAAGGTAAAAGGTCTAAATCATCCATAGAATGTGGAGTTAAGACATTTTTTCTTTTCCCCATTTTCCCAAGGGCCTAGAAAATACCTGGCATATAATAAGCACTCAATAAAATAATACTTGCAGACAAAAAAATAAATGATTGATTTTAACTTTAACTTATTCTAAAACATCCATCTCCAAAATAGAGAAAAGCAATAAATAGTGGATCATCCTGTGACGTTGACTGAAGTCTTATTAGCCTGAAGGGAGCTGAATTGAACTTTTATAATAAATTTGTTTAACCTGAAATTTTCCTTTATGGTTCAGGAAGCTCTTCTTATAGAACCAGCCCACAATGTGTTCACAACCAGCCTATCCTGACATTCCAGTCTCCTCAAACTACCAAGTCGAAAGTCTAACAAATACCAACCATAGCAGACTTTAAGGACATGTTGGAGTATTTGTGAGTTATTGTTCTTGGCATGGATGGACAGTGAGACAGTAATAGTTCTTTTATCTAATTAAGTAAGTTCATCCTCAATTTGGGCTCTAATGACCACAACCCAGGTAATTTCTTCTTTGACTTCACATTAAGAGAAGGGGATGATGATAAAGAACCTTGTAAAATTCAGCCCTGAAGGAATATTAATTTAATCCCTTGGTGTTTATCTAGCCTGGAAGCAAATATTTTAAAGAGTGAATCAGACTCAGACTCTGTCCTGTGCGGTTTCACCGCCTGCTGCGCAAGTGCAAGGACCGGAGTTCGATCTCCGGTACCAAAAAAGAAAAGTTCCTCAGCTGCCGCCAAGGTGCTCGGTTCTTCTGAGGGAGCTAAGGCTGAGTTGAGGTGAGGCTCTCACTTCATCCGGCGACTAACACCGTGCTGGCAGCCCGCACAAGGACCTCCGTCTCAGAGCTCGCCTGCATCTACTCCGCCCTTATCCTGCAGGACTACGAGGTGACAGTCACGGAGGATAAGATCAATGCCCTCATTAAAGCGGCTGGGGTCAATGTCGAACCTTTTTGGCCTGGTTTATTTGCAAAGGCCCTGGCTAATGTCAACATTGGGAGCCTCATCTGCAATGTAGGCTCCTGTAGCTGGTGCTGCACCTGCAGGAGGCCCTGCCCCCTTCACTACTGCTGCCCCAGCTGAAGAGAAGAAGGTGGAAGCAAAGAAAGAAGAATCTGAGGAGTCTGACAAGGACATGGGCTTTGATGTTTTTGACTAAACCTCATTTTGTAACATATTCAATAAAAACTGAACAGCTAAAAATAAAAGCCTTCAAGAAAAAATCAAGCACCCCTGTTTTTGCAGAGCCACCATTCTGAAAGATGACTGAAGAAAATTGTCTTTTGATTGGGCTTACAGGTTGCATTCTTCACATTCATTCACAGCACTAACTGCACTGCTGTCTCTTAACAAAAGGCAGGAAGTTACACCAACCACTTGGCCACCAGGCACACATGATCTGGGTATAAGCAAACCACACTACCTGCAGTATCCCTCAAGGAAATAATTTTGCCACCCTGAGAAGGCAGAAGTCATGGTTTTAATTTTGGAGGTTTGGGCTGTCTCTCTCTTTTGTTTATTCATATACATACTGTATATTGATTGCCTACTATGTGTCAAGCACCATGGTTATATGTAATGTGAGGGCAACTCTCTCTAGGTCAAGAAGTTCATTCTAAATTTCCAAAGGTGGGGGAAGGTTCTGTTTATAAACATGAACTGGATTCAAAATTTTCTGTGCACTGGGCATTTCCATATTAATTATTCAATGTGATAAAATTTTGAACTGCTTTTTTTAAATGTTAACACTGATTAATTAGTCAGCTCAAGATCACAATTAAGGAGCTGCCTTATCCTTTCCACACTGAGTTCTCTCCACCAAACCTCCCCTATATGTGCTGCCTTTACTTGCCTTAAATCAGCTCACTAAATTGGTGCTTTTCCTTTCATAATATAAGCAGAAAATGTGAGATATTAGTAGAAAAGACTAAATTTTTAAAATAGGGATAAATGGCAAAGAAATAGAGACATTCAAGAACAAAAGATAAATAAAAAAAGGATTAACTATGAAACTAATTTTAACTTTGATAAAATAAAGAGATTCCATAAGAACTAAACTGAATTTATGATAGATTAAAAGGGTCAAAAGTTAAAGATGTAAAACTAGTATCTTTTGTGTCCTAAAAGATGGGTCACAAGTTGAAAACTATAATTAGAGTTTTCTTGGGCAAAAGTTTCCTGAGTTTGAAATTCAGACAGGAAGCTTATACCTGTGTACCACTATTTTTAAGGCTAAAATCTGAGTTCTCTGTTTGCCATCCAATTTCCTTTAAAAACCTGGTGTTGACACTGTCTTGCTATGCAGCCAATCCTCCAATCTAATTTGTAGTATGGCTTTTGGGCTCTCGCAATGGTCCATTCATTTCTGAATAATGGCACTTGCCACAAGATACTACAGGCATTGGCTACTTCTCCATGTTCCCCTCAGATTACAGTATCAGAGGACACAGACTGGACCTTGAGAGTTAGCACCTGTGGCATGAATAGCCCTTTGCAGACACAGCTGAATGTGCTTTTCTCACTTAATTTTCAAAACAAGTCTATGACCCAGATATCATCACCATTTGAAAGTTAAGAAAACAAGTAAAAGAGATTAAGTAACATGACCCAGGTTAACAACTAGTAATCCATACCTACAATTCAGATCCAGTAAGCCAAACTCCGGAACATTACCACTTAACCACACTGAAGTCCTCTTTTATTTGTATTTTTACTCCCAAGTCTTCACCTGTGCCCCAGCACAGAGCAGAGGGATTAATGACTGAATAAAAGCCCAGTCAGCTCCACCACCACCAGCTCTTACCCAGAGCCTTAGATCACAACCTTCACAGAAAGAGATTTCTGTCTCTGTAGTATAGTGGTCATCATGTTCACCTGACACAGGAAGAGATTTACTGCCTATACTAAAATTAAATTAAATTGGTTTCCTAACTGTGCACTGACCAACTGGTGAAAGGAGACAGCTCAGAAATATGTTATGTAGCAAAGGGATATCAGCACAGAACTAAGTCTCCCACACATAATCCATTAAGTGATATTTCAGAGTTGGCTCTATTTGATAACACATACTCAGATCCAAATATCTCAAGGTATTCATGAAATATTCATGGATTTATATTCATGAACCCCTCATTGTGATTCATAAATACTAACAATAATATTTTACCATGAGTAAAAAACAAAAAAGTCATAAAATTAAGTGAGTTGGTTTGGCAAAGACCTGTCAGTAAATCTTTGGCTAAGACTGAAACAATTACTATAAATCTAACTATGTGGCCTCAAGAGGAAAGAACTAGTTTCTCCACTAGCTCTCTGCTAGTCTCTGCTTATCAACATGTTTTTTCTTTCTGCTAGTTGTGATCTCACTCCTACCTTTTTTCAAATATAAGAAGTATAAAGTATATAGAGTAAAGAAAATGGGAGGAACCCTCTGGGAGTTGAAAAGCAGGAGATTCCTATATTCCTCAGAGAACATCCAGCCTTTCCCTTTCTGCTACTCTCATTTTTCCCTGAAACTACTTAGTAGTAATTATAAAAGTATCACTGAAACCTTCCTCTGCAGATAAGTTAAGTATAAAATGAACCCAAAGGCAAAATTTTCTTTTATCCCAACAGTCTGTCATATCTATATTGGTAGTCTAACTGTTCATAACTTTTCATCCACTTTACCCTAACAACAAACAATACTTTCCTTTTAAAAAATCTTCCTTCTGAGTACCTTCAGCATGAGACTGGCAGGATTTAACCAAGCAATGCCAAAAATGAAAGAGAAAATAAAATTGTGTCATTTATACAAGAGAAGTACATGAATCTCTCTAATTCTTCATCATTAGAAATTTGTTTATCTGAATAGGATGGACCTGAAAGACATAATTCTTTTTAATCCAACAGGTTGATTTATAATCATAATATGGAGTAGATAATCAAGTACACATCAATTGGTTTTCAGATCCATCAAAATCTGTCAATTCAATTTAAATAGACTTGAAGTGTTAACACAAAATCAAATTGTATCCTATTAATATTTGAATGTTATGCCGAAATGCATTAAGGATTTAATGGAAGAAAATAAAATTATTCTGTTTCCATATTAGAGGTAATGCCTCAAACAACATATCATTTTTACTGTTTTTTGATCTAAAAGTTCTAAAGCACAGTGGGGATTGGGAGCATTATACAAATTGTTCCCTAGTAATAATTTAATTTTACTATGATTTTTTAAATGAACTATGATTAGTTGTCAGTTTGTGAGTTAGCATTGAAAATGTTTTGCTTTTTGTATTAAAAATAATATAAATGCCTGTAATTTTTTTTAAAATCATTTCATAGAATTCTATTCACAGTTCTTTGTTAAGAAAGTGAATAAGCAGGGGCTGGGGATTTAGCTCAGTGGTTCTGGCGCCTGCCTTGCAAGCACAAGGTCCTGAATTCGATCCCCACTACCAAAAAAACAAAACAAAAAAAGAAAGTGAATAAGCAAATAACAAGAGCAAAAATTTATAAAAAGTGGACTTCTAGGAAGATGGCAGAGTGGTGAACAGCAGATAAACAGCCCCTCTGAGATTTGGTGTACAGATGCTGGAATATAGCAAGGTGAGGAAGAGAAGGAGGAGGGAAGTGGATTCCCACAACCCAGGAAGGATCTGAAGTGAGAATTGAAGCCCACAGGGAGAGTGAAGAGAAAGACCTCAATGCAGAAGAAGGAATTGGCAAGCAGCACTTTCTCCCTGAGCCCTGACTCATTTCTTGGAAGGGGCAGCTCAAACCTGCAGATCCACGGTGACTGCTGGCCACCCCAGAGGCCTCCACAGAGAAATGCGCCAGAAAAAAGGTGCAGTGAACATAGTGAACTGTAATGACTGGTGAGTTATTCAGGTTTAGAAGTTCCCCAGGAGAGGGTGATTAGCTGGTCAGCATCTTGGAGAGGAGCCAACTGAGCTCAGAACTCTGGGTACCTGAGAGCTGGTTCCATCTAGCAGCTCCAAGTCAGGGTCAGGAGGTCAAGAAGCTGAGTTCAAGCTGTCAGGGAGCTGAGTTCAACCCAGCAGTAGATACACAGAGTGCTGCAGGCTAGATAAATCAACAAATTGGGTACCAGCCTCACAGCCCAGTCTGAACTTCAGTGGAACTAAAGGTGCAGGCTTGCTGGGATTATCCACTACCCTGCTGTAAATTTACAACTAGCTTCCTGGGATTAATCAACACAGATATGGGCTGTCTACTCACTCAACATTTTTAGCAGAGGCATTCCCTGAAATGACTTTTTGTTTGTTTGTTTGTTTTGGGGGGGTTTTTCTTGATTTTTTTGGTCTTGTTTTTATAAGTGTGAACACTGTTTCTAGTTTTTTATTGCTTTTCTCTTCTGTTCTCGTTTTTATTTCTTCCTTCTCTCTTTCCCCCGTCTTCTTCACCAGCTTCCCAAAGTTCACATAATCTTTTTGTCCTCCAGCCTTCATTCTAATATCTTCCTCTTCATCTATTTTCCCCCTAATCCCTTTTAAATTTTCTCTCCTGAGGGTAAAATCACCACACTAATGGCATATTTACTGTACACAATGTTCTAGTTTGTTTTAGATTTTGTTATACAACCACAAATCTAGTTCATACTTGTAAAGGTGGAAAATTAATAGTTACCACAGTTCATCATTTTCTAGGGATGTGCCAAGACTGAGACTGCCTAAGGGTCCTAAACAACACTATAGGCCAGTGACAAAGAACCAGGGGCTTGGCCAAATAGGCAGCAACTTCTTATCCCCAATAAACTAAAGAGGTAGAATCTTGCAACAGACTCAAAATGCAAAAGCCACCTACACCTGAAAGTCATCTCTGAGAATTAGTCATTTTCTAAGGGTTCTCACTTCTAGAAATAAAACTACTTGCCATAAGCAATTTATGAGCATCAACCCAAGAATTAAACTAAAAAAAATTAAAAATGAGAAAACACTTAATCAAGATGCAACCCCAGACTTCCAACTCACCAAAGGCAAACACAGGGGGCAATGAAGTGGACCAAGGAGAAAACCACCCACCTGGACTCTCAGAAGTCATAACAGTGGAAGTAACAAAGCAGATAAATGAGGCTTTAGAAAAAATCAAATAATTTCTCAAAAAACTACAGAGATAGTGACTATAATGAAGAACACAGTTAGTGATTCTAGAGCAAATATAGATAACCAAAAAAAATAGAGGCGCTTAGGAAAATGATGGAAATCATGAACACCCAACATAAGAAATAAATGGCATCCATGAAACAGATTCAAACTGATATCCAGGAGGTTAAAATTTTCATTGAAAGTATACACAATACAATGAACCAATGTGAGGACAGAATATCAGATATGGAAGACAGAATTGTGGCTAGTGATCATGAAAAGAAAGATTTCTTAAAAATAGCAAGGGACAATGAAATATCCATCTAACAGCTGCTAGATGATGCAAAGAAGAAAAACATAAGAGTGATTGGAGTTGATGAAAAAGCAGGAGACAGTACAAACCACATAAAAAACCTGTTTACAGGAGTAATGGCAGAAAACTTGCCGAGAATGGAAAAAGAATTTGACATACATATAAGTGAGGCATATAGAACTCCAATTAGCCATAATCTAAAAAAAATCAACACCAAGGCATACAATAGTCATGGTTCCAGAAATTCAACATAAGAATAGAATATTAAAAGCTGTTAGAGAAAAGAAACAAATCACCTATAAAGGAGAGCCCATCAGAATCACAAAAAACTTCTCAAGTCAAACCCTCAAGTCAAGGAGAGCTTGGAGAAAAGTATTTTAAGCCCTGAAAGAAAACAACCTAGAGCCCAGATTGATGTACCCTCACAAAACTATCTTTCAAAATTGATGGAGAAATAAGATACATTCAGGACAAAGAACACCTGAAGAAACTTATGGTCACCAAACCAGCACTCCAAAATATTCTGAAGGATATTCTAGAAAGAGATAATAAGGATTACAACTCCAGGAACACCAACAAAATGAATCCACCAGGCAAGGCAAGAAATTAAACAGAGGGAAAAGACAGGGAACCAAAAACAAGAAAATAATATGACAAGGATAAGTCAATACATATCAATTATAACCATCAAGATAAATGGTCTCAATTTACCAATAAAAAAAAAAACAGATTGGCAGACTAGATCAAGAAGCTAGATTCAACAATATGCTGCATACAAGAAACACATTTAATTCAAAAAGAAATCCATAGACAGAGTTGAAGGATAGAAAACAATACTCCATGTGACAGGAACTCAGAAAAAATCAGGGGTAGGTATCCTATTTGCAAATAAAATGGGTTTCAAGCCAAGACTGATTAAGAGAGACAAAGAAGGTCACCACATCCTTGAAAAAGGAAAAACCCAAGAAGAGATAACAATCATGAATTATATGCACCAAATAGCAGCACACACAACTATATAGAACAAATATTAACAGACATGAAAAGTCAAATAAGCATGATACAATTTTAATAGGGGACCTCAATACCTCCAAAAATAGACAGATCAACTAGAAAAAAACTGACAAAGAAATATCAGAACTGAACTAAACTTCTGAATAAATGAATTTAGTAGATGTCTATAGAATATTCCAACTCACAACATCAAAATACACACCCTTCTCAACTGCACGTGGGGCGTTTTCCAAAATAGACCACATACTAACTCATAGAACATGCTTAAGTAAAGGAATTGAAATTATCCCATGCATATTATCAGACCATGGTGCAATGAAATTGGAAATCAATGCCAAAAGAAGATACAAAAACTTCATAAATTTATGAAAATTAAATAACATCTTCCTAAATAACCAATAGGTCACAAATGAAATCACAGAAGAAATTACAAAGTTTCTACAATTAAGCCATAATGTCAATACAATGGGACACAATGAAAGCAGTCCAATGAGGGAAATTAATACTGGTGAATTTCCATGTCAAAAAAACAGAGCAAGGAAGGTGAGCCGGTCCCAGAACCCAGAAGGAAGCTCCCTTGCCGCCATCCCAAGCTCCTAGGGCAGAGAAGCTGAGCTGGTCCAAGCACCCAGAAGGAAGCTCCCCCGCCACCATCCCAAGCTCCTAGGGCAGAGAAGCTGAGCCGGTCCCGGTCCTAGAACCTGGAAGGAAGCTCCTCTGCCACCATCCCAAGCTCCTAGG
>NW_004624856.1:2544764-2584481 GCF_000247695.1 Heterocephalus glaber | reverse complement strand
GGATGGGGTGCCAAAAGATTTAGGACGTGTTGTGTACATTTCCAACTCCACGCACGGAAGGTAAACATGTATGGCAAACATGTACTAATATTAAATAAATAAATAAATAAATAAATAGAAAGAAAGAAATTTGGTGTCCCGATCTCTAGAAATAGAGACTGAAATAACAGCTGATTTCGCACAATATTTCTGTTCTCCTATAGTAGATTTTGGAAGTCAGCCATCCAACACTGGCATGGCAGCTTCCCTCTCAGTGAGGATACAGAAGTGACTTCCATCTCCAACCTTTCTTTGTGATCTAAAGTGGATGCTGATTTTCAGGCTTAAAACATACAAAACAGAAAAAAACAACACAGGGTCCATGCTATCTGCCTGTTCCCTCTTACAGAGTCTTCCAAGAAGTCCTAACAACTTTCTCCTACATTTCTTTAGCAATTTCTAGCCAACAAAGACACAAGGAAATGTCATTACTCAGCTGGTTCTGCTGTCACAGGTGGGGAACAGAATGGGGGAATGGATACTGAATAGCAGCTTACAGATATAATTTAATTTTTACAAAGAAAACAAGGTAAAATGTGTGTAGGTAAATGAAATAAAATTCAAATACCCTATTCTGTCTCTCATGGTAGACTGCAAATTTTAAAAAGCAGGATCTATTTCTTGGTACTTGATAATTTTAACCAAACATCTAGTCAGATGTCTGCTATTCAGTAAGTAATCAATAGTATCTGTTAAATGAGTGAATACAATAATTAACAAAAAATGGAAAGTGTAAGGGAGCATACATGGTCTTTCACGACACAGCATCATTTAAAATGTACTTAATGTTTGAATGTAGTGTGACAGTTGTTAGTGCTGTTTACTGAAGCTCATATTGGGGTACATTGTAGGATTGCATATATAGTATTCCTTGTATTTTGCCAAAGTAACGTGATTGGGCCAATTAATGTTAGCAAAAACTGACACGGATATTTTCTGGGCCCAAAGATATAATTGCTACTATGAGATCTACCAAGGCTCTCATTCCTGCAGCCAGAGCAGCTGAAAACATAACCACTGGTGGAACTCCATCCGGCAAAGCTGACTGTATTAGCCATTTTTCCCTTCACTGAGACACAATACCCAACATCCACAATTTAAAGGAGGAAAGGATTAATTTAGCTCATGGTATCAGGTGATTCTATACTAGATCAGTAAACTCCAAAGAAGAAACCCCATGGCAGAAGGGCATAGCATAGCAAAGCTGCTCAGTTTATGGCCACTGGAAATTGAGCAGGGGACAGCAGCAGAGCAGAACCAGCACAAGACCATAGGGAGTACTGGAGTCCATGCCACCATGACCACCCAGACACACCCAGTGCATACTCTACTAATGTACTGGGCATTTTTTAATGCAATGAAGCTGACAAATCAGAAATGACAGACACAATTCACTCCTCCAACTTCACAGCCAAAAACATCCCCTTAAATCACACGTAATCTTCAAATGAAAACAGCAAGTCCATAATTCTGTCTAACATAATACAACTATCCCACATGGAACCAGAAACACAACAATTCCTATTCCAAAGTCTCAGTAGTTCCAATACTTCTCAAAAATCCAAGCCCAAGTCTTCTGTGAAACTCAAAGCAGACTCTTAGCTGTGAATCACTGTTAAAACAAAACCAAAAAGAAAAACAACTAAATAATCCCAAGATACAATGGTGAAGCTAAATATTCTCATTGCAAAGGGAGGGATTGGGAGATATGAAAGAATCAGAACAAAGTAAGCCCCCAAACCAGCAGGGCAAGCATTAAATCCTGCAGTTATCCATATCAAGCATCCAGGACACATGGTGACAATATGTGAGTTCCAAAGGACATGGACAGCCTCACCCCTGTGGCCTTCTCAGTTGCAGCCCACAAGGTCTCTCTCTTGGGCTAGCTCCACTCATGGTCTACAGCTTTCCTGGGCAGGTGCTCCAGAGTCTTGGCATCTCCAGCTCCCTGTGGTCTCCACTATACCTTCAGCTTCATTCTCACACCTTCATGCATTGTCCTCTCAAAGACTCCTTGCCTGGCCTTTAAAGACTTCCTCTGAAGTCTAGGTGGGAGCCTTCTTGACCCCCCACAACACTTGCATTCTGCTCTCAGAAGAAGCAGTAGCCAGACCCCCTTGGACATGGTTTTAGTGGCCTCTAGTGCTTGGATAGCTAAGCTTGGTGAAAAGAATCCTGGGAAACTGATTCCCTAAAAGGCCCTTCTTGAGCAGGACTTCCATGGACTCTTCCCAAATGAAAGTTTGATTCTTTTGCACCATATTATAATGCCCCAGGCCATGACTCCATGTCCAACCCAGACACACCCAGGTACATTCGTCACTAATCTGCTAGGTGTTTCCCAATGAATATGACAGTGACATATGTAACTGACCTGCAGTGGATGTGTGGTATAGACAAGATCATACATCTTGGATTCACAGATTTGCTTTCCCTAACACAAAAATGTCAACTATTTTTATGCAGTCAACTGAAGAAACATTTTATTTGTTGTGAAACACACAAATTTATGTTTGGATCCACAACAACTCTGACTTCTGAAACACTCAAGTTAGTCAATTTTAAACAATTAATTTAAAAATAATCAGTTAATAATTAACTACCATAATAAACAAATCCAACATGAACAACGAATAGAGTAAATTACATTAAAGAAGCCTTTTTTTCTAAAATTTTAAAAGACCAGGAAAAATTTTTAAATTAGTTTCATTAGAATTAAATAATAGCATTATAACACTAGTATAATTTAAAAGGCCTTTTTATTCTTTTTGCTACACATATAAAGTAATCATGTGTAATACATATTTGCAGTATAAATATTAAAGGATACCATATGGAAGTATGAGTGCATTAAAGAGATAAATATCCCACTGTTCTACCTTTAAAGTACACTAATCTGGCTGACCAGTACTTTTTCTCTCACTTTCTGAATCTGTAAGTAGGTATGAATTTTAAAAATTGATTTGCATATACCTTTTACCCTGAAATTTTGTAGACCATAAAAATTAAAAGTAACTTGGTTAATACTGACCAGTTTTATCTTTCATAAACAGTACAAACCCTGTATTTTGAAAATCTCAAGAAATTGTTATAAGACATTATTTTGCCTTTTCCAAAAAGAATAGTTTTTGTTGCTTTTTAACCATTTTCCCTTAACATTCGATTTCATGGTTATTACATTCTATGACTTGAATCCCCTTTATGGTAATATATCTAAATGGACACTTAAGGCATGGTTGATCTTTTTTGAGAAAGCTTATTATTTTCCATGAGAATGAAAAAAGATGTTACCTTGAACCATAATGCTTTAGACGGTTAATGGATAAATTAACTATCCAGGCAAGATGAGTAAATGTAAATTAGACATCTCTTTCCTTGTAACCTCATCTTATAACCCCTTTATATAGAGAGTTATCTGAATGCTATTTGAAGCTAAACTTATAAAAGCTCTGAAATCTGGGGTTTTTATCTTATTTTTACTCTCAAGTTTATTTCTAAATGTATAATAATTTGAGAGTTCAACCAACCTTATTACTTTAATATAAAAAGAAAAATCTGGGAGAGTTCAGTGGAGTAATGTAGCTAAAAACTGGATGACTCTGTGAAACTTAAAATGTTACTGGGGTCATAGGATTAAAAGACAAGTATTTACCAAATATTTCAGCTTGTTTATGATTTTATTTGTGTTTTACCCTACAGCTCCGTGTTTTTACATCATGTTGGTTACACTGCAAAACTTCTTAATGATGTCAGGAAATACAAGAACTCAACATTTCTAGATGAGCCCACTGACAATTCCCAGTACCCAGGTATACAAACCTCCTTTACATTCTTTAAGAGCAGCCTTTCCTAATAGAACATGAGGATGCAGTTTCCATAAGGTATTTGAGTCATCACCATTCTAAGGCACACAACATGGCTTGGCAAAGGCTCCTAAATGTCTCCTCAGACACTACAAGCAGCAAGAGTGTCTGGCCCAGACATCAGATGCCCAACTGCACCATTACATGATTGCCCATATGGCATATGTTTGACTCACCATGGAGCAGCAGCTGAGTCCTGCTCCCTCCAGGATTTTCCAGCTGGGGGACAGTACCACATTCTTCCAAGGCAGTGGTTTCCTTTAGGCCACCAGAGAGTCAAAAGAGTTTGGATCGTTCACGGCTCATTGGATGCATGTGGTCACCATGCCAGTGCATGCTGTGAGGAGAGGTTGTGAGGGGCCCAGCTTGGTATTTCCCCCCAGGCTTGTTCCTTGTTGTCCTCTAAGGCTACCAATTCCCACAGCACAGCTTGCACACTGCTGCTTACTTTGACTTTGCCTTTATTTTCTGATGACAAAACATTCAGCTTCCCACAACTAATAGGAGTTGACTTGCCTCTCTTGATCTTAGATAATTCAAACCCATTTCCTTCCTTACCTTCTTTAAGGAGGCTTAATGGAATTTTGAATTTTTCCTATTACAAGAATTCTTCAGGTTTTTGTCCAAAGAGATTTGAAATGCCACATAAAATGATGTACTCACATTCCTCACTACCACTTCCAAATAACTGAATTACATAAATAAAACATTACATAAAAAGTGCTTTGCTACAATTTATGAGAGGTAAATTTAACAAGAACTGGCTCCTTGTAGGAAAATTCAACTTATCTTTTCCTGATCCTTTTATTCTATACAGAGAGAGAAATTTATGTCAGTTAAAAAAATCTATTACTGCTTCTCATAACAGAATCCATTATTTTTTCCATGATCCATCAGAGTAAAAACAAGAACAATAGATTGCTTTGACAGAACCTTGAACAAAAATGTTCCCAAGAATCAAACACAGCAAGTTAAATGAATTTCAGGTAGTATTCAAACAGGAAAGGATAACCTTCTTTTTATATTTCAAATCTGGACATTCCTAAAACATTTATTATTATTAGCTACTCCAAAAAGACAAATATATAGTAGTTTAATTTTTACAATGAAATGGAAATAGTTTCATTTATTTCTATATATATCCAAGTAGAACTGAACCTAAAGAAATGAACTCAGGAAAAGGAATTTTTTTTACCAACTGCTTATTTATAATCTATGCCTTGATTGCATTATACACAATGACTTTACATACATAACTGAAGATATCCTATACCCAGTCAACTTATTAAACATATTAATGTTAACTTTATCTCACAAATATGTTCACTTCTGTAAGTGGTTCCATAATTTTTAGTTCTACGTAACCCATTTTAGACTAAGGTCTTCAGAAAACTTGGAATGTTTATGTACACACCTACCTGCCTAAGATACACAGGAAGAAAGTGGGAGGAGAAGAAAGAAGAGATGAAGGTAGAGTCATGTATTTAACATTAATTCTAATAACTAATTCATCTCGGGTGATTTTCTTAATGCATACCTGTCAGAATCTAATGGCTAATTGCATGCAGATAAACCCATCTATCAACTTGTCTCTGGGGAAGGTAAGTGTAATTATTAATCTTAATTGTCACTTTGATTGGCTTGGAGCTGTGCAGGAGATTAGTAATGTATATGCTTGGGTGTGTCTGCGTGGATCATGGAGCCAGGACCTTGGGGTCTATATCTGGTCCTGGCCCCTCCCTCTCTGGGGCTGTTCCTCTTTTTCTGCTTCCTGACTGCCATGAATTAATAAGCTTTGTTTCACCATGCCCTGCTTGCATGATGCTCCTGCCTTGGAGCCAGCCAACAAATGGACTGAATCCTCTGAAACTGTGGGTCAAATAAACTTCCCCACCTTTAAGTGGTCAAATATTTTTTTCAGCAATGGGAAATGTGACCAATAGAGAGAATTGGTAGCAAAAGTGGTGTTGTTACTGTGATATATGACACTGTGTAGTTCAGAAACCTTTGGAACTGGTTTGCAGGAGCATTTGGAAAGGTTTGGAGATGTAGGATAGAGAAGCCCTAGCATACTATGAGCAGAGCCTGATGGATTGTTTTGGTTAGAGCATAGATTACCAAAATGCTAATAAAAATCCAGACAGTAAAGACCAGGACTCTATTGGAAATTTGACTGGAAGCCATGCATGCTACATTTTGGCAAAAACACTTATCTTCATTTTCCTCATGACCTGAGACTTTGCAGGAGGGTATGTATGGGCTATGGAATGATTCATATAAGAGGAAAGCAGTCCAACATTCAGACTGTGGCATGGGTACTACTGGTTGCTTTTAGCCAGATTTATATTGAGAACTAGGAGCAAAAAGCAGAACAGAAATAATTGAAAAAGTTAGATTTTGGCCCAAAGGGAACCACATGTAAATTTGGGGCTGAAGGAAGTGTGTTTGTTGAAGATATTAATGACATTAAAAAGAAATAAAGTACTTTGAACCGAGATGAGGAGAGCGATGCATCCATCATAGGATCAAAAGTGCAAAAGTATAACTCTTTCATTTGAGAAGAGTCTCTGGGACTTCATCTCAAGAAAAGCCTCCTAGGGGAATGGTTTCCTAGGATTCACATCACTGTACTCAGCCATTCAGACACACAAAGGCTGCAACAACCATAGTCCAAGCGGGCCTGGCTACTGCTTGCACTGGTGGTAAACTTTTGCTTTGTTCATGTGATGCTACTTTTACTGGCACATGGAATGCAAGTGTTGTGGGATCATGAAGGCTTTCACCCAGATTCCAAGGGAAGGCCTATGAGGCCAGGTAACCTGCCCAAGAGGAAGGTACTTAAAGATGTGGGAATGAAGCCAAGGGTACAATGGGAACCCGAGGAAGTTGAAAATTCCAAGAACATAAAATGTCTTCAGAGGAAAGCCATAGGTGATGACCACTGCAGCCCAAGAGAGAGGTTATATGAGCTCCAACCAACAAGGCCAATCCAAGGACTCTGGAACTCATCTCTTACCTCTGATGCCCCAGATGCTGGACATGAGGCTACAGAACCTAACACTGCCCTTGCTTTTATCCTGTTCTTTTCTACCTCCCAATTTCTCCCTTTGGGGATGGGAATATTCTCCCTGGAAGAGTGTACATGGGAGTTAAGTAACTTGCTCTGTCATTGTTACCAGTATTCACAGCTAAGGGTTTTCCTTGAGTCTCAGAAGAAACCTTGGAGTTGCATTATTGAGCAATGGTGACACTTTTGAGACTTTGGGGGAGGAATTAGTATGTTTTCAGGTATACACAGGATAGTTACATCACATTAGGAAGAATTATGATCTTGCTATTATCTGTATTAGGAAATTATGATGTATTCTGGGAAATTAAGATGTATTTGGGAGCCAAGGTGACAAACAGCAGAATATAATAGCTAAATTTAGTTGTCAACTTTACTTGCTTGGGACTATCTAGGGCATTAGGAAGGCACATTTCTGCAAGAGTCTGGGTGAGTCACAGAGGTGTGACCTGCAGTCTATATCTGGTCCCCAGCCCTTTCCTCTCTCATGCTGTTTTCCTGCTGTGATTCCAGACCACCATGATCTAATCAGCTTTTCTCTGTCATATTCTTCCACTGTGATGTTTCTACCTTGGCCACAGGCAACCAATAGACTGAATCTTCTGAAACCAAGAGCCAAGTAAAACCGCTCCTTCTTTAAGTTGTGGGTGTCAGGTATTGTTTCTAGCAGTAGGAAATCTGACCAGTGCAGTAACATTCCCAGTTTCAGTGGCAGACCTCCTAAGCCAATTAGCACCAAGCATTCACATTATGGTATTACTGATCCAGAGCTGGGCATGTAACTCAAAGGTTACCTGAACAAAAGAAATGAGTGTGACTTTCATGCAAGCTTGCAATAGAGGTTTCCCATTTCTCCTGCTGGATGAGCAAAAGAGAACAAGGGGTCCCAGTTGCCACTGGCAGCCTGTGTGACCATGAAAATGAGAACAATGCTAATGCCACAGGCAATGGTTAGGGACGACTTGAGTCTTGGCTGACATCACTGAGCTAAAAATGGTATTGTGTCTCAAGCCCTTCCTACCTTCTGTCTTACAGTTAATAGAGTTTGTAAACTGTAATCCCAGTTACTTGGGAGGCAGAGGCAGGAGGATCACAAATTTGAGACCAATTTGGGCAACATAACTAGACCCATCTTAGAAAAAAAAAGACAGGAAAGAGTTTACAGATGTGTTGTCTTTCCCATTATAAATGAGGGTGCTGTTCACATGTGCTCTTCTCTTTTAAAGAAAGATGAGAGAATATACTCAAAATAACATGTTTTCTCATGACTTGTTTCAGTCATATTTCTAATGCATCAAAAGATCTTTCATATATTTTTGACTTTGAACCCACCCTGGAGAAGTATTGCTAGCCATCTAACAAAGCAGAGAATTTGAGATATCCATTGTTTAAGATGGCAGTAACATTATTACCAAGGGTAATGTAAATTTAAGATAATGAAGACCTTCTTGTCCTACTAGTCCAAAAAAATACAATTTTATACCCAAGTTAGTCATTACTCCTAGCCTCTAGATCTGAAACAGAGCTAGATCAGCTTTCTAGTTAATTTAAAACTGGCATATATGCCAAAGGTATATTTTTTTAATTACACAGAAGGCCATAACAATCCTATCATTCTGTTCTTATTTTCCTAAACTACTTTAGGAACTTATTTCTCAGACTTTGTAGTATATTAGGTATTTCTTGCATATTTCTGTACGTAATTCATCAGCTTTGCAACCTGATTCTTAAAATTAACAGATTAAAACTAATGTAGATGATTCTCAGATGACACATACTGAGGTATAGAAAAATTCCATCATTTCCTCCTACAAAATGAAAAAGATTTTAATTCTTTTTCTCAACAGCTGCTTCATGTTTTTTATACATCAGAAAAATATGTGCAATTACTTCAAGTACAATCAAGTCATTTACCATGGCTTTGCCATCATTGTAGTTACAGGATATTTTAAAAAACAAAAAAAACTTCTCAAAGCACAGGTCCTGCTGTGCAGCAAAGCAATCAGTTTCTTCATAATAACAGCCTGATGGGATTCAGCAATCCAAGGAATAATGAATAACCAACCTAATCAGTAAACAGGAAAATGCTATACCCGTCACTGAGTAAAAACTATCATCTGTTCATTCTTTTGATCAGCTTTCAAAACAATAAATAGAAATGTAAGTATCTCTTAAAAAGAAAAATAACTTCATTTAGTGTGTGTGATTTTACCATGCAGTGAGAAAAATTATACATCATCTTGAACTGTACTGCAGTATTTCCCCATCAATGAAATTCACATATAGCATTATTTTAATAATCCATGACCAAATTTACCCTATCCCTTGAATATGTCAAGATGAACTGACTTTTGCAGTTGGTATTGATTGTATTTCTGGACTGATTATTCCATTTTTAGTTTCTTCAGTATTCATCTTATGAAGTTATTTGTTTCTGAATATGATGAGTCTGTCTCAAAATAGTCCTCAAGTTTCAAATGTAGTTTCTCAAATGTGGGCCGTTCCGTAGGCTCCGCATTCCAGCACTCCAACATGATGCTGTAGAACTGCTCAGGACAGTTAGGTGGTTGTGGGAGTCTATAGTTTTGACTCAACATCTGGATTACTTCAGCACCTGTTCTGCCTAAAAATATAGAATGGAACCAACATAATGAAAGAGGAAGATCCAAGTCTTCAGTTCATAGATACTTGTACCCCAGGTTACAAAACAAATTCTTTTCCTTGGTGAAGCTATGAGATCTATCATCCTTTCCAGGGACTAAACAAAATCCTGCAGCAAGTAATATCTGTAAGACTACAATTCAAGAGAAAAGGAGAGGGAAGCAATAAAGCACCTCATTAATGCAAATTAACTTCATCTAATTTTATCTATCAAGCTCCCACAGGTACCTGGTACAGCCAGCCTCATCGGTCTGCCCTCTAAGTCTGGGCAACACACTTAAAGTCATGCCTAAGTAAGTGGCCTGCAGCAGAAAGGCCCTCTTCAGAACCAATTACTCACCAGTATAAGGCATTTTGCCATAAGTAATGATTTCGTAAAGAAGAATTCCAAATGACCACACATCGGACTTAATGCTAAATTTATTAGTACGAATGGCTTCAGGTGCAGTCCACTTCACTGGCAGCTTTATTTCATGTTTCGATTCATAGATGTCTTCATTATCTACCTGTTAATGCATTAAGGATTCAAGCCAAGTTAAACCAATTATTTTTTTGCTGTCTTCATTCTTTTACAGCCAGTTTCACATTAAAATTTAGAGGGGAAATATTTAAAATGAGCTTAGATCAATTGATAATAATTGACAATTACAGTAGCAAATTCTGAATCTGACATATAAGACTAAAAATTCTGTGGGAGGTCATTAAGAAAATATGACCTGAGTCCCTACTATGTGTTGAGAACAGCACTGGAAGGAGCATTTTATTATGTATAAGGAAATTCATACACGACTCTTGCTTTATGTCTGATCCTTAGCATATTTTTTTTAAATGAAGACAAAGCTTATCTGTTTTTTTGACTTACTGAGGGTACTGAAGAGTCCCCAGCTTTGATAGTTACCAGTTCCCACTTGCTAATGCTGAAAAGTGGAATCTGAACTAGTTAATGTATCACCTCACTGTTCTAATTAATTTACAAAAAGAAAAGATGATGACTCATGAGGACCAGAAAAAGATCCCCTGTTATGTTTCAAGCCCCACATTCTTATTTTTAGAGTACAACATGGTAACTTAAAGTTAACTTCAGAGATAAATACCTCATATTATGTCTTTATGTCAATATCTTTTGGATTGATGTCACAAAATGGGGTGGGCAGGGGAACTGCAAAGCCAATGATGGCTGTAGAATTCTGCAACGTGTAGCTTAGTCTGACAGATTGTGAGCAAAGTCATTAAGGTCACCATCCAAAAGCATGAGGTCTCACGTGAAGGCAGGGAGGGTAACCCTATGTAGCTGTCATAAGGGAAACAGAAGCAAACAAATAGAGGCCACGAGTACTAAATGAAAAGAGGAGCATAAACTCAATCACAAATTTAATGACATACATTTCAATCTAGCTGATCATTGTTTTCTCTAGGATTATTCCTCCTCCATGAAGAAACAGAAGCAGGAAGGTAGCTGGTCTGTAAGGTCTTGGGCTACTGGAAATGGTCCATGAACCACAAAATGTGAAGAAATATGTTTTAAAGAATAATATCGAATTTCCTGGTCTATGTATCTGTTGAGATTTTAACCTATTGTTAAAACTAATTAAATTTACCTTAAAGACTCTTGCAAGTCCAAAGTCTGCTACTTTGTAGATATTGTGTTCACCAACAAGAACATTTCTGGCAGCCAGGTCCCTGTGGATATAGTTCTGGGACTCCAGGTAGGCCATTCCAGAAGCCACCTGTGCTGCCATGTCCACTTGTTGAGTCAGGTAGATTTTTGACCCAGCATCAACTAAGGAATAAAAGAAAATAAGAGATATATTTTGGAAAATATTTTAACAACTGAAATTAATTCTGAGAATTTTGATTAATCCACTGTTGATGGAATTGTCAGCCAAGGCACTGATCATCTGAGAAAGGAGCAGAGGTATCATATAAACCAAACATGGTTATGATTATCAGAAAGAGTCCAATTATTACTGTTCTTCGAAAGTAAATTTCACAGACTCATTTCTTCATGGAATTTGTTACTTCAGTGCTTCTGGATTTCTCTTAAACACTGCATAGTTTGTTTTAATCATCAAGCCAAAGAGTCACCCTAATTTGCATGACTGAACTAATGAAAAGTTCTTGTTTCTTCCTCAGGGTTTTTCTTTCAAACCTCCTTACTAAGAAAAATTAAACTTGCATAAGTAGTTATGAAATGTGTATACTGCATTTGTACAACCAAGCTTAATACAAATTTTTAAACATCCTTTTCTTAGCCTATTATTCTTACAACAGTTTCTACATCTCTTCAATGCAGACATACCTTTAATTGGCAGCATTTCACTGCTCATCCTGCAGAACTAAGAAAAAAATTGATGTGATAAGAACACTTTGAATTATTAGCAAAAATGGAGAATGCTATTTTATGAAAACTTTCTGAAATGGGGTACATATGTCATCCCTGGGTAGTATCCTCAGATTTCTGGGGAATTAAAAAAGCATTACATAAGCCCATACTATTATCATCCCTGTCTGAATAACTCACATAATACTACATAGATGCCACTGAACTTATGGTCATGAAGCATAGACACAAGCCTTAACTTGAAGGGCAGCTATAGTACAGAGTTAAGAAGACTGATTTGGAACTGGTGTCAGACTTGAGATCAAAATTACGCCTCATATTCTATGTGACCTTGCTCAAACTGCTTACCACACCTGTATCTTAGTTCCTTACCTGTCTAGTTATAATAGTAACCACCTTATAGTCCTAGGTGCTAAAATGAAGGTCAAAATATATTAATATATGTTGAGCACTTAGAACAGTATCTGCTACCAAGAAGAACTCAGTATATCCTAGCCATTAATATCATCATTGCTTCTATAATAGTCTTGATTGTCAACTCCAGGAGATTAGAAAGCACATTCCTGGATGCGCCTGGTTGAGACACAGCAGTGTGACACTGGGGACTCTATCTGGTTCCGGCCCCCTCTCTTGGCTGTATTCCTGCTCCCTATTCTGGACACCATGAGGTGAGCACCTCTTCTCCACAATGCCCTTCTGCCATGACGTTTCTGTCTCAGAGCCAGACAACTGCAGACCAATTCCTTGAAAACTTTGAGCCAAAATAAATCCCCCTTCCTTATTTGTCAGTATCAGATATTTTACCCAACAGTGTGAAAACTGACCAATAAACTCCTAAGCAAAATGAAACAATTTGGGACTTGTTAAGCTAGAGATACATATCAACTACCCAGTGGTAAGAAGTGGTTGAGAAAAGAGTCTATGGACAGCTAGAGATACAGTTTTAATGGCCATACTTTATGAGTGGGAGTTAAAATATGAAAAGCAGGTGAGATTTCTAGGAAATAACCAATTCATGAGAAACATCAACATTTGAGGTGGGAAGAGGAAGATAAAACTTCAAGAATACTAAGATTCAGTCATAATTATAAGAGAAGAATGTTAAAATAAGTCTAAAGTTTTGAGAAAGAAAAGAATACCATTGTAGTCAAATTCCACAAATAAGATAAAGACTAAAAGGTATTTGTTAAATATGATAATGAGAGGGTCATTGGTGACCACAGAGGCAGAAAGAGCAGTTTTACTAGAGATATTTATAGGGGACTGAGGGCTGAATGGGAGGTGAGGACACGGAAACAGAAATAGCAGATAGCAAATTCCAAAACCTTTGTCTAACAGGAAAAATAACAGGGACCTGGTGTAGGCAAATTTAAAGTCAAAGCAAAAATCATACAATGTAGGATAGTGAATGGTTATGATTAGTAAAGTATTCAGGGATCTCTGGGGTGCTGGCCATGTTCTAATTCTTGATTTGGGCACTGGCTGCAAACTTACTTATTTATTCACTTTATAATTACATATTAAATTATACTATAGATTTAAGTACTTTCTGCATATATGCTATCTTTTCCAATAAAAATGAAATAGAGCTAAAGGAATTTTTGAATGGAAAGGACTTAAGGAGAGGGTATATGTGTACACACATTTATATAAACATTTTTTTTAAAGGCACATAGCATATTTAAATAAGATGAGGTGAAACTAACAGCTCACCAACCCTCTTGTTCTTTATTTCCTTTTGTCCTGGGTACCCCACAAAAAACTATGCTTCCCATTTACCCTTGCAGTTAAGTTGGGCTATGTGGTAGGTAGTTTTCAACATGGCTCCAAATGATCCTTGCCTACTGGTGTTCATGCCCTTCCCAACACCCCTTTCACTGGGATGATCTGGAACCAATGACTCACATTTAACAAATAGAATATGGAAAACATGATAAGTAATCACTTGCAAGATTAAGTTATACAAGACTGTGACTTCATTTTATCAACACTATGCACTTTAATGCTTTTTCACTTGCTCACCCTAATGAAGCAAGCTTCCATGTTATAAGCGGCCCTGTGTAGGAAAGAACACAGGGCCAATAGCAAGCAGAGGCCTGACTTTCTTAATCCAGAAGCTCAGGAGGAAAAGGCTCCTAACAACAATCATGTAAAGTTGATCCACATCTACTAGAGCCAAGATGAGGAACCTTTTACAGACCAAGTGCTAAACTGCAACTCAAAACCCACTTATTTATTACGAAGTCCCAATACCGCAATTAAACCTGAATACTGAGATTTTAGTTTAGAAAAAACAACTCATACATTAAAATCTTTTGTTTTAAAATAAAAACATAACAATATGCTTGCCATAGGTTTGCCATCACTATATTAGAGTGTTCAGATGATGGGCTACCTGGCAACACCGGGCTGCAGCCAAAGACCCAGTAATGCTGCCCCTGGACTCCTAAACACAGAAACTGTGAGATAATAAGTGTTTGCTGCCTTAATCTACTAAGTTGTTTGAAGTCACATGTCATGTAGCAATAGACAACTAATACATATTGATGTTACTAAACCAGGAGATTAGGGTGTGGCACACTGGCTGGTCAAGTGGGTGTGACCTGTCAGTCACAGAGGTCCAGGAGACATGCGCAAGAGCCCTACATCTGAGACCAACCAGAGAGTGTTACCTTCAGTTCTTCCCCTGAGAACTCGAGCAGGTTCTGACAGGAAGGCCTAGATCTGATATCAGACCACAGAGAGGAGGATCAGAGAGGAGGATCCAAACACAGCCACTACTGAGCTCTTGGCTACTATGCTCTCTTTCACAGTGGTAGGCTCTCAACCTGAAGAATGTACTTCTTTTCCTACTTTTAATGGGTCCCATGTTTCTTTTCGAAATGTAAAACCCCATTACCTTTGTCCTTGTTTTGTCCAATTACTTGTTCAGGACAAGAAAAACCTAAAAAAAAAAATCTCTAGGTGTCCTCAGAACCAAAGAACACAGTAACATATTTTGGTGAACCACACAGGAGGTAACATTAGGAAAATAACATAACACCAGTGCTATAACTGTTGAATTATGAACTGTGGAGCCAGATTTCCACCTTGAGTGAGTCACTTAACCATTCTATAGCGCAGTGTCTTTGCTGTAAAGTGGAAATGCCATAATAATACTTACCTCATAAGGTGGTTGGTAAAATGAGCTAAGTTAATACTTGTAAAGACTTGGAAAAATCTCCATCATATACTAAGTACTATAGTGTTTTTAAAGGAATAGAAATACATATGTTCCTCTCCCACTACTATCCCTTATGGCTGACTTTCAGTAAATCACTCGATTTGAAATGTAGAATAACTATATAAAGTATTATGTATTATTCTCCCTACTTTATAGGAGAGTTTGCTACTACAGGAATAGGTGATAAATTCTGGACTGGAGATTCAAATCCAAGTATATTTGAAGCTAAATTTCATGCTTTCTTTCTAAGTCGTATCTACATGTGCCTCTTAGGCACCTAACAGTCAGGGGACTATGGATAGACTTCTATTTGCAGTGGTGCCTCAGTTTAGGAAACTAATTTACCTTGTTTTTGTTTGTGTTTGTGTTTGTGTGAGGAAGATGGCTGTGGTCATGTCTGTCATTCAATGCAGAGTTTGCAAATGGAAGCCAAATTTTGCCAAATGGTTTTGTTTGCAAACAGAAGAGTTTATGAACTGAGGTATTACTGTACATATATGAATAGCAATGGTTATGTAGCTATATTCAGTTAAAGGGCATCTCAATGAAAATGAGATACTTACCTACTTCAATGCACTCATGTGAACTGTCCCTGAGAATGATGACAACATGCTAGGACTTGATTTATAAACATAGAAAATATTTAATATTCTTGAAGAACTAAATGCCTATATGTGTGAGATGGTCTACAAAAATTTATTGAGAAAAGCCCCATCAAACTAAAGAGAATACAAAAATTTATTCTGTTAAATTTTCATAAAAAATATCTGTCATAAATTACCTTCAGTTCTAAAGGCTTTTGACAGACCTCTCTCATTTTGGAGAAATTTATTACAAAAAAATTTAGCCAAGATTAGGGGCTACAAAGTTTGTTATATAGAAAGACATGTATGTAGTTTCAAATATCAAATACAACATCTAATCCTATTACAGTTGCTATAAAAAGATTTTCACTGGCAACACAACACTGGAGGAAATTGGATAATCTGTATTTTCTATCCTGAAGAGTACAGTGGCCTAGGAACTGCCTAGACAACTCTCATGTCTAATGAGACTACTGGCTTCATTTTACTGATGCTGCCCATTCTGTTGCTTTTTCACTTGCTCACTCTAAAGAAGCAAGCTTCCAAGTTATAAGCGGCCCTATGTAGGAAAGAACATAGGGCATCCTCTAGCCAGCAATCAGCAGCAAGCTGACATCCTCAATCTAACAGCTTAGGAGGAGCCACATATCAAAATATTGTAAAGGTTCACAAACCTGTGACAGTTCATATCTGCAGCAAAAAGAAATTTTTTTCAGGCTGGAGATTTAGCTCAGTGGTGCCATTGCCTGCCTAGCAAGCACAAGGACCCAAATTCGATCCTTAGTAACAGAAAAACAAAAAATAACAACAACAACAACAACAACAAAAAAAAGAAAGCAATTTTTTCATTTACACTCTATCACTAAAGAGTTTTTCAGTTTAGTTATAGTTATCATGTTGGGATATTTAAAAGTGGCCAATTCATTTTAAGATAATTTTATTGAATTCATAACTCTTGATTAGGACGCCATTGCATTGGCAAATGTGTATTCCTTAGTCCTTCTGGCTACCTTGTTAAAGTTACCCAGGATGGCCTAATCCTGGCAGGATTTGACAGGGTTTGTCAGATGACAGGGTAAACCTAATGCCAGCTCAGTTTGCAAAGGTGCTAACTGGCTCTTTTCAAGGTGATACCAAGAGTCTCCAATCTAGCTGGACTCAAGACCACAGTCTTATTAAGTTAGGGATGGCCTCAACTTATCTGTTCAGTCAGTCACCAAACAGTGCATAACTTCTATGTTCCAGACATGGCTCTAACACTAAAAGAAAAATCCCTGCCTCATGGAGTTGTATTTAGAAATGAGCTAAATAAATAAGTCATGCAATATAAAATGATTAACAGAACAAGTAAGGAGAGAAAGCCAAATGCAGGGAAAAAGATTATGAAGAATCAGTAGAAGGAGACTAAATTTTAGAACTTGATAGCTGACCAGTGAAAGATTCACTAAGATGGAAACATCTAAGCAAAGACATTCAGGAAATGAGAGGTAAGCATATGGATAGATTGGAGGGGCGGTGGGGGCAAAAGAAATGGCAGGTGCAAAGGACTTGGGGTAAAAGCTGACCTATAGGGCAGGAAGAATAACAAAGAATGCCAGTGTGATAACATGGAGAGGGAGAGATGCAGGAATGAGGCCAGTGATGAAGGGCAGAACGAGCTCATGCGCAGCTTTAGGAGTTAAACAGAGAGAAAAAAAACACAGGAGTCTTTCAAGACTTTAAACTGAGGAGAAATAGTTTAATGCTCTGATTTACATTTTAACTAGATCTCTCCAGCTACTGTGTTAAGAAAGGACTAAAGAGGACAAGAACTAAAAAAGTGAAGTTGCTTCACATCTTCACACTGAAGACGCTACTGCAGAATCCAAGCCACAGTGACGAGGGCTTGAACCTGGGTGGGAATGCTGAGAAGAGAGGAATCAATGACCACTTGTCAAAAGATAGCCACTGGGATTTGCTGGTTAAGCAAATAAGGGTGTGAGAAATAGAGGCGACTCCAGCGGATAGGCCCGAGTCCTGACACTGGCAAAGGAGAGCGTGCAGAGTAGGAGAATGCACGGTCAGTTTTGCATATGACGTTCTGACCTGTCTAGTTAGTTGTGCTGAGCAGAACTCAGGGTTGTATTCAAACATGTTTTTCTCCTTTCAAGCACTATAGAGGGTGTTTTTTCCTATCTCATTTGACTTGATTTGACCAAGTGAAAGGGGCACAGAAACGACTTCTGTCACTTCTGGTCAGAAGCTTTAAAAGCCAGGGTGAGATTAGTCCCAATCCTTGGCCTTCTGAGGTGACCAAAAGGGCCAAGACACCAGCACATCTGTTTTGCACACAAAACCTGAGGAAGAAAAACACATGCAGTGTGAAGCCTCTGGGATCTGAGGAGTGAGCCTGCCCCAGACTCACTTAACCAGAGGGAGACGGCATCACGTGGAGAGGTCAACAGGTTAGGTGGTGTGTTGTTCTGAAATAAGGAAGTGAAGAACTTGAGGACCATAAATACATAAACAGTTAAACAACAAGATGGGTAAAATTAGCAAGAAAACTAATTGTAGTGTGAAAGAGTCCTACAAAACTTCAAAATTTGGGTAAGTCTGGGATATGAGGAAAACCATGTCAATGGAAAAGAATAATAACAAACAAAGGAGGAGGAAGTCATTGGGGGAAGTATCTTGGTGGCCAGATAGGCTAACTGCATTAAATACTGGCACATCTGAATCCTAGGAGTTGTTCCACATGACCCAAAGTCACCCTTGGACTTTGTCCTGGACTAAGGCAAAAGGAGCCAACAGCCGTTTTCTGCCAGGTAACATATTTGGAGGCTGTTACATGTAATACCATATACGAGGAAGCTAAGTATATTTTTGTTTTCAACAGCATTTAATACAACATATTATGTTCTATGTCTTTCTCATTGTGTTTGTAATTTAGAATTACCAGGTTCACGAGTCACTCTGAATCAGAGAATACTTTCATCATTCTAAAACTTTGTAGCATTACTCTGACTTCCCTTTACTTTTATATATTCTATCAATCTCACTCTGACATTTTAAGAAATTACAGAAAAAGGTCCATTTTCCAAGCATGAATTATTCTCTCAGTACTTGATCTCAACTTCTTTGAACAGCTCGCTTTAATGCTTTTTATTTTATTGTTTATTAAACTGTTAATTTGTAATGAACATTGGAACTTCATAATGCCCTTAAGTTTTCTTTGTCTGTAGGAAGCAGAGGAAGGAGTAGAGCAATAGTATATTTCTGCTTTTTTGTCTGAAAATTCTAATGTTGCCTAGCAGTGGAAGTATTTTAAACACTAACAAGTATAGTACTAGCAAATACTAGAAAAAGTCTAGGCTATTTTCCTCAAAAGTATTCCATATCCTCAAATTCTGTACCGTAGAAAAATATTGTTCCATGACTGACAGTGTTCAATTACTGTGGCAGGAAATAGAGCATCATGCAAAATAATCATTCATCAATTTCCCACATTACATTTAAGTACTCTGATAGGCTTATTGTGAACAACTTGCTCATCACTGCACAAATATCTTCCCTCTCTGAGTGCACAGAATATATCTTATTAAGTAGTAGTTGAGCCACTCCATGTTGCAATGTTCATTCTTACAGGTACGCACTCGGTAAATACCCCTTGGATTAGGGATGGCTTGCTACATTGACATTTATAGGACTATCTAATCTAAATTTCTCCGTTTATTTTTTTTCCTCTTAGTAAGTCTTTAGCTTACTTTGGAGATATTCTTGAAGACTTCCATGTCTCATCAATTCTGTAATAATATAAATTGGATCTTCTAAAGTGCAAACAGCATAAAGCTGGATAAGCTTTGGATGTCGTAGGCTCTTCATTATCTGAGCCTCCCTCAGGAAGTCATTCGGATCCATTGAACCTGAAACAAGAAGAGGGGGAAATCACTTTGTGTTACTCCGGCATTGCTATCCTTTCAGCAGCCTGGTGGGAATCACAAGATTGCCTCCTGCCTCTCAGCAATGTAAGAGCATCAGTGTCACAAATCTTCAGTTATCAAAGAATAGAATCAGTTCAGCCAGGGCAGCCTAATTACCAGATGTGCTGTTGTATTAGGGCTGTGCAGTTTATGTGTTATGGCCTGAAGGTGAAGAGCAGTTTATTCAGGTCCATAAGAAAAATGAAGAGAAAAGGCACAACTGACAGTCTAGTTGATAAAATAAGGCAGGTATCTTAGGAACACAAAGAGAAGACAGTCTATTAGCATGTACACTGAAGGACATTGAATGTTTAATTACTCCAGCCAGTGCTGTTCCTTTGGATCCAGGGAAGACTAATATCCCTGTCCATGGTGCCCACTGTGGGAACAGCTGGAAAACAACCCTAAAATAATGACATTCTGCAACACTTGTGTCCTTAATCTGCAGAAACATAGAAAACAGGTCAAGCAGAAAATATTCAAGGGCCTTTCCCAAAAGTAAGGGTTTTCCTCTTATATCAGTTTTATATGTTTAACACGAAACTGATATTCAACATTTTCTTCTGCATTCTCAGCTTCAGCCATTGGAGCCTTAGAAGCTTAACCAAATGGTAAGGGAGACAGTGTCAGGGCCTATTTTGAGGACTACTTATAATTAAACTGTATCTAAATAGTTCAACTCTGATTTACCGTTCCAAGTCCCAGGCAGTTAACATCAAATAACACCTAAAACAGGGGGTTTACATTCATCAGTAATTTTTAAATCATTTATTTATTTTAGGATACGATGTTCCAGAAGCATTACTATGACTGAAGGAATACTGTCCTTGCACATCTTAGTATTCACTGAGCATGGTCCAAATATCATTTCCACTGATGCTCACACCGACCAGCCTATTCGCCATCCTCTCTGGTGGAAGACTTCACAGCTGACACCAAACCAAGGCATCAATGAGCTCCGACAGTCTAAGGCAGCACTGTGATTTATTTGTTAATGTAAACTTTAAAAGATAGGGTCAACAGATTACATCATTTAAAACACTAAAGTACTCTGCCGTTTGAGAGTCTAGAAGTTCAACACCTAGGACCAATCAAACTCTGGATTCTGGATCCAGCTCTATTAGCCCTTGTATGATTTGAGCAGTTACCAAAACTCTCTGAACTTCAATTTCTTCATCTGGAAAGTGTGACTAATAGCCCTATTGGCAACATAAAATCATTATCTGGATAAAAGCAATGCCTGGCACATATGTATTCAATGGCTGCTGGCTGTTATTTGCATTATTTTTAATATGCATACTTTTGGGAAACCAACAGCCCAACTGTATTTTTTCATTGACTGAGAAGAAGGGGCAAGGTCTTAAAGAGAGAGAAAAAAAACAGGCTATTCACTTTTCTACCAAGTTTTCCTGAGTTCCATCAATTCCAACTCTGCTATTGGTTTACTCTATGTAATCAAATAGGATTAAGATTTGGGATCATGATAGAAAAATGTAGCTGAGCATAAAGAGGCATTTAAAGCATAACAAAAGGACTTTGTTCTTGGTTGTTTGGTCTATGATCAAATATGGATATAGGATGACCTCTCCCCTTTCAAAGATGTGACTGATGAACTTCCAGTGACAGCAACAATTATGATCCCATCAGACAATTTATGCAGAATACTTAAATCATTCCCAAGTCACACTATCCACAGAAGCTGAAACAATGATCTGTCAGAGCCCCTGCAGGTGAAGGCTGTTCAGAGCACTCCTTTTGGCTCTACTAGTTGTAGTTGACTAACTGCAGAAGGAGACACACTAGTAATTCAACATCAAGTATTAATTTTTCCCTGTCAAAATTACTGTAGGAGTTGATTTCAGGCTCATCATTATTTCATGGTAGGCTGCTAAGCAAAATAGCTGCTAAGATTGATTAATGGCCCCAATGAAGTGAAGACATTTAACCAATCTGCAAAAATGTTTGCTGCTATTAAACTGTAAATCAATAATTATTGGAAAGAAAACTAGTGGGCTTTTTTTAGTGTAAGAAATATGATTTCTGTTCTTTTTCAATCTCTTTAAGGAAGAGATCTCCCTAGAGACCAATTGTTTGGAAGGATAGCTCTCTCCTTCTTTTTGGAAAAGAACTATTATGCTGGAGAAAAATTTAGTCTCAACTGTCAACCAGTTTAGGATTTAAAAGCAAATATACACATTGAGTGTGAAAATCTCAGGTGCTGACTATAGAGACTGTCCTCCCCTGGAATGCTCATATGGCATCGGACTTCATAAAAGTGTCTCTGGACTGTTTTATCTAGGGAGTTTGCACTTCAGTGGGTAAATCTGTTGGTAGCATTTATTAAGAAAGAACTCCTGCAGATACTTCATGCATATGGACTAGATCCATCCTCATAAACTCCTAAAGCAGGAAGCACTGTAATTCACATTTCCAGCTAAGGGGATTCAGAAACATTAATAAATGTTCAACGTCACAGAGGATAGGGCCACATTTGAATTCAGGTTTATTGTACACCTAATTCTATGTTCTTAACTTTTCCACCATGAGATTGCAACATTTCCAGTTCACGGCACAGTTTTTTTCATACCATATACCAAAACACATCCTTTTATTACTTGGTTAGATCCAAACCAGAATTTGTCTTTACAAGCCTTTGAAAAATTAGTATAGGTAAGTTTCATTCTTAACCACAATTACTTGCTAACATGATAAAAGCACCTACTGGGCACTGCACAACTTCTCAAGTCTTGGAATTAAACTGAGCATGGCCACCCTCATTTCCAAGTCCATGTTGATTTTGTGTGCATCTTGCAGTTGATCACAGCAGTCATCAAATGGCCAATTTCACAAAATTAGGATGTCACCAAAAGGAATGTGACATGGTCTAAAGCTAAAACTGCAAACTACTCCAAGGTAGCAATTTGTGTCATGTCCAAGATGTTGACCTCAAAATTTTTACATATCCCAGAATTCATTGTGGTGCCCCAGTGTGCCTTGGCATGTGGTTGGGGAACCATGATGTTACACATACTGCCAGCCAGCTTAAGTTCTGCCACTAGTGGAGTTTCCAAGAATTCTGGGCTCAGTAAATAATGGAGATCTGGTAGAGAAGTCTAGCGACCTAAGCTTATTATTCTCACCCATGTTATTGGAAGCAGATACAAAGCTGCCACAGTAATGTTACACTGTGACAGAATGTCAAGGGGTGTGACATGACAGTGATAGACACAGGTTAAAATCGCAGCAAGGACAGTTACTAAATTTTGAATGATAATAGTAACAACATTCTGTTTTAGTCACTTACTATGAATCAAACATTATGCAAAGCATTTCTACTAATTACTTAATTTATCTTCATAAACTCTGCTAGTTTGGCCTTATTAATATTTCCATTTTACAAATGATAAAACCAAAGCACAGGGTAGTTCAAAAATTTGCTCAAGGTTATATGAATAGTAAAACTTTGGAGAGTTACTTAATCTCTCTGAGTTCTCTTACTCCACATTTATCACAGAGGGAATCAACTGGGTGACTGAATGTCAATTTTAGTATATTTTTCCTTGCTACCACAGGGACAATGAAGGTGGAAAAAAATACTTTCTCTACTTTCAAATAAGATGCTTTTAATATGGACCATTTTACCCTTTCAGCATGTACAATTTAGTGTGTAAAATAGTTATGCCCTGAATATCATCAGGCAGCTATTTGAATTTTTTATGTACTTTTAGTATTTTTTTTAACCAAGGCCAGGAACAAAGGGGGCAAAAGGCATTAGAATACAGAAGCCTAAATTTAGAGAAGAAATGCAGCACTGGACTCTTGAAGGAGGAGATTTTATAGTTAACTGAACCAAAGCCCACCCTTGTTTGATATTTTAGAGCCTGTACACAGGTCATGGTCACCTGGGGTAGACAGAATGATGACACACATGCTGGCCGCAGGCAATGGCTGCCCTCCAATCTCCTGGGTGTCCACAGTGCAAAACTGTGCTCATAAAAGTCAGCATTTTCTGTTAACCTTCAATATTCTCCCACCTGGTTTTAATGTTTTCACAGCTACTGGAGTGGTGTTGTTCCACAGGCCTTCCCAGACTTCGCCAAACTGACCGGACCCCAATCGCTTCAGAAGCTGCACGGAACTCCGCTCTATCTCCCACTGGTCCACAGTTTTATAGGACAGATCGAAAGGAGTTGGGACCTGTATCTGTTTGACAGATTAACGAGAACACTTATAAAAAGAAAAAAAGATAGATTTAACATTTTTGCTGAAATGAAAACTCTAGGTATTATTTTCAGGAAATACTGCTTTTAAAAACAAAATACTATAAATTATAATTACTTTAAAATGGAAAACAATTGTGGGAGACTCTGTACTGCTGATGCATTAAGTTGATCCTCCACCAATCATTTGCCTAACGTCTGTCTGTCCCACACTGTACCCAAGGTCACCCTCATACAGGTCTGCAGTGACTTAGCCAAAGCATCAACTAGGTGTCATTAAGTGCACCAAAAGGTAAGGCCCCTTCCTTCCCAGAGCACCTTAGTCAGGTTTACCATCTGCCATACTATCTCTGTTACAACTACTAAACTCCCCTGTGGGGCCCAAAACCAGCCAAACACAATTAATAAATGAGTGAGTATATCACTTCCAGTAAAATTTATATTAAAAAATTGAATATGGGACCATACTGGCCCATGAGCCATTTGCCCATTTCTGCCCTACATCAAATGACAACTTTTTTCCTGAACTCAGATTACACGACAAATAAATATTAGAAAGGAAAAGTTAACTTCAAAATAAATGAACACAGTTTGGATACAGCTCACCTTTAAGCACGGTTTTTCTAGCCTGACACATAGGCCATCGCTTGCCGTGGTGTAATAGCTCACAAATTCATTCAAAGTAGAAAAGATTTTTCTCCGGGTAAGAAAAAAGCCCCCTTCATCCAGTCTTCTAATTCTATAGTGTTTCACAACTCCTTCATCTAAAACTGAAACCCAAATAAGTCCTGTTAATAAACTTATTTGCAAAGCCGAACAGATTTACTTACTTTGTGGTGATTTTATAATGCGTGGAGTGAAATTTTCACAAAATTCTCTCTCTCTCTCTCTCTCTCTCTCTCTCTCTCTCTCTCTCTATATATATATATATATATATATAAATTTTTTCTCAGAAAAGGCTTAAGGAAGTTTACAAAAGATACATAGGTTCAAACGACAAAGAAAAACAATTGGAATATCATACTGAAGGAAACGTAAGGTACCGACAAAGGAGTGAGGTTAGCACTAAAAACTTTCTGTGCTTGGAAGCTAGCTAGACTTGATTAAAACAAGATATCACACTGTCTCTGTCACTCTAGCAAGGCAACAAATGGCCCCTTATCCATTTCAGAAGTTACAGTGTCCAGGAAGTGAAATCCCAAAGGTATTTGGAAACAGCATGACTCTTCCTGATGTTTTTGCCCATGGCATCCTGTGACACAGAGGCTGAAGTAGAGTGGTGTCCTCAGTACTATCTTCCAATAGCAGCAGGCATTCCTCAGGGTCTCTCAGTACACTGCCCTTCACTGTGGCTTAATAACACAGCATCCTACCAAGTTCAACACAAGCAGGCCCATGGGCCTAAAATGCTGCAGTTCCCCTGTGCCACTTTCGTGCAGGATTGCTTAACCCAGAGGGGAGATCTTGCAGCATCATAAGGAATAAACAGACTGCAACCATTTTAGGTAGTCTGATTTATAGGGGATTCTTTGTTACTTTGGCCTGCCTCCAACAGTTGTCCCTTCTGTTAACAGGACTCCTGTTTTCCTCAGAAGGTCATTGCTCCTGGGTAAGCGCATGTGATGTACAGGGACCTGGTGCCCACCTGGACCTGAGCAAAGAATAAACAGGGCAATCATAGCCAGGAAGCCTGCAGAAAGCCCCAGAAAGACAGGAAGAGATTTGCTGCTCCTGTTGTTTTGTGTTTTGTTTTTGTTTCCATTTTTACTGCTGGGAGTTGGGAACTATTGGTCGAGTCCTTCTCCCCAGCTAGTACAAAGCTCACTTGAGAGGAGAGGCAGCCTAGTGCAAGTAGTCTTGATTTGAAAAGTAGAGTTTAGCGCCTGGCTTTCCAAATACAGGACTGGATTACTTTTAGCTTAAATTAGTTTGAATTGGGTTTTCAGCACTTGCATCTAAACTACTGATGAATACAGATTGTACTCTTCTTTCACTTAGCAAAGTTGTCAGTAAATACTGAACAGCATTTACTACAAATATAATGTTTTTGTCACTTTTCTGATGCTGAAAAACAATACCTGACACCCACAACTTAAAGGAGGACAGGTTTATTCTGGCTCAGTCTCAGAAACTTCAGTCCATGGTTGGCCGGCTCACACAGAACAGGCATGGTGGAAGGGCCTGCCAGGGAGGAAAGCTGCTCCAATCATCCACTGTGGCCAGGAAGCAGAGAGGGAAGGGAGGAGCCAGAGAAGAAGGTACAGCCCCAGTAAAACACCTCTCTGACCAAGCCCCACCTCCTAACAAAGCATTTACCTATGGATTCATCTGTGAGTTAATCCACATGAGACTTTTTAGAGACACTGCATATCTAACCATATAGCTAGTCTGAGTTTCCTCTAAATATAAAACCACCTGCTTCAATAACCAGTCAAGCTGGAGCAATGGGCTCATGAAAAGAAATAAGGCTGAGTAAAAGACATCCAGCCCCAGCAGGGAGGCAGACTGAAGGCATGCCAATAGCAAGGACAAGATATTTTTTAAAAACACCATTGGTGCATTCTAGATTAGCTACAGTGAAGGAAAAGACAATATCAAGTATTTTCAAGGAAGTAGAATAACTTATTCATAGTCTGTTGCAGTGTGCAACATGGTTACATAAAGGATGAAAGATTACTTGGAGATAAGACTTTAGATCAGTCATTCAGACAACCCAAAAGGGCTGGTATTTCAGCATAAGAGAACCTCAAGGAAACAGCAGCAAGCTGAGACCTCTGCAGTTATTTATCTGTAACTTAAGGACATGAGAACATAGATGAAAACCATTTGCAAGATATTGTATAGGAGTTTTCATCAAGGAACATGGCCATAATGGGATGGTTTGTTACATGACACATGTCGACCTAGTTTATGCAGTCTTATCAGGGCAGAGGGGACACAATGGCCAAAGCAAACACCTCTGAAAACAATCTCTTAATTCTGCTGATGGCTGTCCTGAAGATTTTGCTCTAAACCCTAACCATGCACTCCAGGACCTCTCAACTGTCTTCCCCAGAAAGTCCCTTCCTTTTTCACATTCACTTCAAATATTCCTGTCACCAGAATCACCCTACAATAGTCAATGAAAGTGCAATTTTTACAATGACTTTTGAAAATGGTTATTATCTACTAATGTTGAACACAGTCATACCTAATAAAGTATAATGTATACCATAATACCATAACTATAATGTACTATGATATATACTGTAACACTATATAGTAATGCCAGTTATAAAATAAAAATATGCTTAATATATTCACCAAAGCACATGTATAAGAAAGCTTTCAGTAGCATTACTTACAAGAGTTTAAATCTGTAAACAATCCAAATGTTCATCAACTAATACATAACAAATAAATTCTTCTATATTTATCCAGTAGAATACAATACTGATAAACAAACCACAGCTACACACAACATGAATGAATCTCACAAACACAAAAATATGGTTCCATATTAAGAATTTCTTTTTAAAAAAAGCAAAATCATTGATTTGAGGAGTAAGCCAATATCTGGGGTGTTGACAATATTCGATTTTATGATTGGATGTTGGTTGCATGGGTAGATTCACTCTGAAAATTCATCAAAAAATGATTACAAATTTTGCACCTTTGTTACGTATATCATGTATCAATTAAAAGATTAGTTTTAAAATGGTTATTTTCTCCTGTTTGTGAACTGCTACATTATGGCCTTGGCTAAAATATTTAAGTCTGGAAAGTTAAAGTAGATGCCACTTTGTGTGCAAAAATTTTCAGTAACGTACTCATAGAACATTAACTTTAAGCAAATAAATTTTCTAGTAAACATGGGAAACTCAATTACAAAATGCCCTAAATGCTTAGTTTGTGGTATAAGGATATTTGTTATAAGCCAGAAAAAAAAATGCAGAGGGAAAAAGTAAATACTATAAGAATACAATACTAAATTTGAGGGTAACCTTTCTACAACGTCTTCAACAATAATATAACAACACACAAATCCAACTAATAAATTATTCACATACTTTCATTTTCTTCCCAATGTTCTTTATATTTGTATTCAGTGAGGATCACACACTTTGGGTCCTAGATAGTACTAGCTCCAGCCAAGCTTTTCTGCTCACTCTTAGATATCAAACAGTTCTATTTTCACTTATAATCACAAACTCAGTCTCAATGCAAATCTAGCATGCCCAATTCCAAGATATTAACCAAAGTGCTTTAATCCTTGACAAAATTTCCATTTTTCTTCCCCTAGGTCTGCTTCAGGCTGAAAGGCAGCTGCAGCTTAGCCCTGGAAAAACTGTTATGTGTGGCTGTCCCTTTGTTTCTCTGCCTAGAGCTGCTCCCTGCCTTGCACCTTGCCTGCTCAGTTCTGAATAACCAGGTTAGGAGTTCTCTTTCTTTGGCAGCTCATCTACCACAGTCCCCTGTAGAGGTCTTTCTCATCCTCTAGCAGGAGACTATTAGGGTAGAAGCCAAAAACTCCTCCCAGCCCTCAATCTATGGTGTGCTGGTACATTTGGTCATGTAGGAAGCAGCTTACCTTCCTGAGGTAAATACCTCAGGCTTAAAAGGTGGGACAGACCTGGCCTTGATTATCATTCCTGGGAGGAGAGGCTGGTGGCCAGAACTTCTCTCTATCCCACCACCACAGCTTGTAGCACCTTTCTTAGCTGCCTGAGCTCCTGGGTTCTATCCTCCCAGATGCAGGGAGCAGCTACAAGTGGCCTTCCTGAATCCCCCTCCCACTTGGCTTGGGTTTCCACCCATCTCCCTGGGAAGGGGACTCATGATATACTCATGGCTGTCTCCCAAAGGAAATTGCCCTCACCGCCTCCTTCCTCTCATCTGTTTCCTATTCCCCTTTAAAAATCATTAACACTGAGGAAGCTGAGAGCTGCACTACCTTTGTGACCAATTCCTTGATAAATTCTGGGTGTGGGATTAGGTTTGAGATTTTGTTTCTATTTTTATTTGACCGCTTCAGTCACAAATTCTCTGTGAACATTAGTTATAATCACAGCAATAGAAACAGGCACTGTGCTAAATGCTACTTTACATTATCTTCTTCTGTCTTCCTACTCATACCAGGTAGGTATTATTGGACCCATTTTGTTACTCACAAAGTTGTAGTAACAAAGGTGGTGGAGTTTTCATCAAAAGGAGATGGCATAGCCAGGTTTCAAACTCAGGGCCTTGTGACTATAAGATTCTCTGTAAGCAGAGGCCTATTCTTGTTTTTGTTTATGAAGCACCAGGATTAAACCCATAACCTTCACATTGAGCTACATACCCAGCCCTGTATTTTGAGAAAGATTCTTGCTAAGTTGCTAAGCTGACCCGGCTGGTCTTGATCCTGCAATTCTCCTGCCTTGGCTTCCTGAGAATCTAGGATTACAGGCATGAGCCAGTGCCTCCAGCTACAAGTGGGTTTCAAATAGTATTTCCGGTTGTCTAAGACACCTCCAGTTCTGAACAATAAAATTATATCAAGCGCTTATGAGGAAATACTTTGCTGTCAGTTCTATTTACTAAAATAAAGATGGCAAGCATACATTTCACTCCTGCAAAAAGAGCATCAGTTTCTTAAATTACAGTTTTTAATTTCTGGAACACATCCTTATACACTGATCTTCAAGTTACCAGTCTCACTATCACTCTTGCGGCAAGGTTAATTGCCCTGTATAATCATCACCAAATAGAAGCCTTCCATTAGATATAGAGCTTAGCTCATAAAAGATTTCTGTATATGGATTAAGAAGCTAACAAAAATCAAAGAGAACTGTAAACAATACCACATCAGTCCCATTTCTCCACAATGTAATAAAAAATACTACAAGTAGCAAAATATAAAGTCTATCTGCAATTTATGTAAATGAATGGCCTGAAAAGTCAAGCCTTGCCATTTATCAAAAATAAAAGTATTTAAATTATAGCTGAGATGTCTAGCAAGTCAATAGGTCTGTAACTTGAAATGATGAAAAACAATTTTTAAATTCCCTTTTTTTAAAAAGACAATTATTTAAGACCTTTATTAACAGGTGCTTGCAGTTTGTTGACTTTTTTGAAAAAAATCAAGTTGTAAACTTTTATTACAAATTTAAAATGAAGTTCTTAAAAATTTCAAGTTGACCAGATATGAAACAATTTAAAAACCTTTAAAGGTGTATTGAGAAAAACCAGGCTTTTTTAAAAAACACATTTGTTGTTCCATCCCCGGCACAAAAAAAAAAAAAAACACATTTGTCATTAGCAAAAAGAGACATCTTTAGGTAAAAATAATAAAAATCCCATGCTGCATATATAATGCAGATAGTTTTAGTTATCTGGTCAATGAGCAAAAAGCAAGCACTTAAGGTCTTCAGTTCCCAATCTTTTCTAAATTCCCTTTTTTTAAGCAAGATGGGGCTTGTGACAGTTGGTTCCCAATTGAATTGGATTATTTGTAAATTAAACAGATGTTTATGTATTCTTTTTAAATGTATCACAAAAGATCTAATAGTTTCCAAGCTGGAAATTAAAGTCAATCAATGACTGAAGAATTAAAGTATGCCTTGTTACGTTCTTTTTTTTTTCTTTTTGGTACTGGGGATCGAACTCGGGACCTTGTGTTTGCAAGGCAGGGGCTGAACCACTGAGCTAAATCCCCAGTCCGTTACGTTCTTAATAAAGGATGCCCATCACAGTGAGTGACATGGCTCTAGCGATTTGTACTGATTATAAAGAACACCTAAACAAACGTTTGCCAGATCTTTGTAAACTCAGCTTTAAACTCCCAACTGTAAAATCCAATGGCTGGAAATATATCCAGAGATTTTTGCCACAATAAGGTAAATCTTATTTAATAGAAAAATAATAGACTGAAAGGTGGAAGACATCACAATTTTGCTAGTATACTCCATAACATGTCAATCTCACTGAGTCTTGATTTTTTTTGCCCAGTTGTGGGGATGGAACACAGGGCCTCAAACATGCTTAGTCAGTGCTCCACCAGTGAGTTTTTTCCTTATTTTTATATTTTGAGGCTCGTTAAATTGCTCAGGCAACTTTGATCTTGCAATTCTTTTGCCACAGGCTCTGAGATTCAAAATATAAATTAGTAATTAATTAATTTTTTAAAAGGACTGAGGTTGTAGCCCACAGTTCCCTGGATCCAATCCCCAGTACCATAAAAATAAATAAACAAACGAGTAAATAGGCTTTTTTAAAACCTCTAAATTTCCAAATGTTTATACAAGAATCCTGATTTTAATTCTTACAGTCCTTTCATGAAACTTAAAGTAATTCTCATCTTGAAACTTTTCAGCCCCTCTTAAATGCTTTTCCTGTGAATTAATTGTCTATTGTCTGGCCCCTTCCTCCAGATTCTGATTTAAACCCTCCAGCTAGCCTGACCCACACGCCCAAGCTCCTCCCTTTACCACAGGGCCCTGTTCCACAGCGCTGCTATTTATCACTGGTAGAGGCATTTCCACCAGGGCAAGGGCTGCTGTGGGGGTCCAGCCCCTAATCAGAGTGGCTCGGAGTAACAGCCTGACATAAACATCTAGGAAATGAATAAATGATGTCAGCAGCTCCTGGATTTGAAGTGGAATACAAACTTCTGAAATGTCTGTTGCAAATTTAAATAAATAATTACACAAATTCTTTCAAAACGTAACACTTCCCTGAAATCTTGTTTTTAAAAGGAGGAAAGAAAACCTCACTTCAGGATATAAATACTATTGCTGGAGGATAGTCATTTCAGTCAATGCCTAATTTCTTGATTTTTGAAGCATAAGAAAGATACAATGAGTGTTCCCTTTCTGGCAGCACATATACGAAGAAGATACAATGACTCCGTTTCTATCTGGCATCATGGGAATTCATATGTGCTTCACTCAAGTGTTCAACCTGACCAAGAAGGAAAGTTATATATTATTTTTTTAAATTAACCACAGAAGCTAAATCAGAGAAATTCAATACATTATACTCATAATGAAGACACTTTTAATATTATAAAGATTCAAGAGTAATCAAATACAAATTATATAACTTCTTCAAAGTGACTTTAATTTATTATTGATGGGGTCCACACATTTGCAAATTAACATCCTTAATGAAGATAAATTCAGTGGCCTTAGGACCAGGGAGAAATGAATTTTCTATTCCTTTCATGGTTTGCTGTGATCTTTATTATTTTTTATTTTTTAATTGGTATATGGTTGTAGTACATAATGATTACATTTATTGTGGGGAGTTAGTATATGTACATAATACATGTTTTTTATCCACTTTCCCTACCATCTTTCTCTCTATCTCTTATACTATATATACATGTACATATATATATATATGTGTGTGTATGTACAAATATGTGTATATTTGTACACAATTATAGTATGTAATGATCACATTCTTCTTAGGGACTTGGTACAGGTACACATCACAATACCCGCCTTTTTCTCTCATTTCCATCCCCTCCCTCAGCCCTCCCTCTTTCTTCCTTTCCCTTATGCTAAATATCTATTTTTCTATTTCTATTGCCTATCATATATTTTACTCTTTATTTCTATTTTGAGTTTCTCATATGAATAAATCATTCAATATTTAAGCTTGTGTGTTTGATTTACTTCACTTAACATTATAGTCTCATGATGCACCTATTATCCTACATATGATTCAAGTTTATCCTTCTTTACGGGAGAGTAGTTCTTCATTGTGTGTAAACACCACATTTTCTTTATCCATTCATTTGTTGATGAAAAATAGGCCAGTTCCAGGATTTAGCTATTGTGAATTGTGCTGCTATAAACATGGCTATATGTGTATCCTGGTAATACGATGTCTTTAACTCTTTCAGGAAGATACCTGGTTGGGGAATAGTTGAGGTGAATGGAATTTCTAGCTGTAGTTTTTTGAGGGATCTCCATAGTGATTTCCATAGTGGTTTTACTACTTTTACACTGTCACCAGCAATGAAGAAGGGTTCCTTTTCCCCTGCAGCCTTGCCATCATTTGTTATTATTTGATTTGTTGAACATAGCCATTCTGTCTGGAATGAGATGGAATCTTGATGTTATATTAATTTGCATTTCTCAAATAGCCAGTGATGTTAAACATTTTTTCATGTATTTATTGGTCATTTGTACTTCTTGCTCTCAGAAGTGTCTGTTCATTTCAATTGCTTATTTTCATTTAGGTCTTTTAATTTGGAGGATCTAACTTTTTTTAGTTCTTTATATATAACAGATATTAGTTCTGTGAGGAATAGCTGGCAAAATTTTTTCTCACCTGTAAGATTCTCTCTTTATTGGTTGCTTACTTTGCTGTGAAGAACCTTTTCAATTTAATATGATCACTTTTGTTTCTTGGTATCATTTCTTGTGAAACTCAGGTTCAGAAAGTCGCAGCCTACACTTATCCCTTAAGAGTGTTACTTATTTTGCTTCCAGCAGATTAAGGGTTTCTATTTCAATATTTAGATATTTGGTCCATTTTGATTTTAGCTGACTGAGAGATATGGCTATCGGTTCAGTCTTCATCATGTAGACAGCCAGTGTTTGTACCACCATTTGTTAGAGAGGCTATCTTTCCTCCAATAAAAGTTTTTGACCCCCTTTGTCAAAAATCAGGTAGCTGGGGTGGGGGATATAGCTCAGTGGTCCTCCACCTGCCTGGCAAGCACAAAAAAAGGTCCTGAGTTTGATCCCTGGTGCCAAAAAAAAAAAAAATCCAAAAAACAAAACAAATGAGATATTTATAAACAGGACACGTATAAATACCAAATTGTTTCTCTGGTGTGAGAAACTGAAAGTGTAAATAAGGATCAAAATGTATAATAGATAATGTGAAATAGGAAGAAAAGGTCCAAAGGGGAAGGGAACGGGGGTAGGCGAGTAGGGGGAAAGGAAAGAAGGGAAAGAAAAAATTATGAGAAAAGAAGGAAAAACTGAAAACAAGATCTTTGTAAATAGGGAGGGGTGGAGGGATTGAAGAGAGGGCAGGGGAATGGAGAAAAAATAAGAACCAAGATATATCATGTACAGGTACAAATTCCCATTGATGAATATCATCATATTGTATACCTAAAATGTACCAATAAACCTAATGAAAAATAAACCAGGTGGCTGGGTCCACTGAAACATATGATTGCACAGAGGGTGAAACCAAGTCTACAGACCTTTAATACGATTCTGAAATATTGGTGAAGATTTATGCATTTGGAAAATTTCCAGCCTTACAGACCTTCTGTGAAATGAAAGCCATCAGAATAGAACCCTTGCTTGCAACACATCATCATCTTACTCAGGTGTTTTGTCAAAATAAAGCTCTTCAAAAGGACACACCCTCATCGTGTACAGTAAAATGAATGGATTAGTGGGAAGGAAATTTTCTCCAATGGACCTGGATGACAGTAAGTTTTCTCATTTGGCTAACAAAGTTTGCTTATCCCTCAGAGATCTGGATCTCACTTACCAAGTACATGGCATTTCAAACACAGGGGACAATGGAAAATTCACCAGATCTGATTTGCTATGTAATTCCTATTATTCCAAATTCTTCAGTTGGCTTTGTCTAGAGGAACAAATTGGTATCACCTTAAAGTGGTATAAGGACCTGATACCTCCAGAGTTCTTTCCCCATTCCCAGGTACTGATAGATCTTCTCCAAGCTTTGGATTTGGCCAGTTGGCTAGAAATGATTCCTCAGATTGAGAAAGATAGTAAAGCATATAGTCACACATTTCTCAGCAACCTGAGAGAAGAAATTCTGAGCTGATGGTAAGGGATAAACACCCACCACAGCTTCAGGTGTCGTTTGCACACCGTGCTGCTGATAATCTACCTAAGAGAGCCAAGACTTCACACAGACTGCTCCGAGTTGGCCAGCCAATGTTAACAACTGTATAGCTGTCCTCTTTTCAATGGCTGGGAGAGCCCAGTGGGCCTAGAAAATGTTGGGACATTTCATGAAGTGTAATCAAATTCCTAGACATGAACTGTGAGTGAATTTATGGACAGCACAAAAGTGTGTAACAGTCCTGCCCAAGCCATTGAGGTTGTGAAGCCTGCGAGTGCCTTCCACTTGCCTGTTTGTGAGAGTGTCTCCCACAGAGCAATGATGGACTCTGTAATAGGTCCACACAAAAGGAAGCCCTGGGCAACCTGACTGCAGTGGCCACTGCCAGTGAGGTGACAGCAGCAGTGACAGTGACCACGACATCAGTGAAGACAAATGGAATATTTAGCCATGATACAAAGAAACAAGAGGGTGCAGATCTGGTGAATCTGGTGCCATGAAATACAGTGGACACAGTGCTGACTTCAGATCAAACTCCCAGTTCACTGCTTCCTAAACCATGTATCAGTGCATCACTCCAGGGCTCCCATCTGAGCAGGAGCACTGCCTTTTCACCTCTCCTGACACACGTGCCTATCATGAGAGGTGTGGCCTTGTTGATGAATAAGCCCTGCACATCCACAGCATGTTCACACTGTCAGCACCACATGCTGTTTATCAGAAAAATCATTTCTGAGCAAAAAAGGTTTTTCCTGCAGCTAGCTGACCTAACTGACAAAGAGCCACCCCAGTTCATACCCGCTCCCACACCCAATACATGGCCTCCTTCACAGTCCTTTGTTCTCAGGAAGCCTCTGTATCCAGTGTACTTTTCTATCAAGTCTTGTAAACTAAATGTAACTTCCTAAATGCCTTAAACTGATGATAAATGCCTTGCTTCTGTATCCCCAGCCCCCTTCCCTTAACCCATATAAACTCTGTTCACCTCCAGCTCCAGGCACATTGCTTTGTGGAGAAATACCCGATCTCACTCTGCTGGCATAATAAACTTGCCACCAATCTCCAAGTGCATTTTTGATTCTTCTTAGCCTGATCTTGCTATACCACTAAAAGCTGCCACACTGTGGACTGTAAGATTGCTGTTGCACTCTTGCTCCCCAGCCTTTGCTGGCCTAGATGCTGCTGCTACTTCTTGGATCTTAAAGATTTTCTTGAAATTCATCATAATTGCTATTTGATCCATAGTATCCCAATTTGATGACAATGAGAATTGATTAAAAGGATAATGGCACCTTTAGGCTGCACAGCTGGTAAAATGAAGGTTGTAAATAAATGTAATTAATGTACATGTACATTTCCATTATCATCAGTGTTTAATTCTGATACAGCCTTTAGCATTGCCTTCCATCTACAACACCTGAGAGTGTCTAGGAATGGGAGTTAGCTCAGTGGTAGAGCATTTGTCTAGCATGTGAGTTTCTGGATTCAGTCCCCTGTGCTGTAAACAGACAAACAAATAAAAAACCTGTTTCTAGTTTTTTGGCCTATGTGACACCTTCTTTCTTGGTACTAAGAGTCTAAGTGAGGGCTAGTGGAACAGAAAGATGTGAAAAGTGCTGAGGTAATCAACCGCATGTTGCTACTTAGTCAGGTTGGTCAAGAACCTCTCCTCCTAGCATTTCTCTCTTAAATGGTTCAGGAAGCAACCTAGAAAGCTGAGGTGTGCAGGAGCATCCTTATGCCCATGAAAGCTCTGCCACGAGTGCTTTGCACACACCTGCTTCTCAGCTTTACCCAGGCACCATGAGTCCTGTCATGAAGATGAGCAGGTTCGTCCTCACCCTGAAGGGCCGACATTTACAGCACACTCTGTGCATTGGTGTCTGGTAACCTATGCACCCTCTGCATTCCCATCCATGCTAAGGCAGGATGCAGTCACATCCTTAAAGCCTAGGTGTGTGGCTCCTGCTTTCACCTAGAGTGTGAATTCAGGAGGCATCTACTCCAAGACCAAGGGAAAAATGTGGATGTAATAAAACCTACAAAGCAAATTTGCAAAAACAAAAAAGGCAAATTAGTATTTAGTTTACAACTTCCAAGGAAAATCTGGCTTCCCGAAAGTCTCTATTACCTTGGCCTTTCTCTCTCTGGCTCATCAGCACCAGCAGGCACCTGACTCCCTTGATGGTCTTACTGCAGCACCCAGAATATTCCCGAGCTGTGTGACATCCCTCTCCCCAACCAGGCCTTAACTGAGTCATCATCACTTTACTCTCAGTGGGAGTGGATAGGAAAATCCCCCTGGACTGAACCCACATGAATTTGTGGTGGATTCCACAGTGTGTGATACGTGGCTCAGTAGTTTTGATTTTGTGCCACAGATAAACCAAACCTACACTCTGGGCAAAGGACTGCTTGAATTTTTCTGAGAAAAATGAAGGCCTACAGAATGATTCTCCATTGTCTCCTATTTGAAATGTTTATTTCACCAGTCTTTACCCTCCAGTGTCAGCAAAAATATTTTCTGTGCCAGAGTGAATGACTGCTCCAGTTTTGATATTTTTTTCTTTTTTTGTTTTTGGTACCAGGGATCAAACTTGGGACCTTGTGCTTGTGAGCCAGATGCTGGAACCACTGAGCTAAAACCCCAGCCCTCCAGTTTTTCTTTTGATCCTCACTGTGCCTTCTGTTTTATCTCCTTCCACCAATCCCAGACCCCAACTCTATTGTTTCTCATTTCCACTGGTTCCCAGCCCTTTGTTAATACACCTGTGCAGATGAGTCTGTTTCCTTGTACAACACTAAAGCAAAAAAAAAAGACAGATGTAGCGTATGTGTGAAATTGCAGACTCATCGCCCATGAAGCCATCAAGGACAGCTGCTCAGACCCAGGACTGTGTGCTGTGTACTTTGCTCAAGACAGTGAGGACTGGGCTAGTGACCATAATTCTACTACATACTTTCTGAGTTAAGTGCTCTCCCTTTTTATTTTCCAGTTTGACCAATTTCTGTAACAAATAAGGTAAATGTTCTTCATTCCACCTGTCCTTTGTTGGGCTCAAAGGGCTAGCTTATTTTCCTTGGGTATGTGCTTTAAAATTAAAAGCCATATAGAGTATAATAGAATGGACACAGGTAAACTATTAAAAATGATTTTGTACACCCTCAGGGATAAATTGAAGGGATCTTAAAATGACCACAATAAAATGCTTATTATATCACCAAGCTTGGTGATATAATTTGATCTAATGCTAAACATCCAACCTCCACCACCATCACTGGATAAATTTCTTGCTTTCTCTATATACTACCACTATCTTATCACCACAGCAATAGTCTTCTCTTCTGAAACTTAACCATGAATTTATTAATTATGTTAGTGTGATAATAGCATTGTGGTTTTTGGTATATTACAATATTTAAGGATATATATTAAATAATTTGGGGAAGAAATAATATCTGTATTTTTCTTTAAACTTATTCACAAAAGATTAATCAAATATTGCAAAATATTAATTACAGATGTATACATTAGACTATTTGTATTAACTAAAAAGTAAAAACAACAAAATGTCCATAAATAGTGGATTGAGTAAAAACTAGTATATAAATATATATTACAAATACATATGCAAACACATTTTTAAAAGGTTAGCATTTGAGTGAGAGCACAGAGCAGAAGCAATACGGACAAAAGCTAGACTTCTGAAAATGCACACTGAGTGATTTGATTTTGTAACCATAGAATCACTTCACAGTATTTAAACATTCTAAATTGAAAGGAATTCCTAACAAATGAAAGGAAAATTAAATGGATCTGTCAAGATGTTGAGTTAGTGGCATAGTATGTGCAGAATAACTAAGGCAAAGGATTCTAAGCACAGTGATTTGATGGTCCCATTTCAGCAGGACATACTTTCAAGACAAGAAGAAACAACAAACAATAAAAAGTACTAAATTTCTCTTATTAATTACTTCACTATGGTGGTGCTGACATAATTATTCTGAGTCTTGCAAAATACATGATGGTGTAAATAAATAAAAGTGGTAATTATGTTGGTGTTATCTGCACCAGGGATTTTTGGCATGAGCAGAAGTAGATAAAAAGTTAAGCTTAATAATGTGAAGCTATAAAAAACTCTAGTGCAGAATTTGAATCAGAAACTGTCTGTAGAAAGCCTTGATATATTGAAAACTATAGCACTCTGAAAAGAGAGATTGGAGATGATATCAGAAAATGGAAAGACATCCCCTGCTCCAGTGTGGGAAGGATCAACATAGTGAAAATGGCCACACTTTCAAAACTGCTATATAGATTCAGTGCAATCCCAGTTGAAATCCCAGTAGCATACTACAGGCATTGAGAAAACAATCCAAAAATTCATTTGGAACAAGAAGAGACCCAAAATGGCAAAAGCAACTCTGGTAACAGAGACATGGCAGGGGATATGACAAACCCAACTTAAAACTATACTACAAAGCTACTGTGATAAAAACAGCATGGTACTGGCAGAGAAACAGACCTGAGGACCAGTGGAACAAATTAGAAGATGTAGAAACAACTCCAGACACACTCAGCCACCTGTTCTTTGACAAAGAAGCCAAACACCCTCACTGGAGGAAAGATAACCACTTTAATAAATGGTGCTGGAAAAATTGGGTTTCAAATTGCCAAAGATTAAAACTAGACCTATATCTCTCACCATGAACTAAACTAAAATTGAAATGGATTAAAGATCAAAATATTAAAACAGAAACACTGAACTGGCTGGAACACAGGTTAGGTGAAACTCTTGAAGACATTGGTGTAGGAGAAGATTTTATGAACAAAACCTCAGTTGCCCATGGACTAGCACAAACAATCAACAACTGAGATCTCTTCTTACTAAAAAGCTTCTGCACAGCAAGAGAAACCACCAGCAGTGTGAAGAGACAACCCACAATGTGGGAA
>NW_004624856.1:2515198-2540980 GCF_000247695.1 Heterocephalus glaber | reverse complement strand
CCATGAAGTCCAGCTGCAGCAGCTGTGGTGATTCCCCCAGGTGACCTTCCATCCCCACTGGGAACCTGTGCTTCCCCCTCACTGAGCCCTGCATTTGGGGAAAGTTGTTCTGTTCACTGTGAAGATTGCAGTCACTCTAAGGGCTTCATGGTTCTCCCAGAGCAGGAAACTTTGGGATGTGCGAAGGCCCCAGGCCCACTCAGACATCATGGAAGAGCAGGTGGCTACATCACTTTACCAGCATACATGAAGACACGCTATGTGCAGACACTTTTCTAGGCACTGATCATGAACCAATGTCCACAGCAGATCCAATCACTGCCCTCTCAAGTTTCAGTGATATTTGGTGTCTACACAGTCACAATCAGAGCAGGTATTCCTCAAATTACAGTAGATGAAGCCCCTCCTTTCCTCCCTAGATGTGGATTCACAGCAGTGCAAAGGGAGTCCAGAGGAGGCACACATATTGGGCAACACGGCACTACATACCCTAAAGCCTGAGGAGAGGCAGGGAAGCACAGACGCCTACTGTCCCTCACTTCTCAGATAGTTATGGAGCAGCAGCCCTGTGCCTTTGAGTACAATCACACAGCAGAGACAACACTCTGTCCTCAGGGAGCTGACAGTGGGGACGGGCAGGGAGACACTGTGTGTGGCTGCCCTGAAGAAGGCAGAGGTGGTCACACCACTGAACAAAGACTCCTTCCCACTGAGCCTTCTGTCAGGCTCTCAGGGCTGCTTGGGCCAGGACTGCTCTACTGGGGGTGGGACAGGGTGGGGCCGGAGCATGCGCAGACTGGGCAGGAGGCTCACTGGTCCTTCCCTGCATGTTTGCTGGGCAGGTAGTGTGGGAGGAAATGCCAGACCTCTCACTCTGCCTCCTACCTGCCTTCCTCAGCTCCACGTCCTCTTCCCTTGACTCCTTGCTGGAGCGGCACACCCAGGTATACACTGTCACATATCTTCTGAACCAGGTGGAGCAAGATGAGCTCACTGAGGCAGAGGCCAAGGGTGAGGAGGACTGTGGCATGAGGCTGTGGGCATGTGGGGAGGGAGGGGCCTTTGGACACAGAGAGAGCACCCTGGTGCTGGGTGTTGCAGTAGCCTTGTGACACTCAGCAGTCAGTGGGCTGATGCAGTCTGGGGGGACTTTCCGGGGGAGGCTTCCTGCACAGAGCTCTCTTGACAGGCAGTGGGAGGGTTGTGCCCCAGGAAGAAACATGGACAGTTGGTGATCTTGTCTTCTCTTTCAACTGCAGGAGCAGCTCCAGTCCAAGCTGAAGTCCCACCTGCAGAGCCTGTGCCAGCTCCACCTGCAGCTGCCTCCCCAGCTCTGGCACCACAGCCAGAGCGAGCACCAGGAAGCCCTTCTCCTCCAGCTGGACAGCTGGGGCAAATGGTGGCTCCTCAGCAGGTGTCAGCTCCTGACCTCCCCTTGGGGCAAGCTCCTGCCCCACACTGGCCATTCCCCTCCATTATTGTTGCTCTTGTTTTTTCCTTGACTTTTGCACTTATTTGCTGGATTTATGTCAATGATAGATTGATTTTTAAATAAAAGGTAAGATTTTACTGTTGCTTAACATGATCGGCTTGGTGGCATGAAGTACCTTCTCAGTGCGGTGAACCTGACACCTCTGTCGAGGTCCAGGGCATTTTCCTCAGTGCTGCACCCATGAGTGGTTCCTCCTCTGACACCTGCTGCTAGTCCCTGGCCACCACTCATCTTATGTCCCCGTAATTTACCTATTCTACATTTTTCACATCAGTTCAATCAGATTTCTCCGTGTCCACATAATCCTGGAAGGGACTCATGCATGAATCCTGCTTTCCGTAGAAGGGAAAATCCTAGATATATCCTCAACATTTTTCATTCACCTATTGAATAAATTATGCAGTTTTTTGTCAGACAAGAAATATTTATTAATTAGTGCAATATGAATGAAGAATAAAAGAAAGGACATAGTCACAGTCATCCCACCAGGAGCCTTGCCCCCCTCCCCAGTGCTTCCCCTTCCTGTCTACATCTCAGGGTTCAGGCCGTGTCTTAGATGCTGGGTGGGAATGTGTCAGAACACAGCTCCCCTGTCATCTCATTTATGCACTGGGGACATGATCCCGTCATGCTCTATCCCTTGGCACTTTCTGTGGCCACAATGACACAGTTGACTCAGCAACCTCTGCTCCAGACAATTTCCGGGTTTTCATGCCCATAACTGAGCCAAAAGGAACAGCTGTGTCTGTAAATATTATTTTTCAGATGGAATCCTGCCAGTGGAATTTCTGGGTCACAGTCACAGAAATGGGGGCAGAGACAGACTCACATCTGTGGGGTCTGCACTGTCCAAAGGCAGAACACTCAGGACCAGGGGCACAGAGCTCCCAATGACCTCTGAGAAATGCAGCTCTACAAGAATCCAGGGGTCGGGGGGGACAGTCCATGGGTAACATTTGTCACATCTCAGAGGCCAGAGGGATAGGACAGCAATGCCCCACCTCTCCTACATGAAGATGGACAAAAGTTCTCTAGATCCTATTTAAATTTTATTTTAAAATATTAAATTTCAGAGCATCCTGGATATCAGGGCCTGAAGGTTTCTAAGGAGGATTAGTCCAGTCTTGCCAGTGGCTGGACACTGCAGAGTCCTCTTGACTGAAGGGCTTTAAAAATCAATAATTTGTTTTTCAGTACTGGAGATTGAGCCTAGAACCTTCTCACTGAACTACATTACCAGCCCATTTAATTTTTGCTTTTAATTTTGTCACAGAATCTCACTAAGTAGCTGAGTTATTCAGCATCCTGGGCTTGAATGTGTGATCCTCCTGCCTCAGCTTCCCAGAATACTGGCATTACAGATCTGCACCACCTTGTGAGCCTTCACTAAGCAGTTTTGAAAATACAAACTCCAAAATAGACTGCTCTGCCTAGGTATCCACCTTTAGGGCTTGATGCAGTTTGGTATTTCTGGTGGGGTAGGTGTAGACTCCACCAGATGGGTGCTTCTCCCTGAGAGGCCAGCGACTGACTGAGCTTGTGCCAGGTGAGAGACCATCTTTTGAGGGCTGCCCAGACTAGGTGGTGACCACAGGTTCTGCCCTGACCTCCCTCCCCTACTGCCCTGATGTGCAGAGACCCCACTTCTTTCTCATCTTTGAGCACGGTCAGCTGGGCAGGAAGCAGGACAAGCCCGTCCCAGTGAGACCTGTCCTGCTCTATCCCCAAGAATCCTTCCCAAGGTGTGGGACCTGCGCACGGCCCCACGCCTAAGCCTGTGCCCATGAAAGCTGTACAAACCATCTTATCAGTCACCCCACGTGGCCCACACAGTTCATGACCTGCACTGGGCTGTCCTAGGCCACCTCTCTGAGTGCACACCCTCACCCCGTCCTGGCCAGATGTTGCTAGGCTCTCACACTGTGCACTGCTACCCACTGCAGTTGCCATAAATAAAGGATCATCCAGACAGAGTTGGGACCCAAGGTGGCAATGCCTGGGGACAGGGACCGTGTGCTCCATAGAATCAACTTTGAGAGCAATCTGTGCTTTATAAATCCCACCACAATGCACCCAGGTATGGCCCAATTTCCATTTTTCATACACATTGAATGTATCAACTTCAGCATGAATTTAATCATTATGGACTGCAAACATGTACTAATAAAAATATAATAAGTTATAAAAAATTCAAAAAGAAATTAAAGTTCTGACACATGGTAAGAAATATAACAGCTAAGTGAACCAAACCCAGACTGAGACCCTCCATCTGGCAGGCAAGGCTCCTTCAGGCAGATGCAAGCCTGATGCACAGAGCTGCCCCTGTCCTGAACTCACACACAGGCTGATGGGATCTCTGTGGCCAATCCTGGTGTCATAGGAATGTGCAATGTCATAGCACTTGGCTCTGTGCACAGCCCAGTGCAGACACATGGAGAGCTTGCTGTGTACTGACTGCCCGAGATCCCCAGAAGCAGCTCACCCTTTGGGGACACAAGGAACCCACACTCCCAACACCCAGGGAGGACTGAGTAACAGAACAGAAAGTGAACACAGCACTCAGGCAAATCTCCTCAAGGAAGCCTCAGTCTCCCCCACTGGCCTTTGGACCTCTGCTCAAGCCCCTGACCCTCAGTACTAACAGTGTGACCAGAACTGCTGTCTCCTTTGGTCCCAGGATTCAGGGTCAGGGATGGCCTGGAAGTGACAGTTGGAGACGCCCCTCCCCAGTACCTGCTCTCTCCAAGAAAGGCCCTGGTCTTTCTCCACCATACACTTTACTGAGGCTCTTTGAAAACTGTGCTGGTGTGAAGAGGTCTGGGCAGGAGAGGGTTAGCAAGCCCTTCAAATATACGTATCTAAACCTGCCAAATGTCCACAGCTTCCTAGTAAATGTGTGGGAGGAACTAAGTGGAAAAAAAGTGACAGGTGGCTTACAGGAACCCTGCTCTACACCGCAGGACCCCAGCATCAGTGTGGCCTAGAAGGGAAATACGCAGGTGAGTGCCCCACTCCACAGCTTCTCAGAACACTGCCCACCCCTCTACTGATTGCAGATGCTGCCTCCTCCCACCACACCTTCACAGCCTCACATCCGAATGCGTCTTGGGCTCTAGGCTCTGTGACTCTGGCACCAGTGGGCAGGCAGGGGAGGAAACAGGGGCAGCCTGGCAACTACCTGGCCTTTAGCCCAAGGAAAGGAAAACAGCTTCAGAAGACTTCCTTATCTGAGGCCCAAGAGTTGGCGCAGAGGCACATCCCCTGGGTGAATTTACCCAAGTGTCCTCTGGGACCTCCCTGGTCCATCTGGTGTCCAGCTCCTGAGGATCCAGGGATGAGCCAGCAGCAGGCCTGACCATCATCTCCAGGCCTCATAACACAGACAGACAACATTTTACCAAGGGGAGGATCTGGGCTTGGCACTGGAACAGAGTTGTGTGCTCCTATGGGGAATTTTGTGTCCCCAGACCTAAGTGGGCTAGTGCCCCCTTGCCTTTCTGTCAATATGTGGTCCAGATCTGAGGGCCCAGCTGCACACCTTGACACACCCTCCTGGGGTCCTTGGCCAGGTGCAATTCTGCCTGTCCCACATAAGCCAATTCCACATGCTCAGTACCCACTTGGATCCTGTGAGTCAGGAGGATCCTCACTCATCCTCCCAAATATCCAGGTGAGCCTGACTTACACAGGGACCCAGAGCTTTGGTCAGCCCCTGGGATGCTCAACAGTCAGGGGTCTCCGGCTTGATCCCAAGACCCAGTTCTAACCAAGAGTTCTCTAGAGAACACCTGATGCTGAAAAGTACCTGAGGCCACAATAAGCCAAGAACAGGGGTTCCTGGTACCCTCAATGCCAGGCCCTGGACCAACAGCATGTTGGTTCTGAATTAGTCTGGATGACAACAGATCAGCTATCCCTGGAGTACTGGCTTTTTCCTGGACCAACAAGGGACTGGGGATGCACAGAGCAGCCCCCATGCCATCCCATGTACAGCACAAAGCCAGCTGTGTGTGGTGGGAAGAAGACAGGAGGAGGAGAGATGGATGGATGGTGAAGGAATGGGAAGAGAAGGAAGATGAGTAGAAAATGGCACTGCACTGGACAATGGTCCAACCCTGATCTTTCCACTCAGCAAACCTGCTGGGTGACACCAGAGACCAGGGACTCTGGACTTTGGGCAGCTGCACACACAGCATCTCCTCCTCTCATGACCCCATCCCAGGGCCTGGGAGTCTTGGGGGAACAAGGAAGGGACTCAGAACAGTAAGTCAGGCAGAGGAAGAACAAAGGAAGCACAGTACAGGAGTGTGTCCTGGGCAGGTGGTTATGTGACAGTCTGTGGTTCCCCACGTGCCCCACTGGGATGCCAGGCACACTGAATACTGACTGCCCCTGACCAGGGCCAAGGAACAGCAGGCAGGGATCCTCCTTGATCATCACAAGAGGGCCATACAGACATCCACACAGACCCTGGAGCACCGACACCTCAGAGAAGCGCTGTGCCTGCCCTTGTGCTCCACACCCCTCATGCTGCTCAGCTCCAGCAGGGCACCACACATCAAGAACTATCCGCTTATAGTCCACAGGGAGACCCCATCTGGAGGGGTTGTGCTGGGCCTGGGTTCTTCCTCCCTGCCCCTCAATGACCCTGTGCCTCAGCTTGCCGCACCTGGACACAAACTAAAAATCACACCCCACAGGCTCAGGGAATCAGGGCGGGGAACATACCCAGTTAAGTGGCTGCACTGTGTGAAAATGAGGCCAAGAGGTACTACTGTCCTTGTCCCCAGACTGGGAATGACACCCATCAGGACATGGTTAGTCCACCCTCCCTGGGGAGACCATGTCCATCTCCTGAGGAACTGTGTTCCCCTCCCAGGTCAGAACAGCAGAGACCCTGCATGCACTGGAGAAGGAAATGGGACAAATGTCCAACACCAGGGCTTTGGAAGTGAGCCCAGGGGCCAAGCATGAAATTCAGCCTCCTTCCTGAGGCTGTCCCCCACTGGGATTGGGCTTTGGGATGTGATCAGTGCCTGGGGTCAGGGCACAAGGCCTTTGGTTTTGTGGCCATTGAAGTTCTCTGTGTCTGGGAGACATTGTGCAGTGCAGTTAGCTACGGGGTGAGCACCTGTGCTTCCTGGGGTGGCAGAAGAAAATGCTGCTGACAGCTGACACCACTTCAAGTTGTCTACTGATTTCATATGAGGGGAGTCCTGAAAAGGCTGCAGGGAACTGCCTTAAACCAGCCCAGACTTCCCAGCCCTTCTTCTAGGGGACTTTGCTCATTGTAATCATACTGTAAACCAGGCATGGGTGTGCACACCCAGAATTCCAACACTCTAGGAGGCTGAGTCAGGAAGATCAAAAGATCAAGCCCAGCCTGGACAACTAAACAATTTAGTGAGAACTTTTCTCAAAAGGGGGCTGAGCAGAGGATGAAGCAAAGGCCCTGGGTTTAACCCACCATACTGAACCAAAAAAAAAGCCATGCACACATCATAATGCAGAATTCTCCACCCTCATGTGTTCTCATCCACCACATCTGACCACACGGTGTATAAAAGAGCATGATCTGCATTGTGATCTCACAGGATAGGATGTGCCAGCCTCTCCAGGAGACAGACAGTCTTCCCAATATGAACATCCTAATTCTGTCCCAGGAAACCCAGCTCCCCTGTGCTGGGGAGATAGTTTGGCAGTTCTCTCAGAATGCTCCTTACCTGCTGCTGGTCACAAACTTTCTTCACTCTTCTATCCCCTCATGGTATTTACTAGCTTTGAACTCACCAAGGGCCAAACCCAACTCTGTTCCTTCACAAACTTCCATAACAGTCAGAAAAACTAAGGGATTGGAGATGAGGTGGGCTGCTGATGGCTTAGCAGCACTGACAAGACTAATCTGGAAACCAACTTGCCATCATCCTGCTTCTTGGGCAGCCAAGGAAAATGAGATCGCAGGAGGGTACCTGGAGCCTAGTAGGGCAGCTGGCAGCCTGGACTTCTGAAGACCCAGCAGATGCCAGCCAGAGGCGACTGCTCAGTCATTTACTTTCCCGTCATGACATTGCTTGGGCACAAATCCAGGAGATCAGTGCCCTCTGGAAAAGTACCCGGCAGAGATGCACCTGCTCCCTGGCCTGTGACTTGAGCTGGCTGATCATAAAAGGCAGGTTCCCCAGGACACCTGCCACACCACTCTGCCTGTGCACAGAGAGCCCTCCAGGAAGTGAGAGGGCCTAGAGCAGCCTCCTCAGGCAGATGCTTTACCTCCTGCTAAGGCCTTGAGCAACAGCTTGACATCAGAAGCCCTCACCTCCTGCTTGACACTGGATGCAAACTCCAGGTGACAGACTGCTTAGAGAGCGGGGAGAGGTGGTGGCACTGGATTGTATGAGCTTAGCATAGAGGAAATGAGAGGCAGATCAGGGAATTCAGCTCAGACACAAGTATTCATCTTGTAATGTCCAGCCTCTTCCATTGGCCATGAACTGGGTCCAAGATATATGGACACAAATGAAAGGAATGTTCCCTCTGATTAGGACCCAGGATCCATCACGGCACTCAAGCAAGCTTAGGCTCTCCCTGCCCACCAGAGACTTGGCTGGAACCAAGCCCCATCCCCATCCTACTTTCAGCCCTCCCTCACCTCTCTCTTAGTGGAATCCCTGCATTTGCAGGGGCCCATTAAGCACTGCCAAGCTCTAGGCCTGATTAAGTAAAACAGCAGAAACCAACAGTGGCCCCAAACGCTGCTCTGGTTTCCATCGATGCCTTGGCCCATAGCACAGTTTTCATCAATGCTTTTGTACACTCAGGCATGGCCCCACCTCTGCCTATTAAACCTTCCCTACCTGCTGCTCTCAGGGTGTGCTGCTCAGTTGTCTGGGTGCTCAGAGGTGGCCTTGGCCATTATCATGGGTACACACAGTGCTAGGTCACTGATCTGAGTGGCCATGAGGAATGGGGGTTGAGACAACCACAAATTGTGCCTGGGGTGGTGTCCCTAAAACTCTGTCCAGTGACCATGGGAGGAGGGTAGTTCACTTCCTGAGACAGCAAGTTCATGAGTGGGGGAAGAAGCCAAAGCCCAGCTCTTGGGTTTGGAACCCCACTACCGTGCACCCCGTTGTTGTCCTTCACTTCCAGGAAGCACAAACCCCAATGCCTACATTGACTCTTCCTACCAATGGCCAACCCCAACGGTGTCATGAGCCAGGCTCTGGCAACAGGTTTCTCTGTGGGGCTGAGCATCCCAGAGTCTGGGTACTATGGGGGCAGGGTTATGAGAAAGGGCATAGCCCAGTGAGGGTCCCAGTGACCTCACAGGTAAGGTGCTGGTCTCAGTGAGCAAAGGCCTAAAGGGTAGCCTTAAGGCACAAGGCCAAGCCTGAGCCTCCATTTACACAATGGAAGCTCTGGTCATTAGGGACCCACACAGGTGGTCTCCATGGAGAGCTGGGTGTCAGGACCACTTAAGAGTTCACTGCTCAGCTGAATCCTCCAATCTGTGCAGGAATTCCTGAGGAAATGTGTGCTGAAAATGCACTGGCAGTGAAGGACAATCCAGTCTGAACTGCAGCGAACTTCAGCCCAAAAGGTGAGGACAACCTGCTTCATTTATTAAGAAGCTGCCTGAGCACACAAGGTGCTCAGCTGCCTGTGAGTCCCACTCAGGTGGCCTTGACTCCAGTTCCCCAGCAGAAAACAGGAATAGAGGTGGGGACACTGCAGGCCTGAGAATGGAGAACAGGGGCTGGGCATCCCAGGTGCAGGGAGCCACCTTAGGGCTCTGAAGAAGGCCCGTGTGGGAGCGGGTGAATGAGCCTGAGCTGCTCCAGGGTTCTCAGACCCCACAAGTGAGGATCAATTCCACCTGGGAGGGTGGGGTTCACTAGATCAGCTCCCAGGGGGAGCCAGCCTGGTGTCCCCATCAGGCCAGCAAGCAGGTCCAGTCCTGAACACTCTCAGGGGGCCCTGGCTCCTCCTCGGGACTAGGCAGGTGGATCTTGTCCCACGCTCAGTCAATCCCAGGAGGCCAGGGGCTTGGGAAGCACAGAGGGAAGGTGAAACCTTTCCCAGTCCTGTCCCAGCTGTCCTGGGCTTTGGGGACTTAGGTGGCTCATCAGAAACATGGGCCATGAAAGCCCTCAATGACAGCTGCTCTGTGGGGCTGGGTGTCCCTGACCTTGGGTGTTATATGTGCAGGGCTGTGAGGAGGAGTGTGACCCTTCTCATCCCAGGGAGCAGACAGAGCCCACCCTGCAGCTCCCTGTGCAGCTGTGGTTCCAGAGCCTGGTGTGTCTGCACTGTGTTCAGGTCTCTGTGAGGCCTTAGAGGAGTCCTAATGGCCGCTTTTGCTCACCTGACAGCTCAGCACTTCTGCCTTAGCTCTCACTCATTGCCTGCTTCGGCCAAGCACATAGCCATCTACAGGGTGGGGAACCCAGGATCCACTGCACACAGAGTGGACTCTCGAGGCCCTTCCTGTGGATGCCCCAGACAACTGCCACACAGATTCCCTCCCAAGACGCCATCTCAGGGGCACAGCAGCACATTTTTCCCTAACCCATTAGTTAGTCAGCTATTTAATGAGTTGAATGTGTCTGAGCCCCTAACCTCCCAACACTCTGCCTCTGAAGGGGAGGGTGAATTAGGCTTGCCAAGTTGATCCCCTCATGGAGAGGAGCTGGAAAGTGGGGCGCTTCACTTTTTGTCTTTCTCTCCCCATTATCCTTTAATGATGTTTTAGGATTACTTCCTTCACATACACAACACACTCTCCATGCTCTTTGTGCCAAACTACTTTTGGGATAGAGACCATGAATTTGAGATGAGTAGGCTGCACAGGTTTCATATCTCTACATTTTCAATGTGGCTTTAGGAGGTAGTGCCAGTTGTATCCTAGATGCATTACTTTATAAAATGCATTTCAGAAATAATTAGATATGTGTGGTAAAATGGTGAGGCCATAATACAGGTAGCAAATTTACATGAGCAACATAAGTGTGATCAGGGGTAGAATTTTATATCCAAGAAACAGGTATGAAAGGTCCAAGGACCAGAACAGAGATCCTACAGGACCACACATGTATGGAAGATTGAATTTCAAGAAAGATGCAAAGGCCATTCATTTGGTGGGAAAAGGAAAATCTTTATGAAAAATGTGTCTGGAACCATGTTGTACATGAGTATGGTTGCTAGAGAGCCATGCAAAAAGTGTGATCTTTGATCCTTATCTCTTACATGTCAGGATTAACTGATTAACTCAAAATTGATCGAAAACCACAATGTGAATTGTAGTCTATGCCATACTTTTAGGGTTTAGATGTAAAATGTCACTTACACTCTGGTGTGTTTGAAGGGTGATTGAACTGGGAGGGGGGGGTTCTATACTTACCAGTAAGTTCACCATTGTTCACCATTGATGAGTTCCCTGCCTGAATGTGTTGTTGGCAGGTGGGGCTTTGGTGGAGATGGGTCACTGGAGTTCAGACTGAAGGCCTGTATTCTTGTCCCTGGCTCCTCCCTCATGCTGTGCTTCTGGCTGCCATGAGGTCAGCAGCCTTCCTCTGCCTTCCCTTCCACCTTGCAGTGTCTGCCTTAGAGCTGACCATGGACTCACCCCACTGAATCTGTGAGGCTATATAAACCTCTCCACCAGTAACTTGTAGTGTCAAGTATTGTGGCCAGCAATGGGAAAATAAGTAATACACATCTCCGTGGGACAAAACTGTTGGTCTCAAGGATTAGAGATTTCCTATAGACAGCATCATAAACACTATCCATAACAGAACAAAAATTATGGATTATGTTTCATCAAAATTCAGGACTGCCCATTCAAAGACACTGCTACAAGAATGAAAACACAAAGCACTGATTAGGACAAAATATTTGTAAGTCATACATCTGAAAAATTTCTTTCTATACCATAAAAGAAATATGAGACACAACGAGAAATTTTTTTAAAACTGAAAGCACAAACAACAGGATTTGAAAAGATATTTCAGTATGGAATATATCAAAACTTCAAGTAACCACATAAATATTTCTTATCATAATCAGTTCTCAGCTAAGTGAAAATTCAGTCCACAAGGACAAACCACTCTCTACCTTTTGAAGAGGAAAAATTAATGTCTGATCACACAGGTCAGGGAGGAAGTGTAGTACCTTACTAGTATTGCAATCACTTCAGAAAGCATTTTGGCAGCTTATTTAAGAGTTAACAATTAACTGTCTTATGATTCTGCCTATCCAATCCTCTACCTGCTCATGCAGAGAATTTTACAAGAGTGCACACATAAGCTTTGTCTTTGATAACTGAAAACTAAAATGCAAGCACCAAAGAACAGCTGAAGGAATAAACAAACTGTAGCAACCCAGGCAATGGAATTCTACACAGCAAACATGGGAACAGATTATGGATTGATCTCAAAATAATTATGCTTGGTGAAAGAAGTCAGAGAAGCCACATTGTATATTCTCCATGTATACATTTTTATAAAAGAACATCACATGTGTATGACAGACGTCACGTCAGTCCTTGCCTGGGCCTGTGTTGGGGCAGGAAGCAGAAACATTGTAAGCCAGAGTAAGAAGACAAAGAATCATTTTATTCTTACATTTTTCTTTTTATTAGTACATATTTGTCATACATATTGATCACATTCATCTTAGAGACTTTATACCTGTATATAACACATTTGATTCTTCTTTTTTCCCATTCCTCTCTCCTCTTTTCAGTCTTCTTCCCCTCCCCATTTATACAAGCTTTATTTCCATTTTTTCCTTCCTTTTGGTTTTGTTTTTTTTTTCGCTTTTCCTTTCCTTCCCTTCCCCCTCCTCCTCGTTTCCCTTCCCATTTGAACATGTTTTTCGTACTTCCCAGTATCTGTCCTCAGTATGGTCCTCATTTACCCTTTGAATTTCTCACAGGACAGAAACAATGTGATATTTAAACTTGTGCGTCTGATTTATTTCACTTAAGATTATGGTCTCAAGGAGCAGCCATTTTGCTACAGATGATTCAAATGCATCCTTCTTATGGCAGAGTAGTAATTCTATATATATATGTATATACAAATATATATACCACTTCTTTATCTATTCGTCTGTCAATGGGCATATAGGCTATTTCCAAGCCTTAGCTATTATAAATTGTGCTGCTATAAATATGAGTGTCCCTATATCACTGTGGTATGATGCTTTTGATTCTTTCAGGAAATTCTTTAGATGGGGAACAGCTGGGTCAAATGCAACCTCTAGTTTTAGTTTTTTGAGGAATCTCCACACAGATTTCCACAGTGGTTGCACCAGATTACACTCCCCTCAGCAATGGAGAAGCGTTTCTTTTCCTCCACAGCCCCACCAGCATTTGTTACTGGTTGATTTCTGGATGATGGCCATGTTTTCTGGAGTGAGATGGAATCTCAGTGTTGTTTTAACTCAAATGACCGGGAATGTTGAGCATCTTCTCATATATTTATTTGCTGTTTGTACTTCTTCATCTGAGAAGTATCAGTTCATTTCAGATGCTCATTTGGGGTCTTTAAATTTAGGGGGTCTGATATTTTTTTTTGAGTTCTTCATATATTCTAGATGTTAGTCCTTTGTCTGAGGAACAGCTGGTAAAAAATTTTTTCCACTCTGTGGGTTGTCTCTTCACTCTGTCAATGGTTTCTTTTGTTGTGGAGCTTTTTCATTTGATGTGACTGCAGTTGTTGATTCTTTGTAATACTTTCTATGCAATCAGGGTTTTGTTCTTAATGTCTTTCCCTACACGTATGCTTCTAGAGTTTTACCTATTCTATCTTCCAGCAGATTAAGTATTTCTGTTTTAATATTTAGGTCTTTGATCCATTTCAATTTTAGTTTAGATCATGGTGACAGACATGAGCCTCGTTTCAATTTTTGGCGTGTGGAAAGCCAGTTTTCCCAGAGCCATTTTTTTTTTTCTTTTGTACTGGGGATCGAACTCGAGACCTTGTGCTTGCAAGGCGGCACCACTGAGCTAAATCTCCAGCTTCCCAGCACCATTTATTGAAGGGTCTACCTTTCTTTTATTTTTTCTTAAATTCTTTTATTGGTATATTTTAGATATACAATACATTTACATTTATCATTGGGATCTTGTACCTTTACATAATGTATCTTGGTTCTTATTTTTCTCCATTTCCCTGCCCTCCCTTCAACTCCTCTACCCCTCCCTATTTACAAAGACTTTGTTTCCATTTTTTCCTTTCTCTCATATTTTTTCCTTTCCCTCCTTTCCTTTCCTCTTCCCCTCCCACTTCCCCCACCCCTTTGGACCTTTTCTTCCTATTTCACATTATCAATTATTTATTTTAATCCTTATTTACACTTTCAGTTTCTCACACCAGAGAAACTATTTGATATTTATACATGTGTGTCCTATTTATTTCACTTAAGAGTATCACCTCAATGTGCATCCACTTAGCTATAAATGTCTCTAGTTTCTCATTCTTTATGGAAGAATTTACATTTCTTCCAGTGAAGGTTTGGCCTCTTTGTCAAAGATAGGGTGGCTGAGTGCTTAGAGTTGTTTCTACATCTGCTATTCTGTTCCAGTGATCAACAAGTCTGTTTTGTTTTTTTTCAATACCATGCTGTTTTTAATCACTGTACCTTTGTAGTATAACTTCAAATTGGGGATTGTGATGCCACCTGCCTAGCCTTTGTTGCCCAGAATCGCTTTTCTTATTCTAGGTCTCATCTGGTTCCATCTGCATTTTACAATTACTTTCTCTAGTTCTGTGAGGAATGCTATTGGTATCTTGATTGAGATTGTGTTACCTCTGTATATCACTTTCAGAAGTATGGCCATTTTGATTACACTGGTTCAGCTTAATCAGGAACAAGGGATATCTTTTAATATTCCAATATCTTCTTTTATCTCCTTTCATTGTAGAAGTCTTTCATCTCCTTTCTCAGGTTAATTCCTAAGTATTTCATTTCTCTTAGAGCTATTGTGAAAGTTATTGTTTCCCTAATTTTTTCTCAGTGCATTTATTATTACTGCACAGGAATGCTACCGATTTTTGTATGTTGACTTTGTATCCTGCTATGTACTGAATTTGGCTATTAATTCTAGGCATCTTTCAGCAGGATTTTGGGGGTCTTCTACATAGAAGATTGTGTCATTTGTAAATAAGGACAATTTAACTTCTTCTTTTCCCATACATATCACTTTCACTTCTTTCTCTTGCCTGATTTCTCTGCATAATGTTTTGAAAAATATATTGAACAGGAGTGCTGACAGCCAACATCCATGTCTTGTTCCTGATATTAGAGATAAAACTTTCAGTTTCTCTCCATTTAATATGGTGTTGGCAGTAAATTGGTCATTAATGGCTTTTATCAGATTGAGATTACATCCTTCTATACATATTTTCTTCAGTGTCTTTATCATGAATAAATATTGGATTTTATCAAAGGGTTTTTCTGCATCTATTGAAATGATCATGTGATTTTTGTTCTTGCTTCTGTTTATGTGGTATATCACATTTATTGATTTTCATATGTTCAACTATCCCTGCATCCCTGGAATGAATTTGGTCATGATGTATGACTTTTTAATGATTTGGTACACTTTGTTTGCCAGTGTCTTATTGAGGATTTTTGAACTGCACTCACTAAAGAAAATGCCTTGTAGTTTTCTTTTTTGGTTAGGTAATGCTAGCTTTGAGGAATGTCTTTGGGAGTACTGCTTCTCTTTCAATTTCATTAAAGAGTTTGAGGAGTATTGGCATTAGATCTTCTCTAAAAGTTCTTGTAGAATTTAGCAGTGAATCCATGGAGGCCTGGACTTTGCTTAGTTGGTAGTTTTTTATTTCATCTTTAATTTCATTAACTGATATTGAATTATTCAGGATTTTTATGACCTCCTGGTTCAGCTTTGGTTGTTCATATGTATTAGGAATCTGTCCATTTCTTCAGGATTCTCCATTTTATTAGAGTGAGCTTTCAAAGTAGTAACCAATGATCTTCTGGATTGCAGCAGAATCTGTTGTGATTTCTGTTCTCATTTGTAATTGCACTGATTTGGGCCTTTTCTTTCTTTCCTTCTTTCTTTCTTTCTTTCTTTCTTTTTGGTAAAATGGGCTAGAGATTTGTCTATTTTGTTTATTCTTTCAAAGAACAAACTCTTCAGTTTATTTTTATTTTTTATATTTTTAGTCGCCATTTCAATCATTTGTTTTGATTTTTTTAAATATTCTACAATTTATTTCAAAAGCATGTGCAGCATATTTCCATGGTTACAAATCCTGTCAGCCTTAGCTTTAAAGTCAGAAGCAAGAAAAAAATATACCCCAGGTAAAACTTGTCATTGTTCAGGATAGTCCAACCAATACATTTAGAAATTAGAGGTAAAATTATTCATATTGCCATTATTTTCTGAAAATGATTACTTACACACAAAAACATTTCTAAATACTTCACTAGGATATTTAAGAGCAACAATAATACCAATTTCAAAAGTGAGGAGAAATGATTTTAAAAATTTTCAACACAATAACATGATAAAACATAAGCTTTTAACCTGATTTAAACATTGTATAATGCATACATGTACTGAATCATACATGTTACCACATCAATGTATTCAACTCTTATGTTTTTATACCAGTTAAAGTTAAAATTAAAAAGACATTTAGTGTAAATTTAATGCTCAAAATGCAACCATTTTCCTGTAAAAAGGATGCAACTAATATGATCCTAATACTCATGAGCACCAAATAAAAAACTAGCTAGGAATACTTAGGAGGAAATTACAATGAGAAAATTTAGCCTTGCATATATTTTCAGAAATTCCAGTAAGCTAATATAATTAATGCCTGTAATAGTGATCCATGAATTGAAGTCAGATGAGATAGTCTTGCTTTGTCTTGTATTTATCTATGTATATATCATTTTATGTGTTTATTTATACTGGATGATAAAGGTGAGATTGACTGACCTGGAACTGCAGGAAGCATTTGGAGCTTCTGTGCAGAAAAATTTCAGAAACCACTTGGAGAGCAGCACCCATAGTCGTAAAATGTTGTTTCTGAGGAAGAGCTCCTTCAAAGTGCATAAGTATTTTTACTAATTTTAAATTTTGAAGTTAGTGACAAAAGTCTCATTGACAGACCAGAGTTAAATATTTAGTTCATACAGAAATACTAGTGACTATATGAGCTTGTCAACTCCCACGGTTGGGAATGTTCAACTGCTTACTTTAGGGAGTAGGGAGAGATACCAAGGATCTGTGAATTTTCTTAAAGCACTACCACCTGCTCCATCAAACACTCCTCACCCTGGATTCAGTGAGCAAGTCTGCAGGGAAAACTCCAAAGAGAATGGTGATCATGAATTTCTTGAGGTGCTCTGTGTCCCAGAAGTACCTTATTTCTCCAACAATTTTGAAGGAAATTTTTGCAGGATATGTAAGTTGTTGTTGAAAGTTGTTATCTTTTGGGGTTTGAAACACTTTACTCCAAGCCCTTCTGGTCTCAAAGATCTGTGTTGAGAATTTGTTGGCTGTAATTCTAATGGATTTACCTTTATATGTGATTCATTGCTTTTCTCTAACAGCTTTTATGATTTTGTTCCTGTGTTAAACTTCTGGTAGCCTACCTTTAGGGTTACATGGAAAGGTTCTCTCTCATGCGCACTCTCACTCTTGCTCTCGCTCGCTCTCTCTCTTTTTGTACCAGAGATCGAACTCAGGACCTTGCACTTGTGAGGCAGGTGGTAGAACCACTGAGCTAAATCCCCAACCTGACTTCTCTTTTGACAATGGCTATTTGGGGTTCCATGTTCCTTACTTATATGTATGTTTATTTCTTTCCCTATATTTGGAAAGTTTTCAGTTCTTATATCTGTAAACAGGTTTTTGAATACCATTTCTGTTATCTTACAATTTTTCACTTATTCCAAATAATCTTAGTCTTCTTTGTATCCTCTAGCAGAGTTTGATTCATTTTTCATGTCCTCTTAGTTTAAGGTGTCCTTGAGTAATGGGTTTTTGAAGGCATCACTATCTTCTAATTCTGGAATTTTGTCCTCACCTCATTATTTCTGCTGCACATACTTCCAACACATTTTGAATCTTCTGAATTTCTGATTGAAACCTTTTCATGGACTCTAATTCTTTGCAAAATAGGTCATTCATGTTTTGCATCATTTTGTTTAGCTCAGCTAGCTTTTTAGTAATTCTTCTGAAAGCTCCCTGTTCATTTTGTTTATTAATGCCATTACCTGTTCACTTATATCTGCTGTGATCCTGCCAAGCACCTTTTTGATCTGTTTTTTAACCCCTTCTGTTATGCTTTCTAGTATAACAGAAAGGGTGTATAATCTAGTATAATCTAGGTGTAAAGCTTTTGCTATTCTCCCCCTTAACACCACCTGGGTCAGCTTTGAAGGAGACATGAGTCTTGAAAAGCATTTTATTGCTTTCTCTTCTCATGTTTCTATTGGATTTGTTTGTTTGTTTGGTTGGTTGGTTGGTTGGTTGGTTGGTTGGTTTTGTTTTGTGTGGGTCTTTGTGGGCACTTATAGTGGAAAGACTTTGTTCCTAGTATAGAAATATCTTTAGTCTGTTTTTCAATGTTGTACTTCTGGCACAGCTAACTATACTCCTTTGCCTCTGCCCCAAGATTCAACCACCTCTGTTAATTTGGGAGGGGAAGATGCAGTTCAATTGGCCCAGCACGTAGTTCTCTGGAAATGGACTCTGGTGTTGTTAATGTTACAAAGGTAATCTGCGTGTTGCCAAGTTGAAAAAAACTATTAATACCAAAAATTTTGTGACTACAGTAGTATCATCCCAGACAAAATGGATGCTAATATGCCATAAGAACCAATAATGTACCACCCTTAACCACAGAAAGAAATCTACAATTATAATATGAACACTGACAACATAAATAATGATGTGCACCTAACATGTATTAAATGTGACAGCTATATCTCCACTAACAGTAGAAAAGAATTCAACAGTAATTATATAGACTTAAGTAATTATTTAAAGATTAATAAAGCTTAGTGGTTGTACTATTGAAGATATGGGGGTTTGGAAACAGGAAAATGCAAGAAAAAAATCTGAAAACTTAAAACTATAGGAGATGAAAAGGAGGAAAGAGAATGAGACAAAGAATCCTATTAGGGAATAGAAGGATATTTATAGAATTAGCTAAAAGTATCAGAAAAAAACAAATGACAAGTACAAAATAAAAGGTGGGAAAGGAAATAATATAGAGAATTAAAAATTTAAAATTAAGGAAAAAATTAAAAGAAAAGAAAGGAAAAAGAAGCAAAAAATAAAAAACAGTAAGAAAAAGAAAGAATAAAGAAGGAAAATTTCTCAAATACCAATAAACCAGTGAGGGAGGGAATAAGGGCAAAAAAAAAGTTCAATATTTCCCTGTGGGGTTTTTTCGGGGGGAGGGGGGTGTTGAGACAGGGTCTCACTATGTAGCCCAGGCTGGCCTTATACTCATGGCTATCCTCCTGCCTCAGCCTCCCCAGTGTCCCTGTGTTTTTGAATGAATGGTTTCCTTCTGGGATCTGCAACTGGAGAGTCTAGCAATTCTCAGTTTTCTCCACCTAACCTTAAGGCATAACGATTTTTGAAACAGCCCCAAACACACACTTCAGAGGGTCCTCCGCTTACACAGGCTGTGGCAATGTCCAAGCTGATATGTGTCCCCACTCATACTGGCAGATAGGGAAGGCAATCAGACCCCAGATCTGTGCTGGATGCAGGCAGTAGGGCAAGGGATCAAATACTCATTGCCAAGATTTACAAACCCAAAGCAACTAAAGCCAGGCTTGGCCTCTGGCTGCAGGAGGGGGGTGGTCCCAGTCTGAGCTCAACCCCCTTAGGGGGTTTCTTTCCAGTCCACTCCTTGTTCACAGCTGTCTATCATCAGGTCACTGTTACAGGTTAACACAGAGAACCCTGAAGTGAATCCACCCTGCAGCTATTCTGAATCCCAGGTTCAAACACCCAACCCTTTCCTGGAACAGTGCCCAACCGTGTACTTTCTCCAGGGATATGCTGGCCACCTGCACTGGGATCGCTTTCCAACTGCTGCTTGTGGAAAGACTCTCATGGGAATAAAACCTCACACTGTCCCTGCATATCATAATAACCACTAGCCCAGTTCACCAACATTTCTCCCTGGAACCCCTAGGACTTGCCTTGCTTTGACAGATTCAGGCCAGGGCGAAAGTCCAGACTGTTTCTATCTGTGGTCTTTGTTATTAAACCAAGCCTACTGTAAATCCTACAGACTCTAAGTCACTGATGGCAAACCAATGGCATGCATGCCTCAGCGAGCTGTTTGTATCATCAAAAGGTTCGCCATCATTGCTCTGAGAGATAATATTTGTGCCATTCTTATTGTGAATGTCTATGAGTGCAGACTAAACATTTTGGTAGTTTAAATATATAAGGCTAACTGCCAAACATAATAAAATCATCCATGAACAAACTCAGTAGCATCTTGATTGAATTGAAGGGAAAATATCTGAGATCCTGAATATGCATCTTTAATTTACTCTCTTTGTCCTAGAAGGAAATGTTTCACCAGTCAACTGATTAATCTACCAGAACATGTCCAAGAATTAGGATACATTGCAGAGATCTAGGTAAGGATGTGTGAAGAATAAAATAAATGTTTGTTGAATGTTGAAAGAGTTCATCATTTCTGTACATTAACTCCTATATGGACCACAAGTCAGCTGACTGGCCACATTCACACAGAGTAACTAATTCAGGGAGTGGGATCCATGTGACCTAGGTAGGGTCTGGAATCTCAGTCATATCTACTAGACTAGAAGGCGTTTATATGCAGTTGGTGACAGGTACAAAATCCTAACTTTCCCCTAATGGCAAGGTCTTATTTTACATTGGCTCAGATGATAGAAAAGGGGTTGTCTGAAGCTACCTAGAAGCCAGCTGTGAGATTTTTATTATATTGCACTTTCAAAGCACTCTGTCTCAACTCTACCACACCAGTAACATATTATTCAGAACATATCAAATAATTAAGAAAACTAAAATATTCCAAAATTAGATTTCTTAAAAGACAGAGTCTCCAGAAACTAACTTTGGAATACAACATAAACATAAAATTTAAAAAATAAAATAAAATTAGAATCTGTATTGAAAAGATATAAAGATGCCTTTCAGTTCAGTGAAAAAATAAGCAGTTTAGTATTTTTGTAGATAAAAGAATGGTTGATTGAGCAGATTTTCATTTTTCAGCAGGTCTTCTGGCATCATCTGGGCATAGGCTTATTACTACTGACTGATAATAATCTGTTTCCATACTGAGTAAAACAATATGGCTTCGCTGATTGAGCAAAGGATTGAAAAATCAAGAACTCTCTGCCTTAATCTCACTCTGCCAGTGATTTGTTCTTTGACCTTAGGCAAGGAATTTCATTTCAGTTTCCTTATCTAAGAAATGAGAATAATGATCATGTCTATATACTCCCACAGGAATAGTTTTGAGTGTCACTATTGACAAAGAATGATAGATATTTCTAATGTGAAATGTGCAAATGCTATATTACAACATCAGTATTATCAAATAGCCATGTCAACAAAAATGAGGCACTTTCAAAGTAACACTGTCCACTCTGCACAATAATGGCTACATAACACAGGGTCTACAAAATACCCAGTGAAGAAATTCCTATTAATTCTAAACTAGAGAACTACTGTATTTGCAAACTCTTGTTTATTTAGTTTATCTTTGGAAGGTTTATTTTGTACTTTTCATAGCTATTACAAAGACAACCCAATCAACAAACAAATATCAGAGTTAATCTACACCTTTGGACAAATAGACTTAACAGATATCTACAGTGTTACACTCAACAACAGCAGGATCCACATTATTCTGAGAAGAACACAGAAGTTTCTCCAAAATAGACTACACACTAGCCTATAAAACATGCTTAAATAAGTGGAAGAGAATTGACATTATCCCATGCATATTAGCAGATCATATACAATGAAACTAGAATTCAATGGCAAAGAAGCCACAGAAATTATGAGAACATATGGAGATTAAGTAATACACTCTCAAGCAATCAATAAGGCACAGAAGAAATTAGTTCCTAGAATCAAACAATAATGGCAGTACATCATACTAGCACCTAAAGGACATAATTAAACCAGTCCTAAAAGGGATATTTATAGCTGCAAATGAGTACAACAGCAAAAAAGAGCAAGCCCAAATAAATAACCTAATGATTAACCTCAAGACCCTAGAAAAACAAACAAAAAATCCAAACCCAAAGCTAATACAAAGAAAAAAATTATAAAGATCAGAGGAAAAATTAATGAAATTGACAGTAAAAGAACAATACGAAGAATCAATGAATTAAACAACTAGTTCTTTGGGAGAATAAATAAAATAAACAAACCTTTACCTAACCTTACCTCCAAAAGAACGGTACAAAAGGACTGAAATCAATACAGTTAGTTGAAAACTTCAAAATCACAATGGTCACAAACCATTTCACCAAAGGCTCCTAGAACTAATAAACAAATTCAGCATGGTAGCAGGATACAAAATCAAAACACAAAAATCAGTAGTGTGCTGATAACACCAATAATGAACCCACCAAAAAAGAAATTAGACAATAACATTCATAATCGCTACAAGAAAAGTTCAATAATTAGTAATTAACCTAACAAAGTAGATGAAAACTTTATAGTATAAACTACAGTACTCTGAAAAAGGAGATAAAAGATGACATCAAAAATTAGAAAAAATATCCCATTCTTGGATAGGCAGAACCAATATTGTCAAAATGGTCATACTACTAAAACTGATATATAGATTTTATGCATTGATAATCAAAATACTAGCAGTATCCCTCACAGAACCAGAAAAAACAATCCTAAAATTTATATAAAACAGAAGAGACCCAGATTGGCAAAAGCAATTGTAGGCAAGAAGAGCAAAGCAAGAGGCATCATGATTCCAGATTTCAAATCATATTACAAAGCTACAGAGATAAAAATACTATGGAGCTTGGACAAAAATGGACATGTGGATCAATGAAACAGAATAGATGATGCAGAAAAAACACCAGGCACATTCAGCCGTCTGATCTTTGACAAAGAAATCAAACACAAACACTGAAGAAAACATATCCCCTTTAACAAATGGTGCTGGGAAAACTGGCTATACAGTATACATACAAAAAATTGAATCTAGACCCATAACTCTCACCATACACTAAACTAAAATTAAAATTCACCAATATTTAGATATTTAAATGGAAGCATCTAATCTATTGGAAGACAAAATAGATAAACTCTTGAAGCTGCAGGCATAGGCAAGAAATTTCTGAACAGAATTCCACAAGAAATAACATCAAGAATCAACAAATGAGATTCTATCAAATTAAAATACTTCTACACAGGAAAGGAAATAACCAACAAAGTAAAGAGAATCTACAAAATGGGAAAAAACTTTTGCTAGCTACCACTGGGACAGAGAACTCATATTAAGAATATATAAAGAACTCAAAAAGATAGATACCCAAAAAAATAAAAGACCCAATCAAAGAGTCTACACCTGCAATGAATAGACACTTCTCAGAAGAAGAAGTACAAATGGTTGATAAGTAGATGAAAAATGTTCAACATCTCTGGCCATTAGAGAAATGCAAATTAAAACAACACTGTGAATCCATCTTACTCCAGAAAGAATGACTGTCATCAAGAAATCAAATAACTGCTGTTGAGGCTGTTGGGGAAAAGGAAAGGAAGCCTACTATATTATTGGTGGGGATGTAAACTAGTACAACCACTATGGAAATAAGTATAGAGATTCCTCACAAAACTGAACCTAGAAATTCCATTTAACCCAGCTACTCCCTTTCTAGATACCTGCCTGAAAGAATTAAATCATATTAGAATGATACATGCATAGCCATGTTTACAGCAGCACAACTCATAATTGCTATATTTTGTAAGTGGTCTACATGTCCATCAACAGATAAAGAAAATGTGATATTTATATATAATGGAGTACTACTCTGCTATAAAGAAGGATAAATTTCAGTCATTTGTAAGGAAATGGATGTACCTTGAGACCATAATACTCATGATTTTTCTTATATGAAAAACTCAAAGTATAAATAAATTGAATAAATTAAAGAACAAAATAAAAGATACATAATAAGAAACAGAGAGCCCTTTTGCAAATGGGAATAGAGCCAAGAGATGGAGGGAGGTGGGGGGAGAAGGGAAGGGAAGGGGATGTAAAAAGAATTAAAATGTGTTGTATACATGAACAAATTCCTCATGATAAATGTAATTATTATGTACTGCAAACCTATCCTAATAAAAAAATAAAAAGACAACCATGATAACTCTCCTTATACCATTGTCTCAGAACTCATGCTATTACTTCTATCCCATTAAGTAAACAACAAATAGTTATTACGTTGTATCCCTCATTAAAACAAAATTCAAGACATACACTCATTTTATACTGAATTGCTGTTCTACAGCAAAAAGTAACTTCATTATGAGTAATTTTGATCGGAAAAAGTATACCTGTCTTAAAATACTAAAGTGGCACAATGAACAAGAATTGTTCTCTACTTTTCCAGGAAAAAAATCTGCTAAGACCAAAATGAAGAAGCAGAACTGACTCTTTCCATGCATCCAACTCAACTAGTGAGTCCCAAAGGGCATGTGGCTCCCAACAGGAATATTGTGTTCTGTGGATGATACTCAATAACTTTTGCTACTAACCTGGTATAGTGAGTGAGGTGAAGATTCATTAAAAAAAATCATATCTATATTACTTTACTCAAAAAAGCTTACTGAAAAAGATATTTGAAGATTCCTCTGATAGTTCCCATGTCTAGGAGCTCAGGTATTACTTTAACATCTAAGGCAACATAAGCTTCACAGGCAAAAATCAATTCTCTCCTCCATGATAAGCAGCACAAAAATTGTGAACCTCAACCATGCATCTGCTCAAATGCCTCTTACATTTTTCAGAAAAATGTTCGTCTTATTCTCAGAGACTCAACAGTCCAACCCCTTATGGAACACCCATTAATTTCTGGCTCCCCAATTTAAATCAGTAGAGCTGGTTCCTAAATTTTCAGAACAAAATACCAACTTCATTGTTTGTATATCTGGTATTTAAACCAGATGAGTAACCTTTTAATACATAATTGTAACACTTACTATTTTGCCAGCTAATTTCATGGAAAATCATCTGTCATGATTTCACATGAAAAAGTATCTGCAGCATTTGATATTTCAGAACACTTCAAAAATAATTCAACATTTTTATTCCTCTTGGAAGTATAATTCCTTACTTGATATTATGTCTGCAATAAATCATCAGAAATTAACATATTTGGATTATATTATTTCAGTCTCCTGAAGAAAATTTTTCACCAGGTTAAGATATAATGTAACAAAGGAGCCAGTGCTTCTGCTTTACAACACAAACCCTACAGAAATAATTCAAATATTTACAAACATTTATTTAGTTATAATCCTTGACTTGTTTCAGAAGTGTTCAAAGGCTTGCAAAAATTACAAAATGTCTCAGAATAAAATAAAACTTAAAATAAATGAATGGAGGCTGGGGATGTATCTCCACCTCAGAGGGCTTGGCAGGCATAAACAAGACCCCGGGTTCAATTCCCAACACCCAAAGAAATAAATATAAAAAATAACACATCTAATACTCTATAGTAAAATAAAATAATTGGATGAAAGAAATGAGACAAAAGGTAAAGGAAAGCACATGGGCCCACAGATGTTTTACATCTGTCTCTTTGGATACCCGTCTGGAACAGGCGAGATTGTGAGCTGAGGATGACATGATACTCTATATAGAAGACCCCAAGAACTCCACCAGAAGTCTTCTAGACTTAATAACCAAATTCAATAGAGTAGCTGAATACAAGGTGAACACACAAAAATCAATAGCTTTCCTCTACACGAACAACAGACTCACTGAAACAGAAATAGGGCAAATCATTCCTTTCACAATAGCAACCAAAAAACTGAAATACCTAGGAATCAACCTAACTAAAGAAATCAAAGACCTCTTCTCTGAAAACTATAGCACTCTGAAAAGAGAGATTGGAGATGATATCAGAAAATGGACAGACATACCCTGCTCATGGGTAGGAAGGATCAATATAGTGAAAATGGCCATACTAACAAAACTGCTATAGAGATTCAATGCAATCTCAATTGAGATCCCAGCAGCATACTTCAT
>NW_004624856.1:2482901-2507110 GCF_000247695.1 Heterocephalus glaber | reverse complement strand
AAAGGAAAGAAGGGAGTGGAATTAATATAAGAAAATGGAAAAATGTAAACAAAGTCTTTGTAAATAGGGAGGGATGGAGGGATTGAAGGGAGGGCAGGGGAAGGGGGAAAAATAAGAACCAAGAGAGATTATGTAAAGGTGCAAATTTCCAATGATGAATGTCATTATATTGTGTACCTAAAATGTACCAATAAAATAAAAATTTTAAAATAAAAAAGCAACAGGGCCAGGGATTTAGCTCAGAGGTTTCGCCACCTGCTGCACAAGCACAAGGACCCGAGTTCGATGATCCCCAGTACCAAAAAAGAAAAAAAAACACAGGAAAAAAAAAGCAACAAACAAACAAAATGCTGAGGCTGCACCACAAATTACGAAAGTAAACAACAAGCCCAGTGTCTTCTTCCTTCCACCCCACACAGCCTTTTCGTAACTCTACAGTTCCTGTGACTCCACAGACACTAGGCTAGACTCACAGGAAAACCCTGTGAAAAGGCTCACAATTCCTCAGGCTTGACTTTCTTTGGCAACTTGCATTCTAAGCACTTTCCCAAAGCTACACTGCTAGAAAGAGAAAGAACCCAAACCAAGCAACCTGGCTGCACAGTTCATTTTTCTAAACTGCAATACTTTTGAACAGGAGAATCCAGTTGCCACTCACATGACCTCAGCTTTCCAGCCATGATAATCTTAGCATAAAATTCTGCCTGTGAATTTCTTTCAAATTCCCAGTGTATGAAGTAATTTCTATTTCCACTCCAATCCATTATTATTTTGTACAAGGAAATAAAATAGAAATGGCTGCTGCATAATGAGATATTGCAAGACTTAGATATTGGTTGGAAATTCCCCTCGAATTACCTTCAGATTACCCTAAATTTCCCTTTGTTTTCAGTTTCTCAAAAAGAATGAATGAAATGAAATATAACAGAAAGTTAACCATATGAAAATAAAGTGTACCCAAATATTGAAAAAAAGAAATAAAATATCTTCCTTGCTTTTGATCATTTGCTTATTTTAGTAAAATCTGGAGTAACACAACAAATAAGCAGATATCTTTTCCAAATAAATGTGTCTTTGATATTTGGTAGGCATCTCCCTTCAACTGCCAAATAGGATGTGTGTTTGTGAAGCAGCAGTGAGCTGTTTTCCACCATAGTCCAACCCTCTGAATTCTCACAGGCACACAGTCAGGATTACAATGATTGGTACATGAATTAATGAATGAATCACAAGTTCCTGAAAGTCTGAATCATCTTTTGTTCAGAATTATATATGTAATACAATTACAGAAAATGCTGTTCAATAAACTGCATAAAAATAGTATAATTTTTGCTTTTTCCCTCATTTGTATGCTTTTGTTGCCCCCATATTTTACTTTGTACAAAATCTTTTTACAAACATCTGCAGGTGTTAAGAAGAGAGCTCTGCAGAGAGAGGGGACTGAAAGAAAGCTCCTCCCCTGATGAAGCAAACAGGAGAATAATTTAGTTCTCATCATGCACAGGCTTTTAAGACAATAGACTACTGTCACAGATCATAGTTCTTGTGCCAATGTTTCTAATAAATTAATGCAAACCATGTTTCTCAAGTGCATTAAAAAAGACTTCATGATTGATGAGATGCTGATAAATAGTTATAAAGTAGCTAATATGCATGTACCATTTTAAATATAGTTTAAAATTAGAGTTGCTAACTTGTTAAATTGGATTGTATTCATTTCAACCATTTTTTGTAACATGAACATGTGTTGCATAGCAATCACCACATAGAAACTGAATGTCTAAATCGTTAAGAAATTTTAAACCTTGGTCACTCTTTCGAGATTAACAAAGTAAAACTGCTGCACACTTGGATATGTAATTTATAACAAAACTTTGTAGAAATATTTTTAAATTATAAATTTGTTTTCAACTAAAACCAGGTATTTCTCCTTTCTGTAAACTAATGGTTCATGAAAACTAAAAACAGAACAATAAACAAATATCTGTATTTTGTTTACATAAAGGCATGCTGTTTTCTGACTTGGCTCAAGAAAGAACACATGCTGTCGACCACCCTCCAGTGACACGAGCTACAGAGAGGAGCAGGAAAAGAAGTGGCTCACATATAAAGGGTTTGGCTGTGTAGACACTCCTTCTATTTGTAGCAACACTATATGAAATACACTAGTTAGGCTTAATTTCACAGCAGTTTTTCGATAACACATATTTGTCACTTAGAATGAGAAAAAAATTCTTACATCAATTCAGAACCAGGCAGCATTAAGATGCAACATTTATTTAGTTTTATTTATTTGAAATATAAACTGAACTAAGCTGCAGGGAGCCAACAGAAAATAGGAGGAACCGCAAGGCCTCTGGGTCACTGGCTTTCTTTTCCAGAGCAAGACATCTAAATTTCATGTTCACTCCAAAACTCTGCACCTCTCTTCTCAACTGCGCTTTCTTCTTCTCCCTGCCTCCCTTTGTCTTCCACATCTCAAGACTTTGACCCCCTCCCTTTTGTGCAGCATGAGAGATTAAGTTTATGTCATCTGGGCCCAGCAACCAGGGAGATCTGTCAGTCCCAGTTCTACTGCTGTCTTCCAAACCAAAAACACGACCCATGTTGAACTTACTATGGCTACATTCATAACATACAATAGAATACCTTTTTAGTTACCAAACACATTGGAAGAAAGAAATCTATAGACTTATATTTTATTTATTAAAGGGATTAAAAGTACATCACAGAAAATAATTCCCCATTCTTAACTGTAGAAGCATCATGTGATTTTTCAAAGTAAGAAGTTTCTGAAAATGGACATTATCTGAACAGAAAAATAACATTCACATTGTTTTCCATATACTTGCACTGTCTACTAGGTATAGTGATGATTATTGTCCATGTTCCCCACAATGTCCTCCTTCAATAATCCCTTCCAAAAAGCTAATCATTCTCTTTTCTGTGTTCTTAAAGCACTAAGCAATGTACCTTGATTATTATACTTGTTACAATGTAAGCTATTTACTTGCTTGCACAATTATGCCATACAGTAAACATAAGTGAAAGTTCTATGATGAATGAGTAAACAGGTCAATCGGTGGATAAATAGATGACTAAAAATAACTCAAAATGTCCCTCCCAATACTTTTTTAAATTCCTTTTCTATATAAAAATAAGGTAAGGCAAGGAAAAAGTCAAAAGTATGCTTTTAAAATTGTTGAACTTTCAAAAACAAATATTTATTAAAACCAAAAAAGCCTTCGACATGCCAGACACTGTGCTAAGTCCTGAGGACATTACTGAAAGTAAATACAAAGATTAAGAAAATCAAAAGGGTAAGGCTTTCATGAAATACCTGCTGTGAATTTTTCAGAAAGCACAGTATAATTTAAGATATGAAAGACTAGAGATGCGTTTCAGTAAGACCTTAATGGGATAAGTATATTCAAAGCAAAGGGGAGTATGTTGAAGGAGGGTAATGGCAATGTGTCTTTCACTGTAAATTTTTTTTTTTTTTGGTACCAGGGATCGAACATTCACTGTATTTTTCAATAACACCTCACATTCACTAACACTAAAGTTTTTAGAGTTGAAGCAGCATGAAATCTGCAACTTATACAGATATATGAATGATAAACATTAAATGTCACAAGGGTCAAGGATTTAGCTCAGTGGTTCCACCACCTACCTCGCAAGTGCAAGGTCCCGAGTGTGATCCCCGGTACCAAATTAAAAAATAAGTAAATGTCACAAACTGTTACTAGTTAGTGGATTTAGGGAGAATTATGTACTCTATCAATTTTATCAATAAAGTTAGGCTAAGAAAAGTATACTTTTCAACTTTATCAATAAGTTGGGGGGAAAGTACTCTACATATTTATAATGTTTTGGTATTTAATGGTGAGAAGGAGAATTCTGAGGCCAACTCAGTTTTTATTATTCTGTGATTAATTTACTTTTTCCTAGAGTCTCACTGAATTTTTCACTTCTCTTTGATGTTAAAGTATTTTGAAAAGATACAGCCCCTCTTTATCTGTCTTCACAAACTTTCATCTATTTTTCCTCTCTCTCCAGAGGGATTCCCAGGTGTTTTTATTCACTAAATGACCCCCTGCAGTGACAATTTTGCTGTCAGACCTCTTTCAACTTCTGCCTTTTCATACTGCATTTTATGCTTAGTTTTATAGATTTTATACTTTCTTGTATCTATGCTTTCAAATTTTTCTGCCATCCCTTTTATTGAATATTATTTTCTCTAACTCTCCAGCTTATTGTTTGGTATCTCTTACTATTTTTCCCAATGTTAAAAGAAATGGCTCTATGGCCAAGTAGTTTGAGAACTTCTGCATTGAAAAAGTTCAATTCTTTTGTCCTCACACTCCTCGGACATGTTAATACGTTTTGTAGAGTCAGAGCACAGGGAATATAATGTGGAATGCCCTTCATACAGTTAACTGACAGACCCTCTGTTCTATGGAACACTGCTGGCTTATCAAAGAATTCACATTTTAGAACATAGGTTGGTGCATTTGTCAGATATTCCATTGCTGGACACAATATCTGATATTCACAACTTAGAGGAAGAAAGGTCTAATTGTCATGTGGTTTCAGTCTACGATTGGCTGGCTCCAAGGTAAATACACCATAAGGGAAGGATGCAAAGGAGCAAGACTGTTCAGTTCAAGGTGGCCAGGAGCAAAGCAGAGCAAGTGAACATATTAGGGGCCACAGACAGTATCTAAGGTCACACTTCCATGACCACTCAGACACATCAAGGTACATGCTTTTTTAATCCTATCAAGTTTACAAAGCAGGATTAATAGTCACAATCCATCATTTCTTAACCACACATCCAAAACACATCTCCTTAAACCATACTTAATCTTCAAATAAAGAAAATATTAGGTTCATAATTCCACCTAACACAATATGATATCCCATCTACAACTAGAAGTATAATAATCCCTTCCTGAAGTGTCAATAACTCCAACATTTTTCAAAAGTCCAACCCCAATCTCTTCTGAGACTCAAAGGAAACTCTTAGCTATGAACCTTTGTAAAAATCAAAATAAGTTAAATAATTCCAAGGTACAATGGCACAGGGTAAACAATGCCATTCCAGAAGGGAAGGAGAGAGACTGGAAAAAAATCACACCAGAGCAGGTCTGAAACCCAGCAGGGTGAACAGCAAGTCGTATTGCTCCATGTCCAGTGTCCAGAGCACATAGTAGTGAGATGCAAGTTCTAGAAAGCCTGGGAGGTCCCAACCCTGTGGCCTTGCTGATTGGGGCCCATATAGCCTCTCTCTTTGGCTGGCTCCACTCTCACGTTGCACCTTTCCTTGTAAACACCCCACTTTCCTGGCATCTCCAACCTCATGGGGGTCTTCACTGCAACTTTGGTTTCATTTGCACAGCTTTCTGCACTGCCTTTTCAGATTTCACTGAAATCTGAGTGAAAGCCTTCCTGGTCCAGCAATTGCCTTTAATGTGCCAATGAAATTAGCACCATGTGGATGAGACCAATGTCTGCTGTCAGTGGAAGCAGAAGTCAGACCCCCTTGGAAATGGCTGCACAGCACCTGAGTGCTTGTGTGGCTGAGCACAGTGAAATGGATCCTGGAGGCCCTTCTTAAGCAGAGACTCCAAGGACTCTCTTCTCAAATGAAAAGTTCACACTCTTGAACCCCTGAGCCTTCAATGAATGGGGTCATGCTGGTTTCTGAGATATTCTCAAGGAAACTTTCCTTTTATCTCTATACAAAGTACTTGACTTCTGTTTAATGGTGATAATCTCTTCAGCACCCACATTTTGGCCCCAAATTTACATGTGGTTCCTTCTGGGACAAAATTTGAGTTTTTCAAATTTTTCTGCTCTGCCCTTTGCCTCCCTGTCTCACTATAAATCTGGCTGAAAGCAGACATCAGTGTTCAGCCACAGCCTGCCTATTTGACTGTCTTGAAATTTACTCTTCAGATTAATTAGTCCACCACCCTTAAACTCACTGTCCCACAGAGTCTCAGGACATGGACATATATAGACAAATTTTCTGCCAGAGTATAATACATGACTTCTAGTACAATTGCCAGTGGAGTCCTTGTTTCAAGTAAAACTTCCTGAGCCTGGCCTTTACTGTCTACATTCCTTTCTGCCTTCTGCTCTTCTACCTAGAATCTACTATCAGGCTCAACTTATAGCATTTTAGGGCTTCTCTAGCCCACATCTCCAAACCTTTCCAAACTCCTCCTGCAAAGCAGTTGCAAAGGCTTCTAAACCACATAGGCAGGTACAGTCACAGCAATGATCCCACTTCTCTGGTACCAATTTTCTTTATTAGCTTTCCCATTGCTGGACACAACATCTACAATTTAAAGGATGAAAAGTTTAATTGTTTTATTGTTTCAGTCTGATTGGCTGGCTCTAGAGGCAGAAATATCATGTGAGAAGGACACGGATGACCAAAGCTGCTCAGTTCATGGCAGCCAAGAAGTACAGAAAGGGAACAGTGTCAGAGATGAACAAACTGGGCACCAAATACCCAATTAGTACCCAATTTCTCCCCTCTATGACCCACCCAGACTCATCCAGGGACATGTTTTACTAATACACTGTGTGTTGCTTTTTTTTGTTGTTTTTTTTTTGGTACCAGGGATTGAACTTGGGACCTTGTGCCTGCAAGGCAGGCAGCAGAACCACTTAGCTAAATCCCTGGATCTAACAGCAATTTTTTTTGGGGGGGGGGGGTGGTAACAGGGATCAAACTTGGGACCTTTTGCTTTCGAGGCAGGCGGCAGAACCACTGAGCGAAATCCCCAGCCCTTACTGTGTGTTACTTAATCTAATGTAGTTGACAAACTGGGACTACAGGCCACGGCTGGGAAATTCTTTTGGAGTGTCCAGAATCTCATGATTCTTTTTTTTTTTCTTTTATATTTATCCTTAAATTAAAAGAAACTTTGTATGTATGTGCTCCTATTCTCCTCTATCCATTTGTATGAGTATGCATTTCCCTGTTAGCTCACACACAATAGGGTTAGTAATGCACCAAGCCTCTAAACATGCACATTTCTAATGTCTAGCAAACATTCAACCCATATAAGTTTACTAGAAGAAGGCAAGATCTCCTTCCATTCTTCCGGTTTGCCTGTGGCCATAACAAACAGACTTTATATTCTATCATTGCTGTGGTCTGAAGTTTTGTGCATTTCTTCTCCAAAATATTATGTATTTAATATGTCATATATATTATCTTTATATAATACATATTTATATATTTAACATAGAATATAAAGGCATTTGGAAGTGGGGCCTTTGGGAGAATATTAGTTTTAGAGGGGATCATAAGGACTATACGTGATCACATGATAGCATTAATTACTTTATAGGAAAAGGAAGAGATCAGAGCCGCCTGTCTCTGCCACTTGAAGATGCTGCAGGAAAGCAGCTGTGTGCAAGCCAAGAAGGAGCAACAATCTGCCGGCACCTTGACCTTGGAGTCACGAGCCTTATGAACTGCAAGAAATAAATATTGGTTGTTTAAAACCACCTCAAACTGACTAAGACAGTAATGCTGTGTGGCTACTGTTTGTTTACAAAGTTAGTGTTAGAGTGTGAAAACAATCAAGAGAGCTCTTATTTCCTCTTTTTGGAAAGGTCAGCTTCACAGGTCAGTCTGCAGCATACCATCATCGCCTATCATCTTGCACCCTTATCCCGTTTTCTGGGTGGAAGCTGCATTCTCACTTGGATGTAGAAAATGAGCGGGCTGCACATGACACTAAGGAAGGCCTGGATCATTAAGTCAGTACACACAGGAGGGCAACGGCCACCTGGTTTCCTGGCCACAGCTTATCTTGCCTCTAAGACAAGGCACACACTAAGCACAGGTCAAAGTATCCCCCCACCTTCTTTTGGACTAGCCCGGCTCTGATACCAAGTCAAAGGCAGCTTGCTCATCAGCAGTCCCCTAGAAGCTGGAAAAATACCATCCAGATTTCTAAGGAAGCACCAGTGGATAGATAATCTTAGCTTACAAAGCTACTGATTCTGCATCTCTTATGTTTGTTTTTGGAAAATGGCATAGAAAGTAATAGGATGCTACCTTCAGAGATGCTTAGGTCACCACTATCTTAATCTGTAAATACAGGAGACAAAAGGTAAATAAAGAATTAATTTAAGGTAGCCCCTAATAAAGTGAAAAAAATAAGGGAGTAGAATATACCATAAATTACCAAAAGATAACAAATTTCTGACTGCTACATGACTTATCAAGTGTCTGAATATTTATTTCATATCTGAAATTTATTTATAATTACATGCAAAAGGAAGTAATACACATCATTTCTTTGTTATGTTTCACTTCAAATAGCTCAAAATAATAATACAAAAATGTTTTAATAAGTAAAACAAGGTAAGCAAAACAAGAAGACTTCCATGAGGCACTATGAAGGGTTTACGGTAACCAAAAGAAGGAGTAAAAAAAGAAAGCTAGGGCTTCTAAAATTGCTAGCCATGGATTTTCAATAAAAGATCTCTCCATAAGCCAGTGCTCTGGAGAGAAAATTATTTTTCTTGTGTATCTGTGTGTGCGTAGACAGAAACAAATGCAGATATGCAGTATATAGTAAAATGTTAATTTAACTTAATAGAGTATTTAAAACATTTGAAATGCAACTTATCAGTAGCAATGTTTAGAAAAGATAGTGTGTACCACAAGTCAAGAAAACAGTCACATGCTATTATAGTCAATGATACTTCCAATTAAGCTGAGCACAACTAAATTATGACTTTAATTAAAAGGCCTTTTCTAAGATGGCACCAACATGTTTAAAATTTAATACATTTTATATGAGATACTGGGGTAACATAAAATTTCCTTTCTGCATCCTTTGCACTTTTTGAAAAGCGAAACATCTTTAAGCAGTATCAAAATGCTTCTAGAATCCATAGAAGTTTCATTATATAACATACAAAAAGCACATTTTTTTCCAGTCATTACAGCCTTACCCCTAGTTGGGATATACAACTGTATTTACATTCACGGTTAATAGTAACAGAATTACTGACAAACTCCAGTGGCCACAAGGTTCACAATTTTAAGTGAAGAATGAAGCAATGGCTCAGGGGACTATTAATGAGGCACAGAGCCTTTACCACCAGGCCAGAATCAGATTCAAATGATTCTGCAGATCTGGAAGTTTGGGAGAACTCTGTGCAGTTTGTCTCTTCTATAAAGATCTTGTTGCCTGGAAACAACTGGCCTGTCGAGGTGTGAAGTTGTCTTTCTAAAATAAGGCTGAAACTCAGCAGATAGGAGGATTATCTGTGATCTTACATGACGCAGATTCTGGAGGTTTCAGAAAATAAGAATGGCTTTTCTCATCTTTACTCTTTGTAGAGCACAGTGCAAGGAGGTGAGTGTTTGAATGTCTTCTGCCTTTACAAAATTACTGGAAATTATAAATACAAAACTAGCAAGAAAGAGAAGCAAAAAAAAATGCTTGTTCTGAATAAGAAGTTTAAACTATAGTTTTAAAAGCAAGTTTTACCCAAAGTGAATGAGTTGCTTATGAATAAATGGATCTTTGAATATGCAGTTTCAGCATGAAAGATACACATTAGCTCAATGTGAGAAGATAAACACTTTTCCTTAGGAAGCTGTTATTTATGGGTAGGCAAGATAGGCTATTACTTTCTGAATTGTCTTCAGAATTAATTTATAAGGCATGCACAATGTTGAGTTCCTAAAATGAGGGGAGAAGTGTTCCTTCTTTTTTCGGCTTTAATTGTTTGATATAATTTATCAGTTAAAATGTTTATGAGCCTGCTGTTGTCATATAGGTAGGTTTTCAAGCTAGGAATATACTTTCTTTAATAGGTGCTATTCAAATTTTATATTTCCTCCAGAGTTAGTTTCATTAATTTGTCTTCCAAGTTACTTCTTAGAAGTTGTCAAATTTATTTCAAAAAAGATTTTTTTAATATGCTTTCTATATCCTTTTAAATTCTGTAAAATCTGTGGTAATGTCTCCTAGATCTTAATATTGTAATTTAAAAAATGTATAACTGATATTGTGTAACAGGAAGAAAAGGTCTAAAAGAGCAAGGTAATTGGGAGGGGTAGGGGAAGGGAAAAAAAGGAAAGGAAAAAATATGACAAGAGGAAAAAAATGGAAACAAGGTCTTTGCAAATAGGGAAGGGTGGAGGGGGTGAAGGGAGGGCAAGGGAAGGGGGAAAAAAATAAGAACCAAGAGACTCATGTAATGGTACAAGATCTCAATGATGAATGTAACTGTATTTTATACCTAAAATGTACCAATAAAGTTAATGGGGAAAAAATTTATAAGGCATGTAAAATATTTATAAAATTATGCTGTAAGTCTATGTATCATTCAGGTTAATCATCCATATTATTCAGGAAGCTGTTTCAGATAATTCTGGCCACTTCCAAGTATCAGAGTTCCCCTAAATGAACACACAATTATGCAGCTAAGGGTATCACATAACAATCACATCAAGTGGCATTCTTCATTTAAAGATAGTTCTACTATTTGTGCAATACTTTGAGCAACAGTAATTAATTACCTTAAAGGGTAAAAAATTTCTTTGGTTCTAAAATTTCTACTGTATTTATTTTAAAATTAAATTATGGGGCCAGGGATTTAGCTCAGTGGTGCCATACCTGCCTCATAAGCACAAGGTCCTGAGTTCAATCCCTGGTACCAAAAAAAAAAATTAAAAAATTAAATTAAATTATGTTACCAGAGAGGCACATCATATTCTCAAGAAAAGATTTCACAGCAACAATAAACAATTATTAGAATTGTTATTATCAAGAAATCAAATAACAAATGCTGGCAACAAATGCTGTGGGGAAAAAGGAGCCCCTCTACACTATACATGGAAATGCAAACTAGGACAACCACTATGGACATCCTTATAGAGATTCCTCAAAAAACTGAAGCTAGAAATTCCATTTGACCCAGCTGCTCCTCTTTTAGGTATCTTCCCTAAAGAGTTAAAGACATTATATTACAGTGATACATGCATAGCCATATTTATAGCAGCACAACCCATAATAGCTGTATCTTGGAAGTGGTCTATATGTCCATCAACAGATGAATGGATAAAGAAAATGTGGTGTTTATACATAATAGAGTACTACTCTGCTTCAAGGAAGGATGAATTGAAATTCATTCATTGCAGGAAAATGGATGCACCTTCAGACCATACTATTATGTGAAATAAATCAGAAACACAGCTTAAATATCACATGATTTCTCTTATACGAGAAACTCAAAATATAACTGAAGAGCAAAATAAAAGATACATAACAGAAATAGGGAAATAGATTTTGTTCAAATGGAAAGGGGATCAAGAGATGGAGGAGGAGGGGAGAGGGGAAGGAAAGGGAAGAAATAAAAAATTAAATGTGTTATTTACAGGCTCCAGGTCCCCACAAGCAGAGTAATCATTATGCACTGCAAACAATCATTATGCACTCATAAAAACTGTGAAAAATGCTGCATACTCCATGGGACCTAAATACTCTGACAAATTTTTATCAAAGAAAATGCTCTGCTCAAAACTGATAGAAAATACTGAACTTCTTCTCTTTTTACGGGTTCCCCATTCATTCTCTGCTCAGGTAAATGCAAATGTTTAAAAAAGAAGAAAGAACTCACAAGAGAGAGAATGGCTACCAGGAAGTACATCGACCCACAGCACCTCAAATACCTCCAAGGTTCTCCTTCCTCTCTTCCTGAAGAGTTTGTCTTCCTGCAGACTTCATTTGGCTAAAGCTATCACTGCCCCCTCACTCAAGTCAGATATCTGGCAGTGTCTGACTTCACTCTCCCTGGCTTCCATTTCTTATCACCCACCAATTCTGTTGATTCTATCCTCTACATTCTCTCCATTTTCTCATTGTTGCCCTGGTTCAGGCCTGCATGTATGAAGACAAGCAGGACTATGGAGGAAAGGACCTGGGAGCTACAACTGGATCATACTCAAAGGGCTTCTTGGCCCTGACCCACAATCACCCCCACTGCAGGAAGAAAAGCTGCACCTAAATTCAGCTTCCCACAGGACCCTAAAAACACCTCTTGAGCAAAATAAGCTGCAATTCTCCACAGCACCTGAAGCCCATGGGTTCTGGGCTTTCCAAACAACTCTGCAAATAGTTGATACTAAAACCAGACTGCTTAACACCTTATCAGTCTTTTCATCACTAATTGTAAGGCCACTCCCACACTTGGCCCACTAAGAATAACAAAGGGACCTCTGTTACATGTTAGATCTAAAATGTCCCCCAAAAGTCTTATATTCAGACCTGACTGCACCTGGTTAGAAAAGACAGTCACTAGAGGATAGACCAGGAAGGGCGTATTCTTGTCCCTGGCTCCCCACCTTGCTGTCCCAGGACTGAACAGCTTCCTGTGCCAGGTTCTTTCACCATGCCATTCCTGTGGGGGAGCCTGACTACTGACTGAACCCACCAGAAACTGTGAGCCAAAATCAACCTCCCATCTTTTAAAGCGTGGGTCTGAGGTATTTGTCTCATCAATGAGAAAGTGACTAGTGCAGACTCTATCAATTGGGGCATGCCCAGTGCCAGAGCAGACACTTAGTATGCAGCCCACAAACTTGGGTCCTTCCGTCCTTCTCTGCATAATCCTGATGGCCTCTCCTTCATCTGTGATTTAGGAGAGCACCAATGGATGCCACTGTGTTTGCTCCTCTCCCTTTCCCCAACTTGCTCCCTGTGAACATCTCGTCCACGCATCCATCAGAAACAACTACCTAAACACAGGACAGAACAACCACCTCCTCCTAAACCTTCCCCTGAAGAACAAGCCCAAATTTCACAGCATGTCATAAAAAGCCTCCAACATTCTACCTCCAGCTTTCTGCACTCCTTTTCTGTTTCTCCCCTTCTACACACACACACACACACACACACACACACATCACTATTCTCAACCCTTCCCAACACTCCACAAAGCACGGAAGTCCTCACAACTCTGAGCACTCGTCTTTGCCAGAAACAATCACCCACACTGTCACCTTGGAGCATAAGTTGATACAGAACACTAGCACTCCCTCCTCCAGGAAGTCCTTCTTGACTCTCTCTGGGAGACTTGGCTCCTGCCACTTCTTCCCTCACATGACAACAGTATTTCAATCCTCCTCGACTGAAGGGACTGTCTTGTGACTTCAAGACAGTCAGTTTTTCAACTATCTGCAATCAATTATTATTTGCTCTTAAAAGAGTTTCACTGTGAAGAAATCTGGAAGTCTCTCTACTGCTTCAGGTTTTTATATGTAGAGTCCCCTAAAGTAAAATTATAATGTACAATATAGAACCTTTTCTGAAAAACTCACCTGCAGCTCAATTCTATCCCTGCTTTAAACAATAATATAACTGCTTTATAGGATACCAAACATCAAATCAATATTAATGGTATAACAATAATAATTTCCTTTTTAAATAATTGGTGTTGAGAAATAGCCAAACCAGTTGACATCAGACTTTTATATTTTTCATCAGAAAAACAATTCACCACCAATGACAAATAACAATCGGGCCACTAAAACTACCTGTCACGCATCTAATGAAGACAGATTCTCTGGCCACAACATATAATATGTAATATCCAAAAGCGCTGCTGTAATTCACAGCTAATTATGAGAGATGTCATGGCCCTAGCTCTTTTTTCTAATCTACTCAAACCTCACAGGAGCCGACAGCCATGCAAGGATCCCAACAACCCAATTAGCACCCACCCCTGCCCTAGGCTGCTGCTTCTCCCAGGAGGAGCCCCAGCATCAATAAACCATACTTTCTCACAAAACTCTTCGCTGACAAGCCATTGCTGCCCAAGGAATAAAGACAATACTTCTAAGGAAAAGTCATGTGGGAAAGACAGAGATAGAAAAAGGATATCATTTGCCTTCCTTTAACAGCTCAGCAGTCAGCAAAATTGAAGACCATCAATTCTGCCTGATTAAGGAGACAACTGCACCAAGAAATAAATCCATGAGTGGTACATCTGAAGAGCCTCGGTGATAACCAACAGTCACCAATTAGATGTGTGTTTGTTTGTTTAATATAGATACATTGTAGACCTTTTTCTTGCCATTTTTTCCTGTATAGCCTTCTTTGTGACTAATTTTAAAAATTTTCCTTTCAGTGGGGCATAATAGGATGCATTTACTTTATCCCCCAGGAAATACAACACAATCAGATAATTTGTTTGAAAGACTCTAAATTGTTTGACTTCATTGAAAAAGAATCTATAAGGATATGCTGATCTCCAAGTAAAGCCTACAAAGCTTTATAAATCCACAAGAAAGCTCTAGAGTATTCACAGCACATAACAGCCAATATCCTTGTAATTTTGTTCCAAGCCTGTAAAGCTGTTTTATTGCAAAATATTCTTCTTAGTGTTCTAAACAGTCACCGTAGCCTGAACATTATCAAAAGATATGGGTCGGATAATTGTACTTTTAGTTTGTTTTCCTCATGGAAATATTATTCTTCTATATTTTTAATGCTAAGCTAAAATATGTAGTCTAGCTTTTGGCTAAATAACTATCACCTAACTTGATATAAAAATATTGGCAAAAGCAAATAAAACTATATGGATGCATTTAAAGAAGGAATTCTCTTATAGTATAGAAATTTCAAAGACTTAATTTTATACTTCTGAATATATTATCATGGAAATCAATAAGGATGACCACTGTATCATATTTTATAACAGTACAATAACTGAAATAACAAAAATGTAAAAAGTATGAAATAAGTCAAATGAAATGAAAATCAATACATTGCAAAGTTATATAGCTTCTAAAAATAATGGTATAGGAGAATATTTAAAAAAAAGCAAAAATGTTTCCAGGAAGCTAGGCATGGTGGTGTACTTTGAAAGATGGAGGCAGGAGGATTGCAAGTTTGAACCTAGCCCAGGGAATTTAGCAACTCTGCAAGATCCTGTATCAAAAAAAAAGTTCCTAGGATACTGCAAGATGGAATTTTAAAAATGGAAGCTAGATCTATATTATACATATACACACAGCACTATGTTTATATAGGAACATACATATTTGTGTTATAAACATGTATTCATACATTTATATTTCATCATTTATAAGATGATCTCAATTTTGTTTCCTTGTATGGAGGTGTGAGTTTATATGCATGTGTGTGTACATAAAAACAGATCAAGTATAGAAAAAGGTCTGAAAAGAAAGGTATTTAAATATTTTTAAAGTGTCTTCAGGGACTGATATTCTAGATTATTCTTTTACCTGTAAAATTTTTAATTTTTAATAAATTATTACATGAAATGTTCACTTATGTCACCTAAATTTATACAGATGTGTACTAGTGTGAAGTTCTAACCTTACGGTAGATTATCTATTCTGGGTGGCTAATGGCCATCATTAAATATTTCGATGGTTATAAGCAGCATTTAAAGGATCAGGGACATATTACATGTAGGCACATTTAATACCAGCACTCAGGAGGCTAAGGCACAGGATTGCAAGTTGAAAGCCAGCCTGGGCGGCACAGGAAGTTCAAGGCCAATCTGCACTACATAGTAAAACTCTGTCTCCAAAAATAATAAAACAAAAACAAAAAATGAAATAATCAGAACAGCATTCTTTTCTTATCCATAGAGCTAAGTGAGAGTAAAGCTGAATCCATGTAATGCTGGATTACCATACTGAGTCAGCGCCAGGATAGGCAGGGGCCAAAGTAAGTGCAGACCCTGCACAACCCACCTCAAAGGCAGGTCCATGACTCCCTCCAGCCCCAACCCATTTGCTCTGACACTGGGACCACCAAGTGTGCAAGAGGTAGCAGGTGCCATGTAACACAGCTGGCCAGAATTCAGGTCACAGCAGGGTCCCCAGCAGTGGGGCCCAGACCCTTCCTCAGTGTGGCACCGGCAGACTGCCCTCACTCTGAGCCTGGCAGACAGAAGGCCCATGAACATCGTGTATGGTAAACACTTACTGCATAACAAGGAGAGAGGAGCTGAGTCTCTCCCCCACAAGGGTCATATCTACTGAGAGAAACAGAGCAATCATTTAAAGAGAGTGACAACACAATAATGGGCCCATATTGCTGCATGTGGTGGTGCACACCTGTAATCCCAGCACTTAGGAAGTGGAAGCAAGAGCATCATTCTGAGTTCGAGGCCAGCCTGAACTATACAGTGAGGTCCTGTCTCCCAACAAACAGGCCTATGAAATACAGAGATTAGAATAGGGCAATAAAAGAGGAAGTTTCAAACTTTAGAGATAGACTAGTGTAGAAAGCACTGCGAAATATAACCAAAAAGAGTTTTGAGAGCAACAACATACATGTAATCACCTGTAACTCAAGATATTTCTCAGGTTTCCTAAATTTCTGTTACTTAGGGCAGTATAAACATGCATTTTAGTTGAAAAGGGGGTTAATTAAAAGTATTTTCATTCAATATTTCGATTCACTTTCTATTTACCAAACACATAAGTGAAACGGAAAAAGAGAGGGCAGAGGGGAGGGGAAGAGAAGGAAAAGCAAGATCATTTTGGCAACACTGAAATTTTCGCTCCTTGCTTATCATCTCCTTAAAAGGACCCTAGATAACGCAAAAGTGAGACAATGTAACATATTCATGTGCTTTTTATTTCATAGCTGCAGTGTATGTATTTGAATCTATTTATAGAGACTTCTAGCCATAAATAATAATTTTCTAATTTTTAATATTACTTCTGAGCAGTTCAGTAGATTCAATTTTGGTGCTACTGTGAAGAATAGAAATAAGGCAAAGTGTAAAATCAGCATGCCCACATTCACACAGCAGAGTCATGGCTACACCCCATTCAAACCCACATCAGCCCACACAGAACAACGCCCATACCTGAGAGGGAGAACTCTCCTTTCTGGCTTTCACTTTCTCTGATCAGAAAGGCACCCGTCTGATTTTCTGAATATAATAGTTGGTTTTCTGCATCTGCTCTTTTGATTGCTCCAAAGAACCACCTAAAAGAGAGACATATAAATTTTAAATGATCAATTAACATTCATTTTGAAGGCACAAGAAGCTTGGCAAGATCAGAAATATTTGTTAGTCTTTAGTGAAATTATTACAGATATAAATGGCAGCTTCGATATGTGAGGTAGTTTTTCAGGATGTCGGTAACCATACCAGGACCGATAAGAAGAGATCTTGAAGCAGAAATTTGGCTAGCGCCCACCCCAAAATCCCTTCTTATCCTGCACTCTGAGATCTTATGCCCTCCTGTCAAAGCCAAAGCCCACATGCAGGCCTTACCATGTAAGCCAGCTCCTGAAATTACTCAGCATCACCATCAAACTGCCTGCTGCCTCACCTGCTGCCTTCTTCATGTCAGGAGGCAAATATTCCAACTGAAGGATTCATATATCTCACATTCAAGTGTGAGCAGTTAAAAATGCACTTCTCCAGGCATTAATTCCTTTCCTTTCCCTCCCCTATCACTGTCCAATCCCACTACAACACACTAGGACTTGAAATGTTTAGGGGGAATTTAGTAACATAAAGGAAACTTTAAACAGTGCAAAGATTATATGGAAAAACTATATCTACATGGGAATTGTATTCTTGGTGCTACCTTTACCTCTGGTCTTTACCCACTTATCTTTACCCTTCCAGAAATCATGATAACACACTCTTTATGCATCTGATCAGCCCAACAAATAATTATAGATCATACTATCAGATCCACCCTGAAATATGTATCAAGTGATAGGAAACAATGTGATCTAATAAGAAAAATCTGAGAACGCTTGCTTTTCAGAAACGACCCCTCCCTCACTTCAGGACCATGAAGATGAGCATGATCATTAAGGATTTTAAATAAACACTCATCTTTTCAGACATCATCCTTACCAACGTAAATACTCAAAGAGAGAGGTGGGTTACTGACATTCTGAAATGTAGACTTGAAGGAGAAAATACAGCAGGGAGAAGAGATGTAAGCTACCAAATTTACCTCAAAATTGCTTGACAAGTTGTTGGTTTTGGAGATTGTGAAGGTGCTAACAACAACAAAATTAGAGGTAAGTTTGGAGAAAGGAATTAGAGAGACATGGTTTGCTTATCATTTTTCCAATTATCAAATTGTAAACTGCATCACATTAACTATATTCATCAGGATAGTTCAGGTCATGTTGGAGTAATGAGTAGCTAAAAGTCTCAGTGTCTTAAGACAACAGCTATCTTTTCACTCATCTGCACCTCTCCTAACAGGCATATGGAGCTGTACTCTGTCTGTCTCACTCGGAGAAGGTCTATCTTTATGCTTCCATGATGCTAAGTTCCAGAGCTTCTATCTAAATTTTCTACTCCGAAATCATCTTGTTAGCAAATAAACCACCTGGCCATGCCTAAATGCAAAGAGAGTAGAAAGTGCAATCTAATCATTTCCTAGAATGCAAAGAACTGGAAACACAAGGTGCACTACATTAATGGCTACCATACTGATTCAATTTCTGAGTCCAAACTGATGTCCACTGAGTATTGTCTGTCCAATTGAAACCACACAAGGCATGGAAATGTTCTGAAGTGGGGTATCAGGAGTTCACCAGAAAGTAGAAATGCACTTTTACCATTTCAGAAATAAGTCAAGAGAACACCAGAACATGGGAAGAAAAAAACCTCATATAGAACCAAATATACAAATTAGTAGTGAGAGGACAGATTATTCAATAAATGATGCTGGTACCATTAATAATCCACATGATGAAATACAGATGCTGCCTATAGCACACACAATAATTTTACATAAAGGCTTAATGTAAAAGGCAAATTTTTCAAACTTTCTTTTTTTTTTCTTTTTTGGTACCAGGGATCAAACTTGGGTCCTTGCGCTTGCACAGCAGGTGGCAAAACCACTGACCTACATTCCCGGCCCTCAAACTTTTGGAAGACGTTGGACTGAGAAAAAAAAAAAAAGAAAATGACATATTGACCTCAAGGGAGAGAAAAGGTAACATTTATTACATCACAATTAGAAACTTCTGCACCAGCAAATCACCAACATACAAGCCACAGACTGGAGAAAATATTTTCAAAATACATAACAAAAACTAAGATTAGTATTTAGATCATACTAAGATTTACAATCAATAAAAGAGAAAAGCACAGGAAATTTGGCAAAGGATATAATTAGTTCAGAGAAATGGAAAGCCCAAATTAAAAATCAAAAGGACAGAAGTTCACCTTCTAGCTATGTTAGTAATTAGGTACTGTATTCACCATAAGATCACAATAAAACACAAGCTTACACTTTCCAGGCTGGCCATAATTTAAAACTCTTCCAGTATTAGGTATTGGAAAAATGTGAAACAAAAGCCTTAGTACAACACCAGTGGCAGTATAATTTGGTACAAGTTTAGAGAACCACCTGGCACCATCTGGTAAAGCTGAATGTTTCAGGGTTTCAAGTCGACCTGACTGCAGTACAGCGTGCCTGGCTACACCTTAGGAAGAGGAAGAGACCAACAGCAAAGAGCAGCAGCATGTCACTGGGAAGGTTACTTATCCTCTCATGTTTTGATTTCCTCTGGGAATTACGGTAATTATAATTCAGCCTTGTTTTGAGATGAAGAAAAGTCAGATCACTAAAATGCTTGATGTCCAGGCACATTCATGCTCAGTACCTCTCAAGAGAACTGGCTGAAGGAAGAAATTATAAATTTAGACGTTTCCCATCCCAAGTGACCCTTTCGTCCTGTCAATCTTCATTAGGACAAAGGCCACCAGGTGGCAGTAGGCCATTTGACTAATTCAAAAAGACTGAAACTTCAGTGTAATTACTGGAGGTTTTGTATTTTACAAGGAAACAAAAAGACAAAGTAAGCCTTAAGAGGAAAGAAAACAGAACTTAAACAGTTTTACTAAGTGTCAACATTTAAATAATATAGATATCAATCAAATGTTAAGGTATCAGGAAAATCAACATCCAATTAGATGCATTAGTGCTATTAAAATGTCATTTTATGTAACAGAGTTTAGCTGCCTCAGTGATTCACAAAGTAGGAACCAAAGTTACTCACAATTCCAATCTGACTGAGATCATTTCATCCTACACTCTTTAAAGAAAAAACCCATGCCCAGTAACTGCTGACTAAAATTTTCAAGAGTTAAACCTATTGTTTCTTTGTCTAGTACAGTGGACCTTCAAGTTACAACTGGCCTGACATATGAGCAACCTGGGTTATAAGTAGAATTTTAGTTTTGACTTACAACCAAAATCTTCTGTTACAACCCAAATCCCAGGCGCTTGTGCTTCCAGATGGTCTCAGATACAGATTTAACCCTTAAAGAGTTCTGAAAGGAACATTACAGCATCCTTTCCTGTGTGGGGTTGAGAAAGCCTGGGCCAATGTCTCTCTAAGGACAGTGAGATCTACCTGTATACAGGAGAGAGACTTTGAAGGCTGTGAAGAGGAGCCTGAGCCTTCAGTTGACCAACTTGAGTTATAACCAGCCCTCAGGAACAAATTGAGTTCATAAGTCAAGGGTTCACTGTATCTCTCTAAGAACAAAGGCGTGCCTTCATTTCCCATAAACAGACCCTGAGAAAAAGAATAAACTCCTAAAACTAGTCTCAGAAAAAACCTGGACCCTCCCTGAAAACACAGAAAGGAAGGCAAGTGAACAAACCAACTTGGCATAACTACCCATGGGCAAAGGAACCTGGGAGGACGCTGGCTTGGAAGCTCAGGTTTGTAGGGCAGGGGATCATCATGGTTACGCATGTCAATACGGAGAAAGCCAACCACTGTCCTCCCCACTGTGACTCAGGAGACTTTTGTGTCACTAGCCTTAAGCATGGGGCTTAAGGCTCATAACCATGTCTCGTCATTTATGGAATGGAAATGAAAGGCTAAGACTCAGGGTCCCCTTGAGCAAGTGTGCTTCAAATGATTCAGCTGCCCTGACCTGTGTTTTACCACTGCCAGGATGGCCTCTGCAAAGTTCCTCCCTTTCCAGGCAATCAGGTCTCCCCCTTCTTCAAACTCTTTCTAGGCTCAATGCCCCTTGGCCCACAGCAAGTTAACCTTGCTACCCTCTCCCCATGGCATGAAAAGGACAAAGGAAAGAAAACAATGCCTGTACGCATTTTGTAAGTCACTCTTTCCTTTCCTTTCCCCTTCTTCCACAATAACCTCTGTCTAATGAATCATGATTTGAGTTAAGGCCATTCTTCATTATCAATTCTCTGTAGTGTTAATAGCTTATATTTATTGATCATGTGCAAGGAATCAGGCACTATTGCCACAAGTTTTCATGTGTTAACTCAGGCTCTTCTGCTCACACCACTATCTCTGGATTTCTTAAAACTTGTGCTGGTACATCTCACCAGTCCATACACACAGGTGTTTCTGCTGTTGCTGCTGCTGCTGTTGTTGTTGTTGTTTTATTTTATTTTGGAATAAAACTCCTATTAACCTGGAATTTCAGTTCTTCTACCATCTGAACTTAACCCTTCCTGCAACTTTGTCTTCCTACATCCTCTCCAACCAAACTTACACTGATACCATTAGTTGCACTGGCATTTCTTAAACTGGCAGACTCCGAACTCCTATAGTGCTCAGTGACTACCCTTCCAGTTTGACATGGAGTATACATAAGCTTGTGCTCAATTTTTAATTCATTTGCTTATTCTAGATTATTCCTTGTGTTCACTTGGAGCTGCAGAACTTGCCTGGCCAAGGACTAAGTCTGATAACTCCACATATCTCTGGCAGGAAATATTGGCCATGTGTACTTTGGAGCTTTTAAATATTGATCAAACTATTAAAACATTATTCTTTAATGTGAGCATTTTATAAAGAACTTAGGTTTACGCTGAGAATTGAACTTTCTTTCAATCATGCCCGTGTTTGCCCATAATCTTTCATTTGTGCTAACCCTATGTAGTACCTTGTATAAAGCATAAAGCTCCTCATTGGCTTCCATTGCAGAGCAGTTGTAAGGCTAATTGGCCTCAGACCATGGATTCCAATCTGACCTCTCTCTCTTCTCCCAAAGTGAATATTTCCTAGGAATGCAAAGATCAAAAATGAACCTGACTTTTAGTCCTTCAAAATACAAGCCTATCAGTGCTACACACATATAAAGAATGTGTGATAAAGGGACAATATCACTTTAATTCTTTATCTGAGGTAGGACTGCAGTGCTATAGAAATCAGGAAGTCTTTGAGTCGCTTGATAAAGCTTTTATGTTGTTGTTGCTCACCTTTATTGTCAGACTAAAGGGGGAATTTTAAAGAAACTATTATAGAGCAGAAGTAAAGAAAAGTAATTTGTGCTGTCCTCACCAGGGAAGTGACTGTTCCTGAAAGAATCTGGTTATTACCTAAAGCCACTTCCCTGAGTCTAGTTATCAAAAGCATGTTATTCCTCACACAAAGAGTTCACAAAGAGTTCGCAAAGAGTGCAACAAAGTTCAGACAGGCACTCAATCTCAAAGCACTGTCTTTGTTTCATAACCATCCCCTATGTGTGTAAAAGGAAATGGAAGCCAATTTCGATTTCTCTTTTAAAATAAAAAAGGAATGTACATATATAATGATACTGACAATCATCAAGCTTGGATAAAAATGCAAACTTTAATCCACCTATTTTATTTTTGTGTAGTATGTATGATTATATTTGTCTTAGAATCTAGAAGAAGGAATTGAAAACATTAATTATTAAATAATTTCTATCTTGGTCACATCCAAAAAAGCCAAATGTAACTGACCTTTTAGTGCCTGAGAAAATACCTTAGTTCACAAAACATCACAAATATTCACTCCTGTTGTTTCTATGAAAAAGTTTTTGGGTAGTAGCATAGCATATTTCATTTTTTAAGCACATGTTTGCAGTTCATAATGTTTACACTTCTTGTGGTGAGTTGGTACACATACATAACACATCTTCATTCTTTATTTTCACCCCCTTTCAATCCCCTTACATCCCCCTCCCTCTATCTCTTGATCCCCTTCCCATTTGAGAAAGATCTATCTCTCTTCTTGTTATCTTTTATTTTGCTCTTTTTTCATAATTTCAGTTTCTCATGTAAGAGAAACTAAGTGATATTTAAGCTTGAAGTAGCACTCTGCCATAAAGAAAGTAGTATATTTCTTAATGGATGTAGGAGCATTAATTTCAGAAGTGACAGAACCACTTAATTTCCTGCTACCCTCCAAAACAGTAGTTATCTCCTCTCATGAGCCATTTCCTTTTCATTCCCAGAAGAAAAATAAAAGGAATTTTAAAATTCACTCAATTATTTAAAATGTTAATCCCCAGTGTCATGAATATTATATCATGATAGTATTATGTCATGAATATTATATTTACAAAGTAACTTATTTTTTGGAAATAGCCTTCAAAGAATAAACAGGACTAAATTCTGAGTTTAGTCAGCAAGTAGTTGGTATGTGTACCCATTCAAAATAAGTTAATCATGTCACATTTTGGACTTATCCCATTCTAAATTTCCTAGATACAGGTTTTTCTTACAAAAAAATAAAGAAGAACATCTGTCTTCTTTTTTTGCCTACACCACAGGTGATATTTAAACTATTTGCTGACTAGTAATGTACATGCACACCATCAGAAGACACATCAGCAAACCTAGGGGCTTATGTCTAAATTTCAGCTATGGTACCCATCATGTTCACACTAAGTGGTGCACTATGTCATTGCTCACCTTCATGAATTTTTTTATCTCATATAAAATATTATAAACATCTTGAAGGTATCTTTACCTTCTTAATACATAATATACTTTCTGGGTTGTTTTTGTTTTTGGGTACCGGGGATCGAACTTGGGACCTTGTGCTTGCAAGGCAGGCGGCAGAACCACTAAGCTAAATCCCTGCGCCCACCTTTCTGGTTTTTCATGTGCTTAATATACTGAAGTATATCATTAAGCATTAATTTCAAATATGAGAAAAGATGAAGAAGTAAAAGATGGGCATCTTAGGATACTTAAGAGTATCAAGAAAGAGATAAAAGACCACTGTAAGAGGCAAGTCAAAAAGAAAGTGCTAAAACATAAACCAAAAAAAGCATGGAATTGTAGTGGTATCAGTCAGAGAAATTGTTAGAAATCTTCTTAAAGAAAACATACTCTGAATAAGATTCAAAAAATATGACAAATCCAAAGAAATAAAGGACAAATCGTG
>NW_004624856.1:2431254-2445472 GCF_000247695.1 Heterocephalus glaber | reverse complement strand
CACTGCAGAACTGACATTACTTTCTACATTCAGTTATTGTAGACATGTAGATATTGCATGAAATTCACTAAAAACCAAAATTCTTTTTTTAAAACATATGTAATAGAAGAAATGTAATCAAGGATGTTGAAATGCCTAAGATACTTTTCCTGCTTAATCTCAAAATTAAGTTTGGCCTAACCTTGTAGATCAGTGGTCCAAGAGAGCAAGGTATTCTATCTATGAGATCAGTTGCAAAGTTCTTCAGCTTTTAAATTCTATTTAAGCCATTTATTTTTCTCTCTGTTACTTATAAATTTACTGAGCAATAAAATTCAGTTTCTAGGCTCTACACAGAATTTTACAAAATGATTTTTCAAGTAGGTCACCACTTTTTACCCACCCCAAATTGTCCTGTGGCAGAAGGGGAGGAAGCCAGGAGAAATGAGGATGGACATTAGAGAGGTAACAAATGAAACAGATTATCAGGGTCCCCTGTTTCTCTTGCAAGGAGATTCAGGGCTTGACAGAATGGGATAGGACTCCACGGGACAATTTTGAAGAGAAAGGTAATTTTTAAATTTTCAACTGCTGGGTTGAACACAGACTACATTTAGGGCAAAGGACGAATCAGGAATAAAGACTGAATAAAATGACAGAGAGGCAGATTGAAAGACACAGGTGGATTGAATCATGATGGCAGGGACTGGTGAAGGTGACTGGTTCGTAGTCACATTGTGAAGGAAGAGGCAAGATGATGTGCAACTTGACTGGAAGTGAAGAATGAAAGGGAAATGGGAGCAAAACTTTTAACAGATATTTGACCTGAGCAAATGGAAGGTCATTTGCCAGGGACAAAGCTGGGGAAGACCTCATGGGACATGATCATGGGAGGAATGTTGGGTCTCTGTTTTGGAAGGGTTATAAATTCCTGGAATTTGGAAATTTCCATTTGATATGACTATGTCAAGTCGATCCTTAGTATATGTCTTCAATAACTGAGCAAGAAACTGAGGACACACAGAGAAGAGAAGCAAGGAGAGATTGCCAGACCACTTTGACATTTCCAGGTCAGCAGGAAGATAAAGAGCCAGCACAAAAATGCCTGACCCAGTGGTACAGGAGGAAGCTGGGGAAAGTCTGTCTTGAAGATTTATTAAGGGAAGTTACATCAAGGGTAATGGAGTTATCAAGTGTGCTAAATAATGAGTTGGGGGGTGTTTTTTGGTTTTTGTTTGATTATGGGTTTTTGTAGGTTTGGGTTTTTGTTTTGTTTTGGGGGTTTGTTGTGGTGGTGGTCGTTGTTTTTACTATGTTCAGGCTGGCCTTGAACTCTTTCTGAAGCCCACGCTGGCCTCACACTCTCAATGATCCTCCTGCCTCGACCTCCTGAAAGCTGGGATTATAGGGATGCACCACCACCGTGCCCAGCTCATAAATAATGTTGATAAAATAACAAAGACCAACAACTAACCAATAGGTTTTATAATGTGGAGTTTCTTTTGTAATCTTTGATAGGAGCAGCTTTCTGCAGTTTTATGTAAAAGTCAAGTGCCCTTAGTTCCAGTGCAAATGAATTAGCAAACAGACTATGAGAAATTACAGGTAAAGGAAATTAACTTCAAGTAAACTGCAAGTAGCGGGAGGTCCATATTAAAAGGGACTAGGGCTGAGGGTGCATTTTAATATGCACAAGGCCCTGGGTTTGCATCCCAACTCAATCAATCCATCAATTAAGCAGTAAGACAGAAGAGAAGAAATAATCTAATTGAATCAAATGATCTTTATTTGGCTTCACAAACAAACCACAAACTAAATTCACAAAAATTCATATTCAAATAAATAAACTATAAAATGTAAATCATAAGACTACATTAAGTTTCACTTTGACTGGATTTTTGGGAATATTAAGGTTACCTTTTTAGGAACAGTTATTATATTATAACTATGCTTGTTTCTTTATTAAGAATATTTCACATCTTTCAGAGATGCTCACAAAAGAATGTACAGGTAGGTCACTTCTGTACATGTGCATATTTAAGATTTGATCCAAAATAACACACAGGTGGTGGTGAAGGTGGAAAAAGAAAGACAAATATGAGACAAGATTGTCATCTGTTATAATTTTTAAAGTTGAACGATGGAATAAGGAGAAGCACTGTTTTCTATACTTTTGTTTGAAATATTCCATAATTAGGAGACAGAGAAAAGAAAAGGAATCCTGGGTTTAGACAACTTTTTCAAAGAGTTTTGCTGAACAAGAGAGGAGCTTAATATGCAATAGCCAGAGGAGAAATAGAGTCAAGAATTGTTTTTAAGAGTTAAGAGCATTGATTTTATTTGTTTACTGCTGCATGGCTTCCAAGAAGAAACTGGTTCTGAAAAATAATTTAATTCTTTACTAACCAGAGTTTAAATTATAGTGGTGAACTTAAGAGAAGTCAAGAATTTTTATATGAAATCAATACTCATATCCAATTTCAGTTGAGCCCACAGAATGCTTAAGAATCATGCACAATCTAAACTTGCTAACAACCTTACTCTTTTCCAATTTATCCACAACCATGGCTCACTCCTCCCCATCCATTAAAACATACTTTCAGAAACCCTCTACCTAATAACACTGATTGAAAATTCTTTTTCAAAGTTATAATCCAATACTATATTTGACTAGCAAAGCATTGGTGCATAACGGTTAGAACATCTGGATTAAATGTAGCTAATGCCTGAATCCAAAAGTGAAGAAACATGGAAAATTCTTATATCATTCATTTAACTACTCCATAAAGTCAAACTTTCAACTCATTGACTTCTTAGTAGAGTAATTATTATTAAATGTTTTCCTTAATGTACATTGTACTAATTTTTTTCTCAATATTGATGGCTGAGCTAACAGACACTAAGTTTCTGTGTTGCAACAACTACAGTACACACAAATAAATAACGAGCAAGTGAAAGACTGTTTCTACATTCTATTTACAACTGAGAACATTCACAGTGATTGTTTGACAATTGCTACTTTCCCATGTAATAGAAATTTAAGTATTGCCTCTCCTCCCTGTGCCTATGTTTATCCTCCTCCATCTTTTCCTTATTCCATCTTTTTTTTCTCTCCATTTGGTTCTCTTTCTCAGTCACCATTATCTATAAATCTCATTAAACATGACTTAAGTTTTTCATTCTAGGAAAAGCATCTGGACAGAGAAGAACCAGCAGCTGGAGAGCTGTCCTTTATAAGTTGGAGCAGATACTCTTTCTGAAAATAGATAAGCAATTTAAGTCACAAGGACAAAGTTTTCTTCTTTGTTGGACAAAGCTCTTTGCATGACCTTGTGGGAAGCCACAATAGGGGTGGTCTGCTCTTCTCTCTCAGCAATGCTGAGCTCCCTCAGAGTAGCTAAGCTCCTGGACTGCAATGAGCCATTTATTAGGTTGTCTGACGCAAATGTACGTACTTTCCGATGGCTCAAACTAAGCCAGTCACTATTTAAACTCCTATTTCTCACAAGTCATACAAAATTATGGTAACCAAAAGTAGCTAAGAGATAACAAATGGACAACTAAAAGCTTTGAAAAATAAGTTAGGGTCATTTTTCCTCCATTGTACCAAACTAAATCACTGAGTGTGCTCAGTGATCAGTCAGCATGCAGTGATAAAGTTAGAAATGTTAAAACAAAATGCTTTTTGAAATATCTTATCTTCCCAGAACTGTCGGGCAAAGATTCCTGGGAGATGTTCTTCCTCTGCATTTGAGAAAGATTAGCTCCTGTGAAGTTACTTACAAAGTCAAATAAATTGACAGATTTTTCTGAAGAGAAAAAAATACTATTTTGTCTATTAAAGAAGACAGCTTTACAAGATAAATATCAGTTTCCTTAACTGAAAATGGAAAGTACATATGGGTTGAACACTGGAAATAGTTCATATAAACTTTCTCTGATCCATATCCAACTATTTATTCCCTTAACTCTTCAAATAGCAATTTCCTATTCTACTGTGAAGACACCAGAAGAATAAAACTTGTTGTTGTTAACATGGTACTCCTTTGACTATGAACTCAGCACATAGCACATATTTCGGGTTTGCCCTAATAGTGAACGTCAGGCCCAGGTGAATGTGTCGGTGCTTTCTTTGTGACTTTCTGAATCACTGCAATGCAAACAAGACTATTAATTTACTCTAGTTCCCTACAGAACTTTATGCTTCACCATCTCACCTACACAGCAAATCTTCCATTAGAAGTCCATTAGAAGACTTCTTATACAACTATCAAATTGCTTTAATTCAATCTGCCCATCATATAAGTCAATTCATTTCCAGGGCTCAGAAGTCACTCACTTGGTTTCATTGTCTGTCCAAAAGGTTTATGTATTCTGTGGGTTTTATTTTGTGACTGATACATCCAAGTTTAGTAGATGATTTGGATGGTATAAAGAAGGTACAATAAGGAAAGAAATGGTTTTGACTCAGTTTCAGTGACAATGATTAGCTTTATATTTTCTCCACATTGGACCCAGTAATAAAGCATAAGTTAAAAAGTTCCATGTGATGATAGTGTCTTTGGTATAAATGCCACATTACACAAGTTCTTGAAGCTCCAAGAATATTTTTAAATACAGTGAAAATAATGTAAGCATAAAATCAGGAACTTCTCTGAATGCCCACATTTATCTTTTCCCTACTTAGCATAGGAAGCTTGTCTTGTCTCTTCTCAAATACGAGCCAATGCATGCTATTATCAGTCTGCTCATCAAACTCTTATTATTTTCTCAAGTTCCTCATGAATTCTTTATTTGCTTTCCTTAAACATTAGCTTATTTTCTTTCATTTTTGCTTTTACTCCTCTTAAGCAGAATTATGTAACATCTTCTTTTTTTACTTTTACTTTTTGTCTCATTGGTGTGAGAAACTGAAGGAGTAAATAAGGACAAAAATGTATAATAGATAAAGTGAAATAGGAAAAAATTGTTCAAAAGGAAACGGGAACTGGGAAGGGGGAGAGGGAAAAGAAAAAAATGAGAAAAGAAGAAAAATGGCAATAAAGCTTTTGTAACTAAGGAGGGAAGGAGGGTTATAGGGAGGGGAGCGGGTTGGGAGATAAAGAGGAATCAAGAAATACCCTGTACAGTTTCAAATTCCCCATGATGAATGTGATCATTATGTATATTTAAATTGTACCAATAAAATTAGAAGATAATTTGTAAAAAAAAAATAAAACTGCATATGCAGCTTTAAATTTTATTCTCCTGAAACAAATAATCTAGATTTTACAAAACACAAATGTTTGTTCTTTAAAAGATGAAGTATGATTGGAATATCTGTTTTTCATTTTCAAATCGGTCTTCATGTCTGCCCTTCTGATTTCTGTTCTTATCTCTAACAAATGGGTTTTATTCATAGACAGATGGACTTAATTTTTATCATGATCAGTTATAAATGGGAAGGGAAAACCTGCTTTAAACCATTTTGTCCCCTCCTGCCCTTTGTCTCTATTTTTTTCCTCCACACCTTATATTTCTCCCCTAATGCACCTGTGTCTGGTTGAGGATTAAAGACCTTATTGAAGGCACTTCCCTGTCTTACTCTACAGATAAAGAGATGACCAGAATAAATCCCACACATGTATGTAAACACAGAAATAAGGAAAAGAGACAGGAAACGCGTGCCAAATTCTCCAGTGGAGAACCAGAAAAACAAAGTGGGAGGCGGGAAAGGGTTTGGCTACAGCAAGGTCGGGGCCACAGTCGTTAATTGTGGTTCGGCCAAACAACAAGACAGGTTTGGTTTAGAGTTAATCCCCAAAACAAGCTCAAGAAGACAATCATTTAAAATGTAATCTTTGATTAATATGCAGTTTAAAATACAAAATTCTTTTTTCTTTATAATTTAAGGTTTTCAAATATGAACATGTCTAGACTAATAATTATTATTTAGGCACTAAAGAAGATTACAGTAACAAACCTCTACAAAAACTCACATGTTCTAGACAATAGGAATTTTAAAAAGATTTTTAAAAAGGAAAGAGTGAAAGCAGAAATAAACCAGACCTAAGGTCAAATGTAGTTATTACAGGTAAGCATTTAACTGAACAATGAGCTTCCTGAATGCTAATATTAAAGAGAATTGTGAACATAATAAACTCTTAGTACCTACTGTAAGAAGTAAATCAACTTTTCAGAAGAAGCAGACTTTACATTTTTCCCCATACTAATTTTAGAACACAAGTTCAAATACATTTTAAACATGATATCTTTTAGACTATCATACAAACCTTTAATCTTCAGCCTAAAAACATCACACAAATTTTATATACAATTTCAGAGGCCTCATGGACTATCTCAAGTGTATCTTTGAAGCATATAGGAATACATGATCTACAGGTTAAGGATTCTTGTCATTGGAATGGTATTCAGATAGGTTTAAAGGTCATAGTGGATAACAAGATCAAAAATTGCAAAGACCATCTGCTTTTATATATTTCTTATCTATGTTAGGTAAGTAATATTAAAGAATAATTCAGTGAAAACAATTTTGTGAAAAAGATCATGATTTATATGCTCAATTAGAATATATATATTTGACCTTATGGCCAACATGCCTGCTACTGTTTTATTTTCATGACATAAATAACTTCTAATTTATATAAATGATCTACAGAAGTATACAATCTATTATATTAAGATAAATAAAGCAAATAGCAATCTATTTATCATTCTTTCACTTTATAATTTACTAATATACATGCCCAAACAATTTATTATTTGGTTTTCCTTATGTGTGGTCCTTATAAAAATAGAATCATATGTAGCTTTTTTCATTCTACATTATGCCTTTGAAATTCGCCAATGCTATTGTATGTCACATGATTGTATAATATTTTATTAAATAAGACACATTACCACTCTTTCATTAGTGGACATTTTGATTGACTAATAATCATGTGCTACTAGAAATTGAGCGGCTATCAACATTTTCTGGGGGATATGTTTTATTCTGAAGATGAAAGCAGAGTAGGCACTCAAAGGCCCATTGTTAGTAACAGTTCAAGTCTTGAGCTATCTGATCATATCAATGTTCATTAATCATTATGCTTTAAAATTACCTAGAAGTTACAGATATTCTTTTTTATTAATCAAATATATTTTAAAGATAAAAATTACTAATACACTAGAATATTGTGAACTGCTGAACAATTTTGGAAATGGACTTTAAAAGATGGTAGGAGTTGCTAGGCATAGTAGCACATACCTGTAAGCCCAGCACCCTAGAGGCTGAGATAGCATTGTAGGTTCAAGTACCATGTGGGCAACTTAAGGAAACTGTCTCAAAATGAAAAACGAAAAAGTGCTAGTGATGTGACTCACTGTAAAAGTCTTGGGTTCAATTTCCACTACCACACACACACAGAGACACACACACACACACAGACACACACACACACACACACACACACACGAGCAGGAATTTAAACACCAAAATTTTCAAAAGTAAACTTCATCTATTGGTAACATAGAGTTGTTGTTTCTCTTTAAAACCTAGGGCCAGGCACACTCAGCAGGACCTCCATCCTAGGTATGTATCACCCAAGAGAAAACCTCAAGTAAATTTCTTAAACAATTTGGGGAAGGCCAAACTGGTGGAGCTAAAGATGAAAACCCCCCATTCTGGCTCTACCTCAGCCACCAAATGCCAGATCTCCAGCCCACCAAGCAAGGATGGAAACCTACCAACTTTGACATCTTAGAGTGAGTTAGGCACTTTGTGACTCCTAACCAGCTGTGGTCCTTTAGGATCCTGCAGACTGCTTAGGGATGAAGGCAGCTGGGCTTCACTCTCTGTTTTGCATTTGTTTTCCCTCAGCTCTGATTTTCAGAATGGACCTGAGTCTTGTGTGCAGCCCCTGTCTATTTTCTATGCCTTTTGCTATGCCTCAACCCAGCATAAACCTCCCACTTCAGAATCACAGAAGGCCTTTCCCTTAATAATGCTATCTCTTCACTGCATATTATCTCCCATCGTTGCTTAATAAAACTACTCATTAGTATCACCAATAATCCTCTGGAAAACCTAATAATCCTTAACTTCTTCTTTCTGTAGGATTTAACCCAAACCCTCCTTCTAGACAGTCTGTCTTCTTGCTTTGAAAAAGATTCGATGCTTTTTTTCTTTTCTCTTGTAAGTTCTTCATTGCTTCCCTGAATGACTCTTCTTCCCTCTATTAGTTAAGTCTTGCTTCACAATAGCTATTTGATTATCTCACAAATCTAAAGGCTAGCAATCTGAAATGACCTCTTCTGATCTTAGCTGGGCTTGGACATGAATCTTCAACCAGCTGGTGAGTCAACTGCAGTTAACAGGGCCTCATTTCACATGGTTTCTTATCATTCTGGAGCTTACTTGGGTTGTTTCATGGTAATTGCAGAACCCGCCAAAGCAGTGTGAACCAAACCCTAACATGCAAGTACTTCCTAAGTCTCTGTTTCTGTCACATTTGCTATTTTCCTGTTGGTAAAAGCAAGTCAACTGATCAAGTCAATTTTGAGTGAGGCAGGACACTACCCAAGAGTGGGGACACAAGGAAGCATGAACAAATGGGGCAGTTACCACAAGCCACATGCCACTCTTCCTCACCCAAACTATGTGCATTTCTAGAGGTCTCGTCTTGCCCCCTCCTGTTCCTTCAACTCTTACTCTATGGTTGTTAAAATCCTTATGAAAACTACATTGCTCTAAGTCAGTGATGGCAAACCTTTTAGAGTTTTGAATGATAACAAACAGGCAGCTACAGCATGAATGCAATAGGTTTGCCATCACTGCCCTGGGTCCTTATATTCTCGTTACATCTACAGCACCTCTGTGTGCATTACTCCAAAATTCATCATAACAAAGCAGATGTGTTCCCTAGTCTTCATTTTTATGTTTCTAAATTTTTACTAGACATTTTCATTGAGATATCCCACTAGGACTTAAAATTTGACCTTTCTAAAATTATATAAGTGTATTGTCTCCCTTCCTGTTTCAACAAATCCTTCCATTTCCATAAAAATAACTTATGAAATGCATATTTCTCTTAATCCTTCATCTGATCCCAAATCACAAATTTTTATTCCATTCTTTCTCTTTTCCTTCATCTAATTTGTAGTTTTGCCTCTAACCTCTACCAGATAAAAATATTCTAAAGTCCATTTAATTTTAGTTTCAGTTTTCTAGCCCTCAAAATAGTGATGAGAAAACTGTGCATGCAGAGGATTAAATTCGTTTTGTGTGCTTAGCACATGGAAGGTACTAAAAAAAATTTATTTCCTTTCCCCTTAAGTTTTGATTCTTCATTCATGAGATTGTTCAACTACCTACCCTTTTTGAACATTGACACAAATGGAAATTAAGCCCTTACAACCTCCTGCCAAAGAGTTTACTTAGCTTTAGTTTCCACATCTATAAATGATGGTAATAAAAGCATCTACATCATTGAATTGTTGAAGACACAAGAGATGGCAAATTAAGTTCTTTGTATCTTAGATAACAGATTGGTAAGCCTTCAATAAATGTCAACTATTACCATCTATTACTGTACTAAAATAAATACAAAATCACAGGAAAAAAAAATTATGAATTATTTTATGAAGGTTAAAAGGTGCTTCTAGGAAGAGGATCCTGTGAGCTGAAACTTTAAAGAAAGGTATGATTTCTCTCAAACCAAGACCGATCTCCCCTATGTATTTGTTTCCTCATTCATGCATTAAACAATTATTTTTTCAAGTATATACTATATGACAGACAGCTTGTGCTATTCTTATGACCTTACTCAGCATCTCTCCATGCTGAGAAAAACAAACCCCCCACATTCAGAAGCTGGCCCCACACTTAGGCCTAGGCCTTGGTGTTCCCTGGTGAGCATAACCAGCTAAGAGAACAATGACATTAGACAAGGCCCTCTGGGACCATGATGTGTCAAGACAAAAACAAAATTGCATCACTGCATAATCGTGTCTGCACATCCACAAACACGGTAATTGTCCAACCATAAAAATGACCAAACAACCATCTATGCTGGCTAACCTGACTGCTGATTCTTTACCAATTACTGTTTCAGTCCCCAGCTGAACAACTTCTTCCCTCCTTCTCATCAGTTTATGAAAATCCAGTCATTCGCCCAATTACACATTTATCTCTACTTCCAGATGGTCTCCATTCCAGAGCGAAGCCCTATTTCCTTTAAGCCTCCCAAAAATCATACCTTCAAACTTATAATTCGTTTCTAACATTCTCTGAGATAATCCACTCTTAAGAATTTATGTTCTGCTTCCCTGCGAGCAGTAATATCCCAACACAGACATACTCCCGGTGGTCTTTTGCTGAAGGTCATTGATACAACATTCTTTGTTTATTAGTCTCACTCCCGAGACTGTAAAATTCTCTGGAGAAGCATTGTCATTAATTTGTGTGTCACCCATGATCGAAATGCCGTGACTTTATCGAGTACCCACAGAGTTTGTTGACTGGATACATAAATCCCTTAGAAACTGTTTTCTTCAAGATCAAAATGTTGAAAATATTTTGGAGAAAATGTTCTGGATGCTGCTTCTAGAATTACTAAAAATTACTGGGCACTTTCCAAAAAAGATTCTTAGGCACTGACTTTGTAGACAGCACACTGCCAGGTTTTGCAGCATGTTGTCTTGATATTGAATGATTGATTAATATTTAGAAGTGGCAAAAAGATATATGGGAGATCAGAATAGCATTTCCTTCATCTTAAATCTGGAAAATAATATTAGTCTTTCAGAGAAACTATATGGAATTCATCTAAATCACCTAATCAAGCTGCCAATGCAGAATGCAATATTTGTGTTAATGAAAATATTTTTGATATAAGTTCCAAATCCCTTTAAACTGCATGCATAGCATAAATTTCAAAAATTCCTAGTAATTGCATTTCTTAAATTGCACTTTCATTTTACCCTCAGACAAGCACAGAAACCAAGAAAGAAATCTCTAATTGAGAAATTTGACCTGAATGTAAAGACATTAAAAAACATGCCATATGAATTTGTTAAAGACAAAAGTAAGATATTAAAGACTGACATTAACAAATTAGCAAATTAACTGAATTTTTAAAATAGAAAAACATTAATTAGAAAAATATCTAACTAAAAAAATGTCTGACTAGAAAAAAAACTACAGCATGACAGAAAGATTTCATACAAGCGATAGTCTATTATAGCACCTGCTTAGCCAAATAAGCAATAAGGTAGTTAGTATAAATCACATGGTCTATACTTTAATCTATGCATTTTAGCAAAATTTTCTGCTATATTAATCTTCAAAGAAACAGTCACATAAACTAATAATAAACTTGCAGGCTTTGGAAAAATAGTTGTAAGAAGCCCTTAAAATACCATTAAAGCTGCTATTAGTCTCCATAACGACCTCCTCTAGAGACAGTGGCTCCCCACTTTCAGTGCTGAGAAGTGCTGAGACCTCCAAGAAAAAACGGAAGTCAGAGAATACTGCAGAGAAATTAGCAGTTAAGTGGTAAGAAAATTATCAAAGAAAAGACAGTTATTCTATTTGGTAATGTTTTAGAATGTAATACTGAAAATATATTAATATTCAGTAAAGAGTCAAACTTTCAGCATATGTAGCTAGAAATGTTTTATATAAATAATAATTTGAAATTTCCATGAAAACTGAAATTACAAGTCTGGCCCTACAACATTAATTTTGTAAATTGAGTTTTAGTTTGTTTTTCATTGAACAGCCCTGGCGAGCCATTCCGCTACTTTGAATATAGCCATGGTTTAGTTTAATATGTGCATATGTGATTTTCCTACATGCCATTTCCCAGAGATTTATGATGTGCTCCTGGTTTGATATTTATTCTACATTATAAACAATTTTTAATCATTCTGTAACCCCTAACTATTTTCTCCCCAGGAGTGGATTACAGCAACTGGTTTCTGGGAGCCTGGAAATCATACTATTATGACTCACCAAAAATCGAGGTAGGAACAATTCATTGAGAGAAGAATGAATAACAGCTTATGCTTTTAATGCAGGGTTTTCCTAGCAGCTTAAAAAGCAACTCAGAGCAATAATGACAAAGGATGCCGAAGGCTCTAAGCAAAAGGCTGGGGGAGAAAAGAACAAGAGAGGAGAAACCTGAAGGGTTAGTTAGAACTGATCAGGAAAGGAAGAGGAAGGAGAGAGTTGCAGGCAGATATTAGCCTACCTGAGACCAACCCTGCAGGTGAGGGCCGTGTGGACCCATCCAAAGCTTAGAGAGGCTCAGTGTCAAAGACGTGCGAGGAAAAGAACAGTTAGCTTAGATTAGATTCAGAAGTGTGAAAAGTATCCCTTCAGAGATGTAAAGAGCAACCACTAGCTAGATAATAAGCATTTAATAATAATTCATGGAACCTTTACTGTGTGTCAGGTTCTTATGTAAATGGCACCTTTCTGCAGAGTCTCATTTATGTCACATAATGATCCTATGACATGGATGTCATTATTATTCCTATTTTACAAATTTAAAAAAACTGAAGTAGAGAAGTCAATAATTTGATCAAGATCACAGTTAACTCAGGATAAACCCAAATTCTAAAAGTCAGATTTTCGGAGCCCATATTCTATGTCTTAAGTATATCAGAGTACCGGAACTAAAAGAGCAACCGGAACTGTATTTCAACTAAAACTCTATACATGTCACCAATGTTTGGACATCATTAAGGTATCCACTTGAAGAACCCAAAAATTGGTCTAATTTTTACTGACCTTATAGATTCTCATTGTAGTACTGGTAGTTGGAAAATCCAACGGGATTTTTTTTTTTTGAGCTGTTAACTGTGGCAAAGCATTGTTTGTTTTTCTCCTCTTAGAAACTACAAATGAAAGTACATGGTGCATAGTAATTGCTAAAAAAAAATTACTCCAACTATATAGAAGGTTATATCTACTTTGACAATGCAAAAATGAGATGCTTAATTTTTGCTTTCTAAAAAGAACATAAAATGTATCAAGAGATTTATTTCACTTAGCATTTTGGTCTCAAGATGCATCCATTTTCCTATAAACGATTCAAGTTTATCTTTCTTTATGACAGAGTCACACTCCATTATGTATAAATTCCACATTTTCTTTATCTATTCATCTGTTGATGGATATATAGGCAAGCTTCAATAGCACATGGTTTCTCTTATATGAGAAACCCAATGTATATATAAAAAGCAAAATAAAAGATAGATATTAGAAAAAAGGGAGATACATCTTTTCCAAAGGGGAAGAGGATCAAAGACAGAGGGACAGGGAGGGAAGAGAAGGAGATGAAAAAAGGAATTAGGGTGTGTTATGTGCATGTACCAAGTCCATACAAGGAGTGTAAACATTATGTACTGCACACATGTGAGAAAAAAAAAGAGGAAAGGAATCAAGAGACAAGTGGAGGGAGGAGGGAGGGAAGGGAAAGGGGATTAAAAAAAGAAACTAAGATGTGTTATGTACATATACCAACTCTCTGCCAGAAATGTAAACATTATGTGACATGCTAACGTGTACTATTTTTTTAAATATAAGAACAAAAACAAGGCACACCCTACCGAGTTCCCGAGTCGTGCGGAAGATGCCGAATCACCCCGCTGCAGACAGGCACGTCTGCCCACGCCCTACTGAGGTCCTGAGTTGCAGGGAACACGCCGAATTAGCCTGCTGCAGACAGAAAGGTCTGTGCACGCCCTACGGAGGTCCCTAGTCGCGCGGAAGATCCCGAATCACCTCACTGCAGACAGGCAGCCACCTGGTTCCACACTACAAAGATGCGGAAGACACCAGACCATCAGACCAAGGTACCAAGTCCCGCTGCTCCCGGCTCAGAGGTAGGGATTTCTGAGCCACCGTCCCACTGTTCCTGGCCCAGAGGAAGGGGCTTCCGGGCCACCATCCCTCCCACAGCTCCTGGCCCAAAGGTAGGGGCTTCTGAGCTGCCATCCCACTGCTCCTGGTCCAGAGGAAGGGGCTTCCCGGCCACCGTCCCTCCCGCGGCTCCCAGCCCACAGGAAAGGGCTTTTGGGTCACCATCCCTACCGCTGCTCCTGGCTCCTGTCCCACCTCTCCCAGCTCAGAGGAGGCAATCCGTGTAGGCGCTAACAGCCCACGGCCCCAGTCGAAATGAGAAAACACATAAATAAGTCTCAAAACCAGACTTCCAGATCACCTACAGCAACCCCAAAGGGAAATGAGATG
>NW_004624856.1:2356932-2395312 GCF_000247695.1 Heterocephalus glaber | reverse complement strand
GCTGGGATCTCAATTGGAATTGCATTGAATCTCTATAGCAGTTTTGGAAGTATGGCCATTTTCACTATATTAATCCTTCCTACCCAGGAGCAGGGTATGTCTGTCCATCTTCTGATATAATCTTCAATCTCTCTTTTCAGAGTGCCATAGTTTTCAGAGAAGAGGTCTTTGATTTCTTTCATTAGGATGATTCCTAGGTATTTCAGGTTTTTGGATGCTATTGTGAAAGGAATTATTTGTCATATTTCTCTCTCAGTGAGTCTGTCATTGGTGTAGAAGAAAGCTATTGATTTTTGTGTACAACACAGGTGTTATACATAAATAACTTTAAAGAAAAAGTTCAAATTAAAAACTGAAAAAAAAAAGCTTTTAGGAAAGCAAAAGTGTCCGAGTTTTCTTTAGAAGAATGTAATTTGAGCTTCATCCATGAAACAAATATCCCTTTACCTATGTCCCTGTTGTAGTGCACTGTGTAATTTTCTGAATACCATTTCTGGCATATAGAGGGAACTCGATAATATTTTCTATTTCTCCATTCACTAACAAGCCCCATCCCCATGCACATGCACGTGTGTGTGTGTGTGTGTGTGTGTGTGTGCATGTACATGTGCATGTGAGTGCATACACACCACAGGGCATGAGATATGGGCAGAGAGGGACCCATAATTCATAAGTGCAGAGATTCTGTAGCATTTATATACTGTCCTTGAGGTACTTTCATATTTGAGGAAGAAAAGGAAGAAAGAAAAAAGGAGAAAAAGGAATATTGTTATTATATTGCTTATCTAGGTAATTTCTGAACTTATGCATATATTGATGCCTACTGTGAGCTGTTAGCAGAATTTATTCAACCATTCTCACTAAGAACTATTTGCACGCTCAAATGACATTTTTAAAATATAGCTTTAAGAACAAGTTTGAATTGTAGAGGATTAAAAAGAACTATTTTCAAGGACTCAGCAGACACAATGAAGACAATTTAGTAGGCAGTATTATCTCAATATGGGCAAAATCTACTGACAGAAACTAAGGAAACTCTGAGACACAATAATACATATCAACCTAAATTACTAATATAAATATTTTTATGGAATGTATCATTTAAAAAGTGTTACTAGGTAAAATCACTTTTGGATTCCCAAAATGTTAGTTTAAGCCATCTTTATCCTGTAATTATTTACATATTCTGCCTATGAGCACTGTGTATGAGCAGGTCAAAACAATATATAGTATATTAGCTGAATCATTTATACTAGTACTTGACAGAACTAAAACGAATGGTTATCAGGATACTTCCTGCTTTTGTGGTTCTAAGCCATGAAATCTCTGTTATAAATCTGTGACATGTGAATCCTGATTGATTAGGAGAACATGGGAATCAGAGTTTCAGCGAACTTTGTACTTCCTGCCTTTGAGTAAAGGCCTCCTTATGGCCATTCAAAACTTGACAAGATGTAAGTCAGAAATCAAAACATGGAAAACCATTCATTCTCTGGGCACTGTACACCAAGCTGTGTGGCGAGGCACTGAGGTGTGAAGATGAATAAGACAGAGTCCCCAGTCTGAAATAACCTGAAGCTACTGGACAAAGTTGAGATCAAAACAGATTATAATGCAACGACTGAAATTAGATAGTTTTAGGTTTCTGCAAAAGACTTACAGTGATTTCTAAAGGTAACATGGGAGACAGCCTGCATGGGAATGGAAATCAGGGAATAAAAGAGGACAAAGTATTTTGGGCAGAGAGTACATTAAGTACAGAATACTTACCAGATTAATTTCTTTTTATCTCTATTTTAGGTACAATGTTTTATTGTCTTTGTCAGATTATACATCATTTCCTTCTTTAAACTGCAGGCCCTTCTAGAGAAACTGCCATTTAGTCTACTTTTGTATTCTAGTAGCTATCACAGTACCTGGCACACAAAAGACCCTCAATAAACATTTATAAATTGGACCAAGAATTATTTCTTACAAAGTAAGAAATTTTATGAAGCCAAGAGTTTACTATTAAAAAAAATAGTAAGGACTACTATTTAAAAAGGAAAGGAATAAACAAGTTGATTCCATAGAACATTTCACCCAACAGGCCCAGAACAAATTTAATTATACTTAGAGGAAACCCAGAACTTCATCATCCCTGGTTCCTCCACCTATCTGGGCCAGTTTTCCCTTTTTGCCCCAGTCTACTAAATAAACATTACCAGTATCTATGGAAGCCATGAAGTGAATACATTTAGAAATGATGGTACTAAGACACTTGTGGTAGTTTCCATTACAAGCTCACTACTTTGCATCAGAGCAGAAAATACAGAGTAGATCACAGATGTAAGAGAAAGATAAGATGATGAACCACCATTGGTTGAAGACAGCCTGACCAACAGATGGACACACCATAAAGATAAATTCTTACAGAGGGCAAAAATATTGCAAACTATACTGAAGTGATTAAGCGATTAAGTGATTAAGTGATTAAACCCTTCATGTTTCATGGGCGATTTTGGCAATGTTGTGCTAGTTTAATTTAGTTTAGTTATCATGAGTACTGCAGGCAGTCAGAGAACCCCAACAATGGAGTCTAGGGTCAGATAAAAAAAGAAAAGAGCCCGCCCAGTTAAGAGCCAATTCCAGTAGATAAGCCAAATTTAGAGATGCAAAAGTATTCACAAGAGGAAGGATAAAAGCTACAATAAAAAGAAAGATAAGGACTTTTCCTCCCAGGAAGAAGATCCTAAGTTAACTGACAATTCCTTTCTGCTTCCTGACCTGGACTTCAAGTGGATTCTAGAAAACATTAGAATTGCAAGACAACGAATTTCTTTTTGAACAATTTTGAACTATCTCCTCTGAAACACTCCCTCTCCGCACTCTCCCTATCTATCTATATGAGGCAAACACAAAGAAAATGCATTCACTTCTTGGCGAGTATCCACCAAGAGCTTTTTTCTTGTAATTATTTCTAATTAATTATTTCTAATACTCTCCTAAATTCCCCCTTTTGTCCTCAAATTTATTCTTCAATTTTGGAAAAGAACTCAGGTTTATACAAAATTAACTGTGTTGGTAATGAACCACTGTTTCTTACAACAGTGACCTCAAGCTTGCCTTTTTGAATTGCTGCTGGCTTTTTTTTCTCTCTCATGCTACTACTTTATTGCTGCTTCCTAGAATCATCTCCAAATATATAACCTGTAATCAAGGCCTAGTCTCAGGCTCTGCTTTTACAGCAACCTTGCCATGAGAAAAGATGTGGTATTTAAATTAACTTTTGAATAATTATAAATTGTCTGCAAGTCATAACAAGGGAATAGGCATAACTGCTGAACATTTCAATGCACAATGGTGCAAGATAATAATCATAAAACTACCTAAATCAGGAAGAAGAGGAAACTCCATCAAAGAGCATTCTCTTATCATTAAGAGCGTCCACTGGTTTCTTAAGGACAAGAAAGTGGGGGAAAAAAATCATAATACCACAATCCAACATTTTTATTTTGTTGCATATGTTCATAAATACAATTTTGCATCATAGAGCATGTGATATAGATTATGTAAATTTTCAGCTAAAATATTTGAGAGCTTCCTAAAAACCCTAGTTCAAGGTTTCTTCTTAGATATCATCAACTGAGTTCAATTTCTCAACTTTAGCTAATATTGCAGATAGGATTTTCTACTCAGAGCAAGTAAAGCTGGGAACAATATCTGAAAAATTCTGTGAGAATTTATAAATGAAGGATTGATCGATCTTTTAATATAGTTACCCCTCCTTGGGTACATTTAGACATTAAATCATGAAAGTAAACATATTACCCAGGAGGTCTGAAGACAAAGAAGTTACAGATCCAAGTATGAGCTATGGAAACTCATTGACTGGATCACCGCTTATAAGGAATTCCTGAAATGTGTTCAAATTAGAATGCCCTTGAAGACTCAAAACTTTGACTCACATAAATATGTGCAAAGTTTGAATCAAGAAATAAATGGAAGCTGGGTGTTGTGGCACACACCTGTACTTCCAGCACTCTGAGAGGCTGAGGCAAGAGGATCGCAAGTTTAAGCCCACCTGGGCAACTCAGTGAGAACTTTTTAAAATTTTTTTTTAAAGGTGGGGGATGTGGGAAGACCCTGGATTTAATTTGAGTGTAGTACTGGAAATAAAAGAAAGAGAGGGAGAGAAGGAGGGATGGAAGAAGGAAAGAAGGAAGAGGGAAGTACAACCACACCTGTAAGAACCATTTGTCTGCTCACTTATTACTTGCTGCTATTTACCCTGTTATTCTTTAGATCTACATGTTCCCTCCAAAGCCTTTTGCACTAATAGGTTGGACTTTTGGGAAGTGACTGGATCCTGGATCCCTGATACTCATCAGTGGATTAGTCCACCAATTAATTGAGAGCTAAATGTGATGTTGGGAGGTGAAACCTGGTCAAAAGAGGCAGGTTATTGGGGCATGGCCCAGAAGAGTATATCTCTTCACTCCCCTACTCCCTTCAGTCTCTCTCCTTTTGCTCCCTCTCCACCTAGCCCATGTGAGCAGCTCCCCTCTCCAAAGTCCCTCTGCCATGCAGTCCTGCCTGGGAGCCAGCAAACTATGGTCTGAAACATGAGCCAAGATAAACTTTTCCTTCTTCGTGTTGCAGGCATCAGGTATTGTGTCCAAAGCAAAGAGGAAAGTGACTAAGATACCACCAAAACGTTAACCAGACTCCAAAATCACCTTACACATTTTCCACAACCCTGAAGGAACAGCAATCCTTGGATAAGAAGGACTAGTAAAGTGTTTCCAACACGTCTTTGTAGATTTTGTCTGTACTATATACTACTAAGGCATCAACTGATGTTTCTTCGTTCAAGTTTTCCCCACCATTCAGAAAGCAACAATAGTCTCTTCTCAGCCCACCCTTCAAGGGAAGACTTTCTACAGCAGAGAAGAATGATAATTCTTGGTTTTGTAATCTGGAATAGACTCCAGACTCTCATAACAGAGAAACAATCTCGAATGCTGCTTTAGTTGTCTACAGCATTCATTACCGAATGAATTACAGGCTGGTGGTTTAAACAACATAAAGTATTTCTCATGGTTCTGGGGCTAGAAGTCCAAGATAAAAGTGTCAGAAGGTTTGGTTTCTTCTGAGGAGTCTTGGCTCGTAGATGGCATTTTGTACTGTGTCCTCTGTTTCCCTCTCACTGTCTCCACACATGGTCGCTTCCTGTGCATCTCTGTTGTATCTTTGTGTCCAAATTTCCTCTTCTAAGAACATCAGTCATACTGGATTCAGCCCACCATAAACCCTCATTTTAATTTGATCACCTCTTTAAAGACCCTATCTCCAAGTACAATCCCATTCTGAAATACAAAGGGTTACGGTTTCAACGTATGAATTTCAGAGGGACACAATTCAATCTATAACATTTGATTTTCAAGTTTAGGCTTTCTAAAAGAAAATAAAACTAATTTTTAAAAATTTCAAAGTTCATCTCAAAATACAGAGTACAATATTGCTGGTAAAGTTACCAGATTTAGCAACAATTTTAGTAAAATTCATAATGTCAATTGAAATTTGAATTTCCAATAAAAAACAAGTAATTTTTTAGTATTAACATGTCCCATGAAATATTTGGGACATTCAAATATAATTGGGTATTCTGTATTTTTTCTGGCCATATTAGTTTCAGGAAAAGGAGATGGAGCACACAATAATGAGCTTTTTAAATGAGTCACATTCTGTCTCATTGCAAAGATGACCACCATATGGCCAGGGTGGTCAAAGGCAACCAAAACCACCAGGGATGCTCTTGTTCAGGAAGAGCCATGTGTGCAGATGCCATTAACTAAGACCAAAGTCTTCTCCCTAGAATCACCGACAACATGTTCTGAACTCTTCTGCAATTTGTAAGTTCCACGCTTTAAAAAGGACAGCAAAACACAAAGGAAAGTATTATGAAGTGACTGCCAAACAAGAAAAAAAAAAACCCAAAAAAGAAAAAAGAAAAATACAGACACAAAAACACAGTAAAATTTCTAAGTACACCTGCAGGTGTGGGCCAGGCACGGAGGTTTGGGGCCCAGCGCTCAGGTGAGGGCAGAACGCAGGTTTGGGACCCAGTGATGGCGGGGCGGGGGGCGCAGGTGCGGGACCCAGCGCTCAGAAGGGGAGTAGGCCTGCAGGTGTGGGCCTGGCACTCAGATTTGGGGCCCAGCGCTCAGGTCCGGGTGGGAGCGTGGGCGGGTTTGGGCCCAGCGCGCAGGTGCGAGCCGGCAGCGCTGGGCCGGGCCAGTGCGCAGGGGCGGAGCGCGAGGCCCCGCCCCGCGCCGCGTCGGGCCGGGTCTCGCCCCGTGGCGTCCCTCCCGTGAGTTCCTCGTAAGCTCGCTGGCTGAGGCGCTGGGTGGTGCTCCTGCGCCGCCATGGCGCAACATTTCTCCCTGGCCGCCTGTGACGTGGTTGGCTTCGACCTGGACCACACTCTGTGCCGTTACAATCTGCCTGAGAGCGCCCCGGTGAGTGGGTGAGTGGGTGAGTGGCGCCCGGCACGCAGGGCCATAGCGGCCGACGGGGAACCTCAGCTGGGCGCCGCACCTGTGAAGAACTCCGCCCTCCGCGGTCGGGCGGAAGTACGCACCCCCGGCCTTTTCGGCTGCGCCTGCGAGTTGGGCGCCCCCGGGCGTCTCGGCTGAAGCTAGTGCGGGAGGCGCGGGAAGGAGAAGGGGCGCGGGAGAGACGGGTGGAACCGTTGGGTCGGGAAACGGGTTTTAGGCAGGGCAAGAGTGGGCTCGGAGAGAGTCGCGGTCGCCAGCAGAGAAGGGAGAGTGGGCAGCGGAAGCGGCGGCGGCGGCGGCGGGCGGCGCTGGGACCTGGGGGCGGCCAGAGAACAAGGGAGCTGGCGCCGCTGCCGGGTTCCCAGCGCTGCTGAGCCGCTGGGCCGCGCCGAGCGCCGTAGCCGTCAGCCGGCGTCCGAGAGGCCCGGCTCGGCCGCCCGAGCAGGCCGCGCGTCGGCCGTCGGGCCCGAGGCCGGAGACATGGGCTAGACCAAGATCATCTACCACCTGGACGGGCAAGAGACGCCGTACCTGGTGAAGCTGCCCCTGCCCGCCGAGCGGGTCACCCTGGGGGACTTTAAGGGCGTGCTGCAACGACCCAGCTACAAGTTCTTCAAGTCTCTGAACGAAGACTTCGGGTGAGGGTGTCCCCCGCCCCGCCCCGCCCCGCCCCGCCCCCGGGAGCCCCGGCAGCCCCGGCCTCGGCCCCGCTCCTAGCACCTCCCTCGCTGCGCTAGCGTCTCCCCTCCTCTCAGGGCCGCGCGGCCCTGGTGCCCCCTTCCCAGGGCTTCCTTGGGAGCAGGGGTTCCAGCCCCTCTAGGGACTCTACGTTCACCTCCTACTGCCCCCTGGTTTTGGAGGACTGGGGCTCCCCCAGTCCTCAATCAGAGTTTCTCCCAGGCGAGCCCCCTCCTCCTCCCTTCCCCGGGACAGGGGCCCACATAGACAGACACACCCCCTCCACCCTGTCCCCAACCCTCCTCCCGAGGAGCCACCTTTTCTCACCGTAGACTTGGGGTGTTTGGCACGGGTCTGCTGCACAACTCAGCCATATTTGGAGCGTCGTGCATCTGAAGGCTGTGCTCTGGGACTTTGAACAGAGGGAGGGGAAGTTGGGGTGCCCCACGCCAGGCTGGGAGCGAGGACCTGCAGACTTGGTGTTTATTTAGCTGTCGCCCCTTTTCCCTGTGGGCTGATCGCGGTGTTGTCAAGGGAGCAGAACGTCCGACTCTGAGAGTCCCCACTAACCCAGGTGCTGATTTCCCTTCCGAAGTGGGAAATTATCTCTCCAGATAATGGCCCAGGGGGAGACGTAGGAAAGAACCATCAATACTGGATGAGGCCGGCCAGGAAGAGTCTCTTGATGTTGTCCATTTTCCCCATCCCTAGTGGGGTCTTCCCTTCCACCCAGCTATAAGGCGTGTTGGAAGCAGCCACTGCCCCTTTAAGAGGGGTTGGAATGCTGGAGCCAGAAGGTTCTGTAGCAGCTGGCCTGGGAGGGGGAGCCTGGCTGATCCCCTCAAACACACCCCCAACTCCCAAGGGACTGGGGGAGCGGAGGCCCCCACACTGCCTGCCCTACACTGACTGGGCGCTGGGCCTGGAGGCCGTGGTGGGGAAAGGCCTTGCTGGTTCCTCCAGGCCTGCAGGCGGCCAGCCGCTCCAGCCTAGCCTGAGGCCTGCCCTGTTTTTTGCAGCTGAGGCCCCAGAGATGGGAGGGGAGACCTTCTCTTCCCAGTGTTCATCAGTCTGGCTTTTTTTCCAAGACCCCAGCCCTCCTGGCCCCAGGAGGCAAGCACCTTCTGTCTTCTGCCTAGCATGTTTGCTGTCACCTTCTGTCTGGCACTCAGCATGGATGAGCCCATGAAGTCGTGTTTGTGAAAGTGCTTTGTACAGCAGGGAGTGCTACTTTAGGTGGATCCTCGGTACTCTTGATGCTGTTGTTGTTCCTGGCCTGGAGTGCAGACTCCTAGGATGGTGATGATTGTCTGGTGTCAGTGCCTGATTGGAAGATTCTCAGGAGCATCCATCTCGAAGAGGGGTGGGTGCTTCTGTCTGGCAAGAGAAAATAGGGTGGGAAGGGACCAAGAGACTGCCTCAGGAAATGGGCTAGGGGAAAATCAGCTACACTGAGGGGCGAGGATATGCCGGTGCCTGTGTCTGTCTGTGTCCATCCCCCACCTTGCTTCTGCCTCCTAAGCAGACCTCCCAGGGCCCCTCCCACTCTCGAAGGTGGCTATTGAGTTAAGCCTAACTACAGTTATAAGAAAGCCCCCATTACATCCACTTACTGTTTACTTAATATATTTTTTAACTCTACTGTCTACTCATTTTTTTTTTTAAATTTTAACTCAACTAATATGAAATCAACCCTGGGTCTGATTTTTTTATTTATATTTCTTTCTAAAATATGTTATAATGCCAGGCACTGTGATACATGTCTATAATCTCAGCTACTCCAGAGGCTGAGGCAGGAGAATCTAAAATTTGAGGCCAGCCTGGGCATCTTGGTGAGACCCTGCCTCAAAATAAAAAAATAAAAGAGTCTGGGGATGTGTAGCTTAGTGGTAGAGCACTTGCTTACATGCCCAAGACCCTGGGTTCAATCCCTACTATAAATAAATAAAAAATGTTACAAGTAAAAAAAAAAAAAAGAGTGGGCTGGGAGCACTGACAGTGTCTTCTCTGGTTTTTGCAAGTCCTTATGGGGACCATCTGGGAGTAGATGTGGCCTCCCAGTCTGGGCCTTGGAGTTTCTGTGGTTGTGGTTTCCTTTTGCCCTGTGCAATCGACTGCATGTCACTTATTAAGCACACACCGAGTTTAAGCACTGCATTCAGGAAGAGACTGGTGTATTTGGCCGAAAATGCCATGAAGATTTTAGCCCTAATTTTGCCTTTACAATGAAAATAAAATAAACATTTATTGCCTGCTCACTAGTTGCTCCATGCACTTTGGATATATCCTAATCCTAACAGCCTTCTCAGCCTCACTGCTCCCTGTGCGTGGAGAGGGTGAAGTACATGACTAGACAAGGTTAATTGACCTGCCCAACTTTCTTGGATTCCACGCAACTCAATGTGAAGAATTAATCGGCTGTTAATAGTGAAAAATGTAAGCATCCAAAAAGAGAGTTGATTGTGAGTGCATCTGTCAGGGAGAGGACTCAAGCCAGACCCCTAGCTCAGGACGCCAGCTCCACCAGCACTCTGTGACTTTGGACAGGTTACTTAACCTGTGTTCCTTCTCGGTTTCTGTAAAATGGGGCAAATAATTGAATTTACCTCAAAAGAATATGGTAAGGAGTAAGTGGGCAATAGCTACATAATACTTAGAGCAGTGAAACAGTATGTGGTAAAACCGAGTGTTTTTCTTTCATGGTTTCCACCCAATCCATTTGGAAAGCTCCTCATTTATGGGTAGAACTCCAGGTCACTGGGGCAGACAGTGGTCACGGCTGCTCATTATAGTCATGTCAGTGCCCTGGTCGGTTCGGGTCCTCCAAAGTAAACCTTGAGTGGCTACTGGAATTACTTGTTCATTTTCTGTGCACAGATCCTTAAAAATAAAGTGGTTTTCCTGCTCTGTACTTTTCTGCTTTCCATTTATGCATGTTTAGTTTCCTTAGTCATATTAAGAGTGAGAAGGCTTTTATTACTTGATTCTTTGCCACTCCTTCCTGTAAGTCTTTGATTCCTATTTTCCTTCTTTCTGTGCCTTTCAGATCCCCACTATGTGGTTCACGCTTTTGTGCACTTTCTCTGTACCCATTTTTATTTGCAGGGAATGTTGTTAAAACACTGTCACATTAGAGCCAATTTGTGCAGGTGTGAGCATAAAATTTCAGACTATAAGATACTCAAAGACAAGGTACTCTTGCCTACAAGCCTTGAATATAAGTGATGTTGAAAGGCTGGAAACACCAATCTAGTGAGTTTTGGATTGTGTTTGGGGCAGCGACCTTTTATTAAGCTCCACAGTGTGCTGAGCACCAATATAGAGCAGGGGATGCCGAGGTAAACAACAGCACATGTTCAGTATGCAGTGGAAGGTAGCCTGATGGAATAGGGGAAAGTTGGCAGAAAGTTCAGTCCCCCATGTTAAATACTGTTCCCTAACCCCTCTTACCCACAAAGTTTACCTCTTTACCTCAGTCCCATCTTCATTTGCCATAAAATCTTATTTCCAGCCCTTTTCTTACAGCTTTAACACTTCCAGCTTATTTGTTAGAATCTTCCTGTGGAGTCTAGCAACAGTTTAGTCTGTGTTCTGTGTACCTAGCCTAGTTCTGCACACACTGAGTCAATAGATAAGTGTAGAATTGGATAAGTAATAAGCATTTTAATACGTGGATATGATGCAGCTACTGCGTAAGCATTCTGCTTATGTGACTTGATTTAATCCTTATCCCTGGAGGAGGGTATTGTCACCACTGTCAGTATGTAGAGATGAGAACCACAAGGCACAGACAGATTAAGTGTCTTCTCCAGGGCACCCAGCAAGGGTGTCTGGCTGCAGGTTTCTGCCTTTCACCACTGTGCTGTCTGCAGAGTGCCAAGCACAGAAGAGAGGCCTGGAGCAGGTCGGCGCAGTGGGCTTGGCAGGTGAGGAGGTGCGGAAGCATTCTTCAGGCAGAGGAAACACAACAAAGGCAAAGACCCAATGAGGAGCAGAGGCACGAGCTGCCAGATGGTGTTCAGAATGTGGGGAGCAGCAGGGAAGATTCTGTACTATTGCCCATAGTATTTTGTGTTTCGGTGCATCTTGATATCTTTTGTTTTTAATGATTGAGTGAAAATCCATAAAATATGTAAACCAGGGATTTTCTGACATCCTTGGGTTAAGGAATTCCACAGGTGCCCCACTTGGGCCCCTCCTTCCACTGTAGGCTTAGAATCTCTAGTGGTTGAAGAAGTAGTAACTGTGTTGCTCACCAGCCTGCAGGGATGAAAATCACTGACCTATAGTGCTGACACAATGCAGGTGTAGTGGTTGACCTGGATTGGGATTCACACTGGTCTGCATGGGGGTACACTTGTAGTGATTTTTATTAGCTTTAGGTCAGAGCAGCTCTACTTGACAGGGGCCTTTGGTTTCTCTACTCTCATTTCCTAACAGCCCAAACCCCTCTTACCAGCTGTGTGCAGGCCCTTCAGTTATGCACCTGGCTTCCTCTCCATTTCCTTCAGACTCACTCAACTCACAGCTACATCTTACAGGTGGAGTGTAAATGTCACCACCCATCAGGGTCTTCCCCAGTCCTCTTTTGCATGATACCCTGGCCCCTCATAATGTGCTGTACTGTCATACCCTGTCATGGGTTAACATCTATAGAAGGTCCAGTGTGTACTTTTGGGCACTGACCCCAGGCCACTGCCCTGCCTGGGGTCTGAGGACATCTGATGCTGGCCTCAAGCACTCTTCTGAGGCCGAGGGAGGTAGAGTCTATGTGGACCATCATCCACTTTTTTGTCCATTTTTTCTTAGGTGTCCACTGTTTCTTAGAAAATTAAAACCAGCTCTTTAAAAAGAACAACAGATATTTCACTCAAAACCTAGGATTTTTTTATTTTTGAGAAATCAGAAGATTTGTTCAGTAGTCACAGCATTTATCATGTTTGCTTCCAAAGGCTTCTGTTACAACTTGTGTCTAGATATCCCCCCAAAGCCTCATGTGGTCAGAGGTGGGGAAGGTGACTGGATCTATAGAGTGTGTGAAGCTGGAATTGATTCATGGTGCAATGCTCAGCTCAAGGACACTAGAATAAAGGGTGTAGGTGCTACCCACCATAAGTAGTCTGAGTAAGATTAAAGGGGCAGAAAGATGCTGTTAAGGTCCCTTGTTGCTTTTGCTGTCTTCCTTCTCTATGAACTGTTGACCCTCTGCCATGCCTCCCTGCCTTGGCGCCAGCCGATTATTGACTGAAACCTCTACAAACTGTGAGGTAAATAAACCTTTTCCCCTTTACCTTTGGCTGTTGGGAATTTTGTCCTCAGCAATAAGAGAAAAGTAACTAACACAGCTTCCCTTGTCCTTTTCCCTTAATTTTCTTTTGGTGGAGAAATAGGAGAGATTTCCTGTATCTAATACAGTATTCATGATTCCTCCTTTAAATCATCTTCCAGTCCCCAGGTACATTTCCCCCGAGGCTCCTCTGAGAAGGGACCTTTCCTACAAGGGTGGACCAAGGACACATGTAAAGATAGAGTGGTCAATGTGCTTATTGTATGGAGATGTGTAAAATAAGTTAGCTTTGTCAGGGCTTCATTATGATCTCAAATCCATTAGAATTCAAGACTAGATAAGTAACTGTCCTTGGTGGTATAATTATATACTGATGGTATAATTTGGGGTAGGAGAATTACCTGGAGCTTGCAGGAGTTGATAAATTGCTTGTGAAAGGGGATTAAACTGCAGCACTTCACAATTATAGATATTTTCCTCCCACCAGCCCCATTGGTGATTCCATTAAGTTTTCAGGTCTGAGAAATTAAGAATGAACTGTGAATTGTATATTTAATCTTTTTTTTCCTTCCTCTACTTCCTCTGTTTGCAGCTCATTTATAATAGCTTTGCCCGGTTCCTAGTCAAGGAGAAAGGGTACGATAAGGAATTGCTCACTGTGACCCCAGAGGACTGGGATTTCTGGTAAGCTTGTCTTTTTTTTTTCATTTTAATGTCTGCACATTCCCTGTGATTCTTAATTGTTGCTGATAAAATTTTAATGCCTCTTCTCCTGTGAAGGTAGAATGTGAAATGTGAAATTGAGTCAAAGGGCAAAAGGCCTTCCATACTAAAAATTTTGTATTTTCTACTTTGAACAAGTTTAGGCTTAATTGTGAATATAAGGTAAGAGCTTATTGATTAATTTGGATATTTTTGAATAGCTTAAGTTTGTCATAATTAAGAGTTTCAAAGGGTCAGGGATTTAACTCAGTGGTTTTGCCGCCTGCTGCACAAGCCAAGGACCCGAGTTCGATCCCTGGTACCAAAAAAAAAACGAATTTCAGGGGTTAAGAAATAAAGTTTACATCTTTATCAAGAAAAAGTTAGCTTTATTATCTTTTAAATAAAGAATTATAAAGGGAGTCATCATCATGTCTTGAGTGAATTAGAACATTTGGTTTTGTGTAATTTGGATAGACATCCTTGCTGACTCCCTTTCTGGTTTAGAATTCTCAACTTCCCAAAGCTTCTTTTGTTTTTCTTCCTCATTTAAATAGTAAAAACAAACAAAAATCTTACACCACTTTAAATTTTTCATTTTAGCCAGGTACAGTATAGTGGCATTCACGTACAGGCTGAGAGGCAGGAGGATCATTTAGCCTAGGCTAAGTGATTTGGGGTCAGCCTAGGTAACACAGTGAGACCCCCCTTCTCAAAACAGATTTTTAAACATAAATAAATAAAAGTGAAATTAGTAGTGATACTGAAAACACATGAAAAATGCATACATAATATTGATCTGTTATACATTTCTCTGATATTTGATTAGTCCTTTGCTATGTCCCTCATATATAAGGAAAAAACAGAAAGCTCTTACTATATGAAACCAGTGGCTCTGGAAATTTTATTGTGGGAAAAAGTAAACGATGCTTGTAAATTACCTTGTCATTTTTGTTTAATTCTCTTCCTATTTGAGGGCCATTAAAACACTTTGCGTGCATTATTTATAATATGACTCCATACTCACTTTTCTCCCCAGGTCCCGTAAGTCTTTCACAGTGAAGAATTTAAAAACCTGGTGTTTGACTTTCTTTTAGTGGTTTCAGTAGTGTGCTTTGCCCCGAGTGCAAGCTCATCTGGACCTAAGCTGAGACAAATTCTAAATGGTGTAGAGAATGCTGTGGCTGGGAGGTCACCTTATAGGGTATCAGAGTGCACGCGTGTAGGCATGCACATTTGTGCATTTGTATATAATGTGTTTTAGGTAATGGGAAACATCTGTACATTTTGACAGCCACAGAATTATCCTCAAGTTTCTTTCTCTTTTGGCTTTCAAGTTCATCTTTTTAAAAGCCTAAAGATTTTACAATCTATACATGCTGCCCTTTGCCTATATAACAGTCTTTACATACCTCCTGTGTGGTAGGTATTTATACTTCTCAAATATTTTTGTTTATTTAATTAACACACATCACCTGGGTAGAAGAATCCCTTTATTGGAGTTGTAACTTTTTAAAAATATGAATTATTATTTCTTGGATTATCTACACTTATGAATTGATTGATAATCAAACTTTTCTATTTTAGTTGCAAGGGTTTGGCATTGGATCTGGAAGATGGAACCTTCATTAAACTTGCAGAGAATGGCACTGTGCTCAGGTAACGCAATATATTTGTAAAGTTAAAATTTTACTTTCTCTAGGACAGCGGTGGACATGTTATTGTGTTTTTCTTTTAAGACAGCAGATGTTAATGTATGAGTTTTTTTTTTTTCAAAACTAAAACCTCAGTACTCAGGTTTAATTGCAGTGTTGACACTTTGCGATAAGTAAGTGCATTCTTTCTGGGTTGCAGTTTGGGCACTCATCTCTAAAAGGTTCTCCATCACTGCTGTAGGATATTTTATGACTATGTAGTATATGACCCTTAAGGTATGGGTGAAATAAGATTATTATTTTAGTGAAACAGATGAGGGAATGTCTGATCTGCGAGATTTAGATTTAAAGGTCTAGTTCCTCATTCAGAATATTTGCAGAAGTAATATAATCCAAGAAGTAAATACACAGCAGCACAACTGACAGTGTCCAGGAGATACATGAGCTACTTCCACAATGTGTTCACATCTACAGATGTTCATGATGCAAGATCTGCTCGTATCTGGTAAAGTTCACAACTCAAATGTTCATAAGTCAGTGACTTAACTGTATAAAGTCATCTCAGATTCTCCCCAGACCTTCCTCCGTAGAGCATCCAACTAGAACAGGTGTGGATACACCTTTGAATACTTGGCAATTTATTTGATTTTTTTTCCTCAGACATCTAAAGATAACATGCGCAGCTTTGACTGTGACCTTTAACTCTGTGATCATGTTGCCACAGTGTTTGTGATAGCCAGCTTTCCATTGCTGGGACAAAATACTTGACACCTGCAATTTAAAGGAGGAGAAGTTTATTTTGGCTCATGGTTTCAGAGGGTTCAGTTCATGTTCTGCTGATTTCTGGCTTGTAGCCAAAAGGGAATGGGGGAGGAAAGCTGTTCTCATGCCATCAGGAAGCAGAGAGCAGGGAAAGAGCTCTACAAGGGAAGGCACCAGGGATCAGATATAGTCCCCAAATGTCACACCCCTGTGATCCACTCAGACATACTCAGAAATTGGCTTTACTAATCTCCTAGTCAAGCCAATCAAGTTAACAGTCAAGACTCTCATAGTATTCTTGGCTATCTTCAGTCATTCTCTCATGGTTATTTATGTGTGTCTGTCTGTTTTCCTCCCCTAGGGTCTTTCCTTGCCCATTCATGTCCTGGCTAGCCTGCTGTTTCTCCTCAATTTCATAGCTAATCTCCTTGGCACCATCTTTCCAGCGCAGCACAGTACATTCTTTGACCATATTTCCCATTTGGGATTCTTCCATCTTGATTTCTAGTATTCACCTCATTATAAAAAGGAACCCATTTATTCTAGGCATGGTGGCTTCTAGTTGAATGACAGTTTCTCTAGGAGTGAGTGGGGTCTCGGGTAGCATTGACTTCAGAGTGAGCAGCTCCTAATCACATGTGACTGGGTTGAATGGAGGAAAAGCTAGAGCTGTTGTTAGAAATGCCTTATAGAATCTCAGGGAAGTCTCCCAGCTGAAAACAGAAAAAGAAAAAGAAGAACAAAACTTTGTTAGTTCAGGGGAAGTGTTAATGAGTAATATGCTTCTTAAAACCAGGGCGAGTCATGGAACCAAAATGATGACTCCGGACATGCTAGCTGAGGCATATGGGAAGAAGGAGTGGAAATACTTCGTGTCTGACACTGGCATGCCCAGCCACCCAGGTATGACCCACATGGGTGGCTCTGTGTCCACTGCTCTTTAACTTTGGACCCTGAACTTGCAATGTGAGAACACAGGCCCTTCTGTGCCCTCCATTGGGCGGGATACACAAAGGAATTACCTTCAGTAATTCCTTTATTGCAATAAGATGTGGGGTTTTTTCTAGCTTTGTCTGATTCCTGTTTGACAGCTGGTTCATAATACTGTTAGCAGCATTTTCACCCTGCTCAATACAAGGTTTTATTCATACTCCTTTTACTTGCACTTGTTCTGGAGTACATATGAGTAGCCTTTAGAAATAGTGTGTTCCTCACCTGTGCTTTCTTTGTATTCTTTATCGATTTGTTACATGCTTCCTCAGTCTCCATTCTCCATCATCTGCTTCTCTCCACATTCACATTACTCACCACTTCTGTTTTCTGGAATTCTTTTTTCTTCAATCCTAGTATCTTCTGCCTTTGTATTTTGCTTTCCTGTATTTTTAATTATAATTCTTATTTTTGATGTTTCTGGGAACTAAACGAAAGACAAGTGTCCTTCTGCTGAGTTAGATCCCTAACAATTCTTGTATTTTAAATTTCTTATATTTTAAATTAAGTTGTTTTTCTTTTCCAGTTTTTTAAAGAGCTTCACCAAGGCTAAACATAAAATTATTTTTCAAAAATTATTTCCATAGATGTCCATAAATTTATATGAAATGATTAAACAGGCTTTATTGAAAGTTTTTCATTTTTATTGTTGTATCTGCTTGGTTTGTTGTATTTACCCATCGTTTGAGAGTTTTGTTTTGCTTTGTATTTTTGTAGTGAGTTGAAAGTGTAAGGAAGTGTACGTACTCTTGATAAAATAAATTGATAAGAAAAATTGAGATGTCATCTTTGGGATTAGATACAGAATCCTTCCATACATCTCAAGTGAAGTGGGTACATATCCTCAAGTGCGTATTACTCAAATGATGATAGAGAACTGCTGTTAGCTCTTCAGAATTTAGCAATTACAGATAAGCTTTTTCCTTATTCCAGAAAGGGGATAACATGTAAGTGTTTCATTCTGAAATCCACTCAAAATCTGAAGTATTTCGCAGCATTCACGGGGTAGGACACGCACATTTGCTCAGTTTCGCCCACTAGAGGGCACTGTTACCCCCTTGAATCTGCAGCCCCCATAGCACTTAATTTCCCTGGAGCATCAAGTCTTGTTCATTTACTCTGAATTGGGTTGGTTCAGCACGTGTTTCTCATCCAGGTGCCCTGTACCTAGGTAATGAGGCTGTGACATAAAATAAAGGCCCATGTTTTTGCAAAATAATAAAAGTAATACATTTTTAAAATTTTTTAATATTAAAAAAAATTTAATATTGAGAAATATAAAAGAAAAGGAAAATCCTGTGATTCTGCAAACCCGTTTACTTTTTTACATTGAGTCATCTGGTTAGGAAGTTGATATATTACAAAAGTTAGGAACAGTGGGTGCTAGATTCTGCAGATACTTCTGAGGAGATGCACAGAAACGACCTCCTAGAGCTGTCAGCCCAGGGCACGGGAGGCTACATATTTGTTCACTGACTCCTCCTCCGTTAGCTGAGCTTGGCCACATGGGCCTTTGAGTGAAAGTAAGGGACACTGAAATTTGAGGTAGGCTGGTGCTGTTGAGCACAGCTGTGGCTGCAACAGACTCAAGCCATGGGGGTGCGGCACGGCCATCAGAAGTGCCACCCAGAAACAGCAGATCCACAGAGTATGTGTGCCAGTGAAGGGTGCAGTTTAATTCTGTCCTGACCCATACAGAATAACTCTATTCCCCCGCTTCCATAGGATCCTGGAGTGCACCTGTCGTGTGCTCCTGAATTTTTCCAACACCATGTGGTTTGTTCTTTATTCCTCTCAGAACCCTATTTGTTCTCATAGTGTATTGAAACATGTCTGAAATGCAAAACCTGAATGTGGGCTCTCGGTGGGCCCAGGAACAAAAGTATGAAAAGGCTCATGTGTGAAGCACTCTGTGGGACTCCAGTATTATCTGGTTGTTTTGAAATTCAGTGACATTGACAATACACATTGTCACTTCTACATGTTCTATTCTATTTTATATTTAGGGTATATTCTGTTTTTCGATTTTATATTTTTGAGCCTACCCAAATATTTTTAATAAAATACTTAACTTACAGATGCCATATTAGTGTCCTTGGAGCTTAAATGTTCTTTGAAAGGCAGTGATAGCCTCTAATGGGGCCATTTTGAATTGAAATGGAGGCTTTTCAGATAAGTAACCCACAAGCCGGTGTCTCTTCAGGCAAGTTTTTGTGTATTCCATATGCATGAGGCATTAATTTGTTCTCAATTTTAAAATTTTGTTGTTTTTTTTTCAGGAAAGTATTATTTTTATGATAACTATTTTGACCTGCCAGGAGCTCTCTTATGTGCCAGAGTGGCGGATTCTTTAACAAAGGTGAGTGGGTATTCATGCTTTTAAAAACTATATGTATTCAGTTATAAGTAAAAGGACTTGATTATATATAATTTTGAGCTGAGACTTTATTTAATTACCTGTTTGTGGTTTCAGAGGTGACTGAGGAAGAAAAACATGGTGAATTTGGTCAGAATATTCTTAGAAAATTAAATAGCAGTGACTACCCCACCCCCTGAAAATAAACCTACAGGGGGTGCAAAAGTCTAGAAAAAGAAAATACAGAACATGATGTGGGCAAATATTTTTCGGGTTTCATTAGCAGAATAAAACTTAAGTAAAAGTGGCCAGGGATTTGATTTAGCTCAGTGGAGCCACACCTACCTCGCGAGCACAAGGTCCTGAGTTCAATCTCTGGTACTGAAAAAAGAAAACTTAAGTGAAAGTAATTAATATTCTGTGTGTCTTTAAGCATTGTGAATAGTATAAAACAAGAAAAGGGAGTTGAAATTTTTAAATTCATCATTTTAAGCAATTTAAAGTGTATAGAGTTTTGCTTTGTGTTATGTATCAAGATGAAATAGGGCTCTAATTTTATCAATTTATACTTAAAGCTTCAGATCTATGAATAGAAATGAGTTTACATGGCAGAATCACTTTCCCTTTTGCATATGTTGCCTTTTAAAGTTAAAGTTGTGTATATAAATGGCTTTTTAATTAGAATTACAGCCATGTGTTTGTAAACATATCTATTAGGCAATAGTTTTGACATATTTATATACATCTTCATTAACAGGTAATGAGGTCAGTGTCTCATGTTAATAGTTATTACAAACAAAATATATCAGTCTTTTTTATTCTTTTGTTTTTTCTTTTGAGGTGTTGGAGATCAATCCCCAGGCCTCACACCTTGTAGACAGGTGCTCTACCACTGACCTACACCCACAGCCCAAAATGCATTGTTTTAAGTATTTTGTAGCTTCCATGATCTTACACAAATATCCAGTAGTCTTTGTTGATAATGATAGGAGGACAACTGTTAATGTTTCCAAGGAAACAAAGGGCTCTAAAGTTGTATCCTTCAGTATAATGTTTGTTTTCTGATTTTAAAATGATTTAAATGATTAAATGATTTAAATTTTAGATTTGGAATGCTATTCATCTCTCCTATACTTATTTGCTGCTCTTTTATTTTGAAATTCAGGTTAAGTGGGCCTTGAGTTCTGAAATAAACAGTGTTTGAAGCCATAGAGCTTTAGGTTTCTTGGCCCCATTGATGCCAGAGCACATTAAGTAATATGTTTATATACTTCAAAAACCGTGTGACTTTGTAAATTCACTTATGTGTTTAAAGTTCTCTGTAATGGGTACACTTTATAATGAGTGGGAATTTTATTTTTATTTGGGCTATATGAGCTATTATGTATTATGTATTTGCATATGCATATATACATATATATATGTACCAGGGGTTTTCATGCAAGATTCCTCTAAAATCATATTGAACAAGAATGAGAACTTTATCAATCTATTACCTTTTCTAAAACATAAATCCCTATCTTATAGTTCAGTAATATTGTAATTTGTTTGCCAGCATTTTCCACTATGCTTAGACTCAAAATTACTGCATTTGTTACATTTGGACATTTTTTTTTTAGCAGAACAGTGGTCAAAAAACATTTGATTTTTGGAAGGATATAGTTGCTGGTATTCAACACAATTTTAAAATGTCAGCTTTTAAGGGTGAGTAACGTGAAGAGAGGCTTCCTAATAGATATTTGTTAAACGCTGTGTGTCTGCTGAATTAGATAGAAGTTACCTCTTTTGCTGTGCTCCTTTCTTAATATTTAATGTGATCTTAAATGTTGCTTATATAAGTTAGTTCTGCTTATATTTTAAGAGGTTCTTTTATTCATGTCTGTTTATTCATGGTCATACTTGCCAGTATTACTTGCTATGCTGTTAAAATGTCTTTTCCATGCCTGCCAATAGTGTTGTGCTGCGGGTTCCTTAGAACTGAAAACTCCAGTGTTGCTGCTTTCTGCCTTGGGAGGGAGAGCTGGTGACCTTTAGTGTGACCTCTACTGTGGCAGTGTGGACAGCTGGGCAGAGTGGCTGGCAATGAAAATGTCATTCTTGCTGTTCAAGGCACAGGAGTGGTTGACCCACAATGGGGTCAGAGCCTAGGATTTTAGATTTTCCTTCCCAAGTTGCTTGGGCTACACAAAGGCTAGCTCTAAGGAATAAAAAGGTGCCCAGACCCTGTAATCAGACTGGCTTAATTCACCTAGTTGGCTAATGGATGCTCAGGAGCAGTACTGTCAACTTTGAAACATGCTGCTTTTTTGTTTGACACTAAAATATTGCTTGTCTTTTTCTTAATGTAAATCAAGCCATCAAAATAGTTTTAAATATTATGATTAAAAATTGTCAAAGCAATAAAAAATAATTATAGAATATTAGTTCAAATTACTTATTTCTTTTCCACCTGCTGCTTTCCATCCTTTGGGGTGATTTTCTCTTGTCTGTGCCTGCTTTTCCACCCTTGACCTGGCCCTGAGCCACCCATGGCTGTGCAGGTGCTCTTCACAGTGCACGCTGAGTACTGGGCTTGTGGATTGCCATCCCCAAACCCACCACAGCTGTAAAAGCCATCCACCACTTTATTGCTTTTCTCCTCATTAACTTTCAAAACCAAAAAGCCTTAAAAGCATGATTGAGAATAGCAAATTGCAGCTTTCAAGTAAATTCAGCATAAAAATCCGTTGATGTTATTTTACTGCTTTGTAAATAAGGAGTAGATTAAACATTTCATGCTTTAATAAGTGAGGCACAGCTTAGCAGTCTTAAACAGTAATATAAAAATACAGTACAGAGCATAAATAAGTAATTTTTCATTTATAGTCAGATTTTGAAATCCTTGATGATAGTCATACTTTCACTGGAATGGGAACCACAAGGTATGTACACTAATATTCTGTAAACTGACCAAATATTGTATAAGATTCAGTAAGGAATTAAATTAATCACATTTGTGTTAAATAAAAAAGAAAAGGTCAGACATCTATTTGAGTTGTGCTAGGTATATGAAAAGATTTTCTGCAATCATAGAAAAGTTTCAAAAGGTCCATGATTAAAATACCCGGCATTTCAGATTTTCAACACAATATTTTGGTTTCTTACAAGAGCTTCAAAGAGTACATATGCACCTATGTATTTGAATCAGTCTTGATGAACGGGGCCATATAAGCCACAGAATAATGCACCATTACAAGTATCTTAGGGTACACAGTGTTTTTTTTAAGTGTAGATATTCAAGTATGTAAGTTCTACAAAGTTGTGTGTTAGTTCTTGGATGTTTCCTAAAAATTCTCATATTAATTGTTAGAAGGTTTATTTTAAAAGGAAATGCTGAGTTTCTGGAATTAAAATTAAAACAATTTAGAATTCTATTTTTGGTTTTTTGTGATTTTTTTTTTTTTTTCCACTATAGCAGGACTTTTATGGTGAGATGTTTAAATATTTTCAGCCTACCTCCATTGCATTTTGTGGGGTGGGATGGAGTTTGGGAATGCCTTTTCACACAGAAGATTTAGATTTGTTTGGGGGCGGGGGGAGGATGTGTGCTCACATGGGAGCCACCAGGAATCCTGAGAAGGAGGAGTGGACATACTCAGAGGAGTAGAGGCCATTTGACTCAGCATTGGGTAGCTGAAGCCACACCTGGTCACTTTCTGTGAGATCGATTATGGTACTCCCTGAGGCCTGATCCAGGTAGCCTTTGGTGTACTCATCATAGGTGTACATTATGGGGGTGCCGTTCTTATACAGGCCTACCCAAACATGAGTCCCTTTCACATGCATATGGTAGGAGAAATAGTATATTCCGGGTACCCTGCAGGTAAAGATTCCAGTTCTTGGGTCATAATGCTGTTGCCTGTTATACAAAATCTTATCAAATGGAATGGGAGCACCTATTGCTGGGTAAGCTTTGGAAAGGATAACAGTAAAAGCAGACACAAGAATTCCTGTCACTCCTTGGTTGGCACTGACAAAAGGTGTCCCCAAAAGACTTGGCCTTTGGCCTGCCTTGGTAAATCCCTCGGGCATGACTGCCTGGCCTGGGGGTCCTGGGGGGCCTGGTGGCCCTGGAGGCCCTGGAATACCAGGCTTCCCATCATGGCCCCTTGGACCTGGAGGCCCTGGTGGTCCAGTAGGTCCATTAAGGCCTTTAGTTGCTATGCCAGCTGGCCCAGGAGGACCTGGTTTTCCAGGATCACCTTTAGACCCAGGGAATCCTGGAATGCCTGGTGGCCCAATGGGGCCCCTGGTACCTGGTGTGCCAGGGACACCTCTTGGACCAGCTTCTCCATCGTGTCCTGGGACCCCCTTAGCTCCTGTGAGGCCTGTAGGGCCTGGGGGACCAGGAGGTCCTCCAGCTCCAGGATTGCCTTTGGGACCTGGTAACCCTGGGTTACCCTGAGCACCACTGAGACCTGCCTCTCCGGGGTACCCTGGTTTTCCTTCTAACCCAGGAGAACCCTTTGCTCCCCGAGCCCCGGGATGTCCTGCAGGCCCGATTGGCCCTGTTTCACCTTTAGGACCTGGGATACCATGGTTGCCTGGGATGCCTTTTGGTCCTTGAGGTCCCACACTTCCAGGGGACCCAGGCAGACCTGGTTCCCCAGGATGACCTGCTGGCCCTTGTTCCCCTTTGGCTCCTGGACTCCCTGGAAGTCCAGCAGGTCCTCTTTGTCCCTTCAGACCTGGCAAGCCTGGTTTCCCAAAACCAGGGGCCCCAGGGTGTCCAGCTATTCCTGGAATCCCAGGTTGGCCTTTTGTTCCTGGAATCCCTGGCTGGCCTGGGGTTCCAGGGGCTCCTGGCTTTCCGATGCCTTCTGGTCCTCGTCCCCCAGGAGGACCTTGGGGACCTGGTGGGCCAGTTGATCCCCTTTCTCCTGGAAAACCCCGATCACCTTTGATGCCTGGCTGTCCTGGAAACCCATGTTCACCTCTTTTTCCCAGTCCAGGAGGGCCAGGTGGTCCCATGGGACCCTGAGGGCCTGGATGACCTCTCTCACCTGGATGGCCAGGAGCACCATATCCTGCTACCCCTTTTTGTCCATTCACACCTGGGGCCCCTGGTACACCCTTTTCCCCAGGAAAGCCCCTGGGTCCAGGGGCACCCACAGGTCCTTGTTGCCCAGGTTTTCCTGACACAGAAATTCCAGCTGGGCCAGGGATTCCGGGTGGCCCTGGTGGGCCCCTTGGTCCAGGTAAACCAGCTGGTCCAACATCTCCTTTTGGTCCATATGGTCCTCTCTCCCCTGGTTTTCCTGGGAGTCCTGGCAAACCTGGCTTCCCAGTGCCCAGCGGTCCCGGTGGTCCCGGCAATCCTGGCTCTCCTTGGAGTCCAGGACTTCCATAGCCTGGTTTTCCTGGTGGTCCAGAAGGACCTGGGTGCCCTCGAGGTCCAGCAGGGCCTGGTGGGCCAGGAATACCTTGCTCTCCTCTTACTGCTATACCTAAAAGACACAACAATACACCACCCAGAGAAGGGATGGTTAGTGACACTGAAGATAATCGGAGCTTCTCAGACTGAATCAGGACAAGGCACTGCAGTGTCAGTCATTCTGACAGTCCAGTGCAGACCAGTCCAAAGGCAGTCAGTTTATCTGTTTGGTATCGTTTAAAAAATACTGTTAGAAGGGCTGAGGATTTAGCTCAGTGGTTCCGGCGCCTGCCTTGCAAGCGCAAGGTCCTGAGTTCAATCCCTGGTACCAAAAAAAATTTTAAAAATAAAAAATATTGTTAGAGAAGATAGTTTCACAAAGTCATGGAGACCATAATAATTTGTCACATCCTTGTGAACCATGAGACGAAGACAACAGTGAGGAATTCCTCTAGCATAGGAGTACAGTAGAGGCAAAGTTATCACACTTGTCTTAATATCATCTTAGGTAAGGAGGAAGAGGAATTTGACAGAACTGACAAAAAAAAAAGAAAATGGTAATTGAATAAATGAAAAAAATATTTCGAAAGTATAACAAACATTAAAAAATGGAATTAATTCTACTTTATATCTGACATGCCCTGCTGAATAGTTTAGATTTAGACTGCTTTTTTTCTAATCAGTATATTCTGTGAGCTTTTATTCTCTCCCTTATTGATTTGAAATAAAGAATCAGCAAATTAGACATAATGAATGAGGTACATGTAGTAGTATTTAAGCACTTACCTAAATGCAAACAAATAATATTGTTTGATTTTATAAAAGTATTAGTTCTTTTGACCAAAAGGACTTCTCTTTAACCTCAGCAATCCCTGATTGAGTGCGTGTGTGACGTGGAAAGTGCTACTGGGCCACAGGGGTGGGAGTGCACAGGATCTGTCCTACAGGGCCTCTGTCATTAAACAGAGTACAGTAAGTGCTTTAGAAGGTGTCCAAGAGCTGTTCTGGGACAGGGCATTGCAGACATTACTACTGAACATGAGGGAAGGATTAATTACCATCACACTCTTTCAGGAGTAATCATAAGCGTCTTTTTTTTTTTTTTTTTTAAGTGGTACTGGGAAATGAACTCACGGCCTTTGCACTGAGCTTCATTTCCAGCCCCTATTTTAATTTTTTGTTTGGAGTCAAGATCTCACTAAGTGGCTGCCCTTAAACTTGTGATCCTCCTGCCTCGGCCTTCCAAAGTGATGGGATTACAGGCATATATCACCATGCCCGGGTACATAAAAAACTTTTTGTTTCTCAAATTCTTCAACAGCTAGCAAAGATGATAATAAAATTTGTATGATCTTTCATATCTTCTTGCAGAAATTTATATTGATTATTTAATGAGCTATCTGAGTCTGCTGGAAATCTGTTTTGCTATGAAAGAGTGAAATCAAGACTTATTGAAAACGATGGCATTGAGCTCCATTGGAGTCTACAACTCCACTGACAGGGTGCTCTGTGTCGCTCTGAATGTTGCCCTCATAGGTCCTAAACCTCTCCATGCAAGGATGAGTTTGACCCCTGTTTGTAGCTTGCTATCTCAAAACAAGATTAGGGCAGCAGCAGCCTTAAGGAGGAATGACTTCCTGCTGCTGGTTGTGTCCAAACACGGTGGCTGCACCTGCTCACAGCTGTAGCATCCTCAGCAGCACAATTTAGTGGGTTTGGCGAAAGTCTGTTTTAGGCTTGCTGTGCAGATGTGCCTAGGAATTATATGGGAACTCTTTGAATTTCTATTAGCAATTGAATGCTTTTCTTTTGTAAACTGTGGGGTTTTATGTTTGTTACACTACATTAATCCCTGCCAGTGGATGATAATATATTTGAGTTTTCACCTTACATTATTAAGAAGAGTAGTTAAGCTACAGCTACTGAACTTTTCATCTGCTAACAAAATACTTTTATTGTGCAAAAATAACCAAGATGTTGCAGTATCTCAAGGTGGGAAGATAGAAATATGTTTAACCTGAAAGTGATGCGTTTTATTTTTTAACTCAGAACTGTTTCTAATGATTCTACGAAGGTATTAAGAAGTGAGAATTTGAGCATTATGAGAATATTGAGCCTGGTACTGCATATCATAGCATTTCAAATTACATTTGTTGCTTCCAGTGAAAGAGCAGATTTCTTTGTCTTTTATTCTTTCTTTTTTAGCTTTTATCTTTCTAAATTTAGTTGTATTTTGAGGCATTCAGGAGTATCTGTTGTACAACTGTGCTTTTATTTTTAAATATTAAGCTATCTTTCAGAAAATATTTTAAATTTCACCTTCTTAAAAAGGCAGTCTTACAAGTTTAGTTTCTTCAAATGGTTGTTTCCAAAAGTATATTGTTTAAAATATATGACAAATGACTTTAGCTTCATTTGTGGGACAGAATACATAACTAAAAGGAAAAATATTATGGAAAGGAAACTTGAAGCCTGCTATCAGTTTATATTATTCAGTAGATGTTAGGTAGGTTGTATCAGATGCTATTAAGTGGAATTAGTGAAGACCTTCTTGAGGGTGTATTTTCCATATATTGTCAAAGTGCTCTTCACTGTAGCAGGGGAAGCCAGACAAGAAGTAGATTCAGAAGCACAGTTAAAACTTACCTGTGGCTGCACCAGTAGAGTAGTATAGAAACGCAGAAGTAGAAGTAGTATGCCAGTAGTGTAGTAATAGCAAACCATGAAGCCCTTGACAGTCTGGTAGGTCTTTCAGATAGCTAGCTGTTCCTCATTTTAAAAATGAAGAAACTAAGGCATGAGGAGGAAAAAAATCTTGCCTGAGGCCACATAGCTAGTATGTAGCAGCTAAGTCTGTATTTCACCACCAAACTATATAAGAATGAGTAAATAACTATGAGAATTGCTACTTCATTTGCCTCTTGATTTGAGGAAGGGCATCAAGTTTTATTTAAGATTCCCTTTTGTGTACATTTGTAGCCCAGTTGAATGAGTTTTAAAAGTAAATGTTTAAGTATTTATATATATAAATCTTCTATTATCATTATACAAATTATTTTAGATAAAATTTTAAGCATGATTAATTTTGATTGGATAAATATTTCCAGATTATGGATAGTTATTTATGCAAAAGCATCATTAGAGGGGAACCTCTCCACACATAAAAATTCTTAATATTCTTCAGTCTTCAATTACATCTTTTATATTCACTGTTCAAGGGATTTTACTAGTCTTGTATTGACCTGCTCCTTCCATAGATCATTTTGTTGTAAAAATTTGAGCTAATTCACGAATTAGAAAATAGACTAACCAGAGTTGAAAGCATTTTGTTTCAAACGTCATCATCTTTAAGGCTGTAGAAAGTACCCACCAGCTGGATAATGCAGCAAAATCTATAGTTTGGTTTACCTTTACTCCGTATGGTATAGGGAATGAAGAACTGGGTCTTGGTGTTGGGCAGTGGGCCTTTTATGCCTGTGGGTGTTTGGTATCGCTTAGCATAAAACTCTCCATGAACCAAGATCAACGACATTAGCAGCCGAAGGGCTATTTGTGGCAGCATATTCTCAGGTGGATTCTGAAAAACAGAAGGACAGTATTTCATTTAGTTTTTTTCTTGACATATTTTTTTTTCAGTGCTGCACAGGTGAACTCTTCATATGGTAATCTACATTTTTAGCCAGTCCTTTATATTTTTAATATATTCCATAAATTAATGAGTTTTTTTAGTCCTGTGAGTATAGGTCTTTGTTACTTTTGGAAGCGCCATTCAAAGAATCAAGTAAAAATAAAGTGATTTACAAACAGGCAAACAAATCATCATTGGATCCCTCCATTAAGTAATTCAGGATATTTAACACCCTGAAATACCTAGTAGTTTTAAAATGCACTAAAATTCAGATTACTACAACAGGGATTTTTTAGAATTGTATAGACTGGTACAAATAAACCTTTCTTAGAGATTATAGTAGAAGGCAGTTTGTAAAAATTATGACAGAACATCAAGTAGTTAATTTATTGAAACTTATTTGCAAGCAAGCCAACACTTGACGGTCTGCCAGTGACTGCCCACTCCATGTCTTACCCGGGTGCTAGGGGCTCCTAGAGGTGGTGCCTTGGCAGCTGTCTGAACTTCCTGTGCCCAGACAAGCAGTGCAGGAGATGCTCTGCACAGGAGATGCCCAGGAGATGCCCTGTGCAGAGCTGCCCTGGGGTATTTATGCTGTTTTCCCTTACTGCACAAGGTTGCCCTCAGTTAAGCTCCTCCCCTCAGAGGTGGTAAGCACTAATTATGGTGGAAGGTTCCATTAGGCAGGCTTACAGAATCAGGCTGGACTCTCTTTTTCCTTGTTTTCTTATTGAAAAAAAAAACTATTTGCCTTAAATATATTTTAGTAGTTTTAAACATACACCCTCTTTTTATTTTAGAAGTTATTCTAAATTATAGATATTATTATTTCAATGTTGGTTCAAGGTGAAATGATGATTTCCCTTTTTATTTTTGAAAAAGCACATTCTTGTGTTACTTGGCTGAAAATATTTGGTAGTATATAAAAATAGGGAAAGAATTCTTTTGGAGGGGCATGAGTTTAAGCCATCTCATTTCTTCATTTATTACATAAAGCCAGCAATGTGTCCTTCAATGTTCCTAAATTTTTATGAAAATAGTTTTTCTCGGTTCTTACTTAAGTTTTGGTCTTAGAGAGAAAAAAAATGGTGAAATGTAAGAATGCTGTTTTGCATTTCAGAATTTTAGTGTAAGCTTTCAGGTTAATAAAAGAAATTTAACATGATAACATTAAATATTTCAAGTTTTTGCATTTGAATATTTTCACTGTTTTAGAAAAATACAAGACATCTGTGGATTTAATAGGAGAGTTAGCAACATACACTCCCTGAACGATTTAGATTCTTTATTCACAACACTACATTGATTTTAATAAAGGGCTTCAGATTTTCTTACTTAAATTTGAACTACCAGATTGAGGGTTGGAGTCGAATTCGAAACACCCTTAACTTGATCATCTTGTATTGTGTTTATTTACATAAGGTTGCTGTGTTCCACTTAGAAGAAAAAAATTCCTCAAAAATTTGCTTTTAGCTTTTTAAAAAGAACTGCTGACATATATTGAAGTTTCCTTCAGGAATCTTAAATCATCCCAACTAGAAACATTTTAATCTCCAAAGGGGGAAGCAAACATTATTGTTGTCAATCTCAGTAGTTTTCTCTTTTTACAATGTCAGAGACTCCTTTGAAGAATTCCATAGAGAGAAAAAGATACATCACTTTTGCTACATCCCTAGAATTAAACTAGTATGAACTTGGGACTGATCAGTAATTAAAATAATTGAATGTTTTACCAGAAATGAAATAAAAGTTTTTCCTTTTTCTTTCCCCTGCTCCTCTCCTGTAGGCAGTGTTCATTGTGTATGTAAACAAAGCCTTGTTGTGTAAATGCAGTGTTCTTCCTCACTGCCCCCTCTCTCACTTTGAAATATTTTACTAATTGACATATTTAAAAATCTACACTTTCGTTATACCTCTATGTAATGCTCAAGAAATACAGCTTATATATCAGTTTAGATTATCAAGAGAATCAGTTTGTATTGTAATTATTCTTTCATCATTTAGAAGTTATGTAAGGGATAGCTTTTGTAATATGAGAGACTACAAAAAATAAGTGAAGGAAGACAGCTGCCTTCCATTTGCTTATGGTTCATTTGGACAAGAATTTGAAAAAATAGTTGAGGTACTAGTAGATGCCCTTCGAATCTAGGACAAATGTGTTTTGAAAGGAATTATCAGAAATACGTAAGTATTTTTGTGTGTATATATGTTTACATAGACACACATGCTTTTGCTTTAATTGAGACTGATACTGTGTGAACTGGAAGATGAATTTTCAGCTCTTCATACCTAGCACTTTGCACCTGAGTACACTGTTCAAGTGTGACTGTCATAGCTATTTTCAGAGCTGTTCATTATAATGTAAAAAGATATCTGTTTTTTCATCACAGAGTGAAAAATTTGGACGAGATGGTTTCTAAGCTCCTCCTAGCTTTAAAATTAAATTATTCTTATGCTTGAGGTATTCTGCTGTTCCCCATGGTCAGACGGTAGACTTGACTCCATTTATACTCTACAGACAAAAAAAAGAAAAAAAGTCCATACTTGGTGGTTATATGCCTTCTTTGGGGGATATGTAAATATATGTGGGTATTAGTCGTTCTTTCTATATTCTTTAACCTTGAAAAATGTGGTGTCTTTATTGGTAAGTCTTGGGCAGTCAGCCCTTTTTGTAAATAGTGTACTATTTCGGCTCACGAAATCTGACTACTGTTTGTTTTGTTAGTCACATAAGAAGCACTGTGTTGTCCAAAACAGATTGTAGAATCAGAATATTTGCTAGCCATACCCCACCCAGTTGTGTGTTTAAAACTATTTTTATTCTAGGTGTTTACTTTTAGCTATTAGAAGTGACTAATTTGTGACTTTGCAAAAGAAACCTATTCCACTTGAAACAGAGCCCTGCTCTTTGAACTCACCTGTTTCTTTTTATCAAATATGAGTGATGATTTTCACACATGTAGCAATTAGCTGCTTTTCAGTCTGCTATTCATTTGTGTCTCCCAAGGTCATTCATTAATTCACCACATATTTCTTGAGTACCACCCGAATGTCAGGCATGGAGGTAAATCTTGGGTGACTAATGCATACTCCTAACTCTTAAGGTGTTTACACAGTGGTTTTCAACCTCTTTTCCTGTTCCTACTAACCTGGGGAGATGACACAATTTGTTCAGTCTTTGGTGTTCATTAATAATGGTTGTAGTTCAGAAACTGTATTTTACCACAGCTCCTTAGGTGCTCATGGTGGACTCCTGAGCTGAAATGTGTAGTTTGTTGATATCAGTGTCATTGCTAGCTAATACTAGCTATCTAATTTTTTAAATTTTTGTGTTCATATTTCTTTTAACTTTATTGTAGAAACCTTTGGTACTGCCTACAATAGGATGCATGGTTACAGTGAATTCCTATGTACCTCTCACCCAACTTAGTCTAACCTCAACTCATTGTCTTTCAGTTCTTCCATTTACCCCCTCCTCAATTCTGAAACAAATACCGTACATTGTACCAGTTCACCTATGAATATTTCAGTATATTTCTCCAGAAGACAAGAAGTCCTTTTTCTGTAAAGAGTATCTTTTTCATGTCTAACAACTAAACCTTTCTTAATAGCAGATCCTTTAGTCTGCATTCACATTTCCCCAATTATCTATGTTAGGTGTGACTCATGAATATGTAGACAAATGTATATGTGTATAAACATATACATGGATAAACAGTGCATGTATATATAGACTATATGTATACATATTCCTGTGTATTTTTAATGATTTATTATTTGTTCAAATGAAGTTCATGAATTGCCATTGATTAATATGTCCCCTGTTCATACAAGTTTCTTATCTATATGTCTTTTTCCCCCTTGCACCTTATTTGTTGAAAAATGGGATCGTCCCATGCAATTTCCCGTGGTCCAGATATTGTTGTCATTTATCTTACTTGTCTGCAGACTGGTCACTGGATCTAGAGTGTTATTCTTATTTAGGTTTGAAATATATACGTTTGTAAACACACACAGTACTTTTTTTTTTGCCAGGGATACTACTTGAGAGAGCAATGTGGTGAATTTTTTCAGGAGGCCCTTCATTACTGGTTGTCTCTGGTGTTACTAGGCATTGTTAATTAACTACATTCACTATAGCCCATAAAATGGTGATATTTTGCTTTTATCCTCTTTTATTAACTAAGATATTTCTATAAAGAAAAGCACCCCTTGATCAACTGTTACCTGAAGTACAGTTTATACAGAAGAAAAAGAACAAATATGTTTGCCAGCATTAAACAATAAGCTTGCTTCCTTACATCCTTTAGAGGTGGCCCATTGAGGCGTTTATATATGTGCTTGGGAATAATCATAAACTCATGGATTTTTTCATGTCTTTTATGTTTCAATCCTGGCAGTTACTGTTCTTCTAATTGGTCATATATTTCACCATCTTTGGTCTGTGAGCATGTCTTCAGGGTTCCTTTTGAGTCCTTGTAACATTATCCCAGGAATCTTTTACAGCTTCTTTCTTTGTAGATTTGTGTACTTTTCCTGGCCTAGATCTGTAATAAGACACTTTTCCACAGAGTCTTGATACTTTTAGTGGGAAACAGAGTTAAAAAAAAAAAAAAACAAGCTGGGGATTTAGGTCAGTGGTTTGGCCGCCTGCTGTGCAAATGCAAGGACCCGAGTTCAATCCCCGGTACCAAAACAAACAACAACAACAACAACAAAAAACCATAATCCAGGTAGGTGTCTCAATGCCTGGGATCCAAGGATACACATTGCTTCTGAGTTAGCCATTACTTTTAGGCTTTTTTAGTAAACAGCTAGTAAATTCATGCATATAATGTTAACTAAATGCAAAATATGACATAACTTCATATGGATTGATTCAACTCATATTTAGGACCACAGGGTGTTTACTTAACTTGTATCTATAACTCCCCAGTCCCTTCTCGAAAGTCCCAATTCTCAGTGACATTTGCTTTATTCTGAAGTACTCCCAGATTCTTAGAATAGCAATGCGAGCAGTCACACCACAGTAATGAAAACAGGTAACCTGTTACACTGATTATTTTTGCAGTTCTTTTAGTGTTTGCTGAAGATCTGTGTACATAGTACTGTTCTGTAAAGTCACTGGTCATTTCAGTTTACTAATACTACCCACTTAGTTCATTGTTAAGTTTGTTTCATTTTGCAGTCAGTGTTTAAGAATACTCTCTTTAAATTTAATTTTGTTTTATACTTTTCTAAAATCTTTACATTTTCTGTGGTGTGCTAATAGCTAGCCTGGGGTTGAATGCAAAGTGTTTACTTAATGGTATGATGTAAATCCAGCCACCATGTCCATTTTCAAGCTACCAAGGTGTAGAGTAAGCTGGCTCACCAAACACCATGAGCCAGTATAAGCCAGCTCCAGCATACACTACATATTTTCTAGTCATATTTATAAAATAAGGAATATTCAGAAAAGTCTAGCTTTTATTATTAACCTAATTGAACTCTCTGTTTCATCATCTTTCTATACGCAACCATTGTTTAGTGTTTTCAGTTTTTATCCTTTTATTGTTAATACATGTTAATCCTACCATATTTCTTGGATAAATGGCACCATAATATACGCAATTATTTTACTCTTTTTTTTTTTCAGTACTGGCGATTGAACTCAGGACCTTTGCACTGAGCGACTTCCCCAGCCCTTTTTAAATTTTTTTTTTTTAAATTTGAGACAGGGTCTTATTAAGTCACTAACTTGCCCAGAGTGGGCTCAGACTTTCAATCCTCCTGCCTCAGCCTCCAGAACACTGGGATTACAAGTGTGCACCACCATGCCCTGCCTATCTTATATCTTTTATATAAGAGTTTACTGTGGAAATCATTGCATAACAGTATGTGAAGATAGTCTGTGTTCTATTTTATAGCTTATTTTCCCACTGTATGGAGGTACAAAGTTTTTTTTAATCACTGCCTGGTTGATGGTCATCTATATCATCTCTTTATTTTGCTAATACAAATGGTTACACAACAAAAGACTTTGTGAATGTATATTTTTTCCTGAATATCTTTGGAAGAGATTCTTAGAATTGGATGTTATGGTCAGAAAGAAAATAAACTTATAATTTTGTTGGAAACTATTAAATTCCCCTCCATAGATGATGTATCCTTTTGTATTTTTGCCAGAAATATATGTAAGTACGTTTCCCCACTGCTTTAACCAATAGCATGTGTTGTTTAGATTTTGTGAACTTTTATTAGATTTTTGCCCACCTTAAAATTGCAATCTCATTGTATTTTTATTCTTATACAGAGCTCAGTTGAGCATCTTTTCATAGAGTTACAGCTGTGTCTCTGTCTCATTTACCTGCAAATGTTTTGTAGGTTAGGAATAAATCACCTGTGCTTTATGATACAGTTTGCATGTATTTTTCCCAGTTTTCATTTGTCTTTTCTGTTTACTAATGAGTTTTTTATATGCACAATTTTGTTTTTAGGTGCATAAAATTTTAATTGAGAATATTGTTCTTCTTTCATAGCCTCAGAGCTATAAGGGGCCCATGTAGATGAATCATTTTATTCATCTTATATGGAAACTGCCTTCTCTGTGACACATGTCTTCCTCCTTGATGTTTAATTGAATTAAATTTCTGAAGTGCTGAAGGGCTTTGGTGAGAGAGCCACTGAAGGAAAAATGCCAGGGGCTTGCCTCATGTGCTCATCCCCTTCCCCAGCAGGACACTGATTTTTCCTGTTCCTCTAATCCTGCCTCCTTTCAGCAGTGGACATGGGAAGTGTCCAGAAGTTCATTTAGGGGCCGAGACCCACAGCTTCCACCACTGCCATGCTGTACCTCATTCCTGCGCAGAATAATGTGAGGGACTTTTGTAGGCACTGTGATGGAGCCAGGAAGCTGTAAATGGTCTATTTGTGTAACTAGCTTAAGGTGGTTTCGTGGTTAGATACCTGTTGAGGGATTTGAAAGAGAAATTCATGCATAAAAACAGGTGTTTATGAAAAAACCCTGAAACTTCATGTCAAATTTTTAAAAAACTGAGCATTTATAAAGTTAAACAAGGGCTTTATATTCTGTTTTCTGTTACATATAAATTTCTACTTTGCTTAAAGAGCTCATGGTTTTGTGCCCAACACTTAATGAGATCACTTTCTTTCCATAATAACCTAGGCAAGTTAAAAATATAAAGTTTATTGGCTTGTTGACCACAGATCCTCAAAGGTCTTGGCCACCCATTGGGTTCTCAGCCATTCATACACTTTACTGCTCTATGTACAACTTTCACATGTGTGCTTGTCGGATTTGGAAGTAGAAATGAGGTGTCAATTAAATTCACAAGGTATCCCTTTTCATTTGAATCTCTTTGCTCCACTGTTTACTATCATATGTCTGAACAACTCTGCAGTCAGCTGTACCTGTACCTGTAGGGTATAAGTGACATAACCATACCTTTGGGTATAAAGTACCTAAGTACCTGCAGAGTTTGAGTGACAACAGAAATCACCAAGAGGGCTGGAGATTTAGCTCAGTGGAACCACACCTGCCTCACAAGCACAAGGTCCTGAGTTTAATCCCTGGTACCAAAAAAAAAAAAAAAAATCCATCCTGGTGACTGATGATTACACAACCATTTAACTTAATAATATTAATAACTAAAATATATCCCAAAGTTTTTGATTTAAACAATGCCTACTTAGCCTTTGATTAAACAGGTTTGCTACCTGGTGGACAGACCTCTACCTCTCACTGTGGACAGATGCTAGTGACTGCACTTTGTGCTGACTGTTGGCCTCAGACCCGGCAGTTACTCTGAGCAGATTGCCTGGCCTTCTTGCACATGCTTTCTTCATCAGTATGTCCATAAATATATGCTTTCATTCAAATTTTAAAGGTAATTACTATTTAGGGAAAATAGAAAATGAAGTGTATACATCACAGATACACTGAATTTAATAGTGATGGATTTTTCCACTGGTGACCATTTTAGTCATTCTGCCTTTCTTTAATCACATAAGTCTTCCACTTCTGACATGCTATGGCCTTATCCTCTTTTTTTTTTTTTTTTCTTATTTTTACTTGTTAGGAACTTTGAAAGGTAAAATAAGATGTGTATAAAATCATAGAACAGTAGTTATGAATGCCTGGTAAGCATAAAAGATTGTGATGACCGTGCTGGTGTCAAAAAATTAAATACCTCTGATGTCATACTTGCATCTCCTTACAGTATCAGTCTTCTCAAATGTTGGCAAACTATTTTTGAGCCTCTCTATTATACCAGTTTCTATGAGATGCCGAGAACGTGGACCAGGAGCACATCCTGCTATTGATGATCTTAGTCTCATGGAACAGGCACATATCAAACACAGCCACCACTTACAGGCTTTGCTCTGGGTCTGTAGTATCTACATGATCTCGTATACCAAATCATAAATTGGTACTTTCTCATACTGTATCCTCTTTTCTAAATACAGCTCAATGATTATGGGTCATTCATGGTGCCTAGTTCAAAACACGAACCTCTCAAGTATTTCTGAATGAGGGAACTAAGAGCTTTGGGAAACTAAATTCCAGGTATTTACTGAATGTAGGTGATTTTCCCCATGCTTGTGGGCACCCAGGAGAGTAGAGTTTTGCATGGTGCTGGCTTGGATCTGAATCTTTTCAACTGTGCCTTACCTTAAAATAGCTGAGTTTTGATAAATGTCCCACTGTTTGTAATTGCTTCCAAATGCAGTTTTCGCAAAAGAAAATAGCCCTAGCTGCTGTTAGTGACTGGATACCTTAAATTGTTCTGTTGCCTAACAAGTTAGAATTTCTGTTATATTTTCCAAAGACAGCTCTTCTCAAGATAGCCAAGATAGGGGTATAGGTGTCAGAGGATAGGTGCAAACCACATCCTGAGACAGAGTGAAAAGAAAACAGAGGAACCTAGAATTTTGGAAATTTAAAGAAATTTCTTTAAATGTCTCAGAACCCTGAACTGTACCATTGGGAACAATGAATACCTTTTTAGACGTATCTGTGCCTCATTTTTCAAATTTTTTACTTATCTTCAACTTTGTTACTTGCTGGTACATCATTCGATTCAACTCCTCAATGTATTAAGCACGTGTTATATATACTGGGAAATACAAATGAGCTCACAGACTACTGGGAGCATTTATTGATTCGTGCCCTGCTCATATCTTCTCACCTGAATACAAATATATGACTTCTAAACATCTTATTATTTGAGAAGTATTATATAGAAATATATATATATTTAGAATATTTGAATTTTTAAGATAAAAAAATTAGAAAATAGCATTCATTATCACTAAAAAATGGACATTAGAGTGGTAAGAGAAACCTTACTAAGTATGTGAAAATGATATTTAAGTTTTGTTCATAGTCTCAGTAAACCATTTTTTTATGGCTCCATGTAAACATCTTCTAGATAACAGGATCAGAGCCTAGTTTTTTTCCAGGATAATTGAAGAGCTTCTGCGTGTTATTACACAAAGGTATGTTTGGACAGAACTAACTTAAGATCTTAGGCAATCTTCCATTCCACTGTATAAGGAATAATATAACTTAGAATACCAAAAGTGTTTTCAACAGGTTATACTTAATATTTAGTTTGGTCTCATAATACTTTAATTCAATTCAAAAATATGAAAAAGTTTTTATATTTTTGCTCATGGTATGCTTCAGGCATGCTACCCTACGAATCAATATACCCATCCCTGGTCATCCTTTTACAAATACTGTTCTTTAAAATTTTTTCCCACTTATTTGAGGTATAATGGACAAATAATAATTGTATATACTTAAGATGTATAACATTTTTTAGTGCTGTATAAGTATACATTGTGAAGTGATTATGATAAGGAGGCTAATTAACATACCCACCAAATAGTTCTTTGTGTTTGTATGTAAAACTTTATAAATATATAGTATGGTATCATATCTCAGTAGCCTTAGGAGATTTATTTAATTCAGTACAACACCCCAAATCACAGATACCAAAGTTCAGAGATGCTCAAGTGCCTCATATAAAAAGGCCTATGGTGCACACCTGTAACTCCAGCATTTGGGGAGGTTGAGGCAGAAGAATCCAAGTTCAAACCCAGTCTGGGCAATTTATCAAGACTCTTATCTCAACATTTTAAAAAATATAATGGGGATATATCCCAGTACAAAGGCCCTGCTTTCTCTCCCCAGTACTTCGAATAAATTTATAGCCTAGTACCTGCGTATGATCTTTTTTTTTTTCTTGTTAAATTCTTTTATTGGTACATTTTAGGTATACAACACAATTACATTTCTCATTGGGAATTGTACCTTTACATAATGCATCTTGGTTCTTATTTTTTCCCCATTCCTAGCCCTC
>NW_004624856.1:2307260-2354480 GCF_000247695.1 Heterocephalus glaber | reverse complement strand
TTTTTGTCCTTGGCTCTATTGATATAGTGTATTACATTGATTGATTTTCATATGTTGAACCATCCCTGCATCCCTGGGATGAATCCCACTTGATCAGGGTGTATGATCTTCTTGATGATCTTCTTCTGCATTCTATTTGCCAGTATCTTATTGAGGATTTTTGCATCTATGTTCATTAGTGAGATTGGGCTATAGTTCTCCGTTTTGGTTGGGTCTTTCTCTGCTTTAAGGATCAAGGTGATGCTTGCTTCCAGGACTGAATTTGGGAGTATTGCTTCCCTTTCAATTTCACTGAAGAGTTTAAAGAGTAGTGGCAGCAGTTCCTCTCTAAATGTCTTGTAGAACCTGTATATGATCTGTACTCAACCTCACATATTAATCAGCAGTCCCCAACCATTTTGGCACCATTTTAGTTTCTTAAAAAGAATTTTTTTTCCAGGATAATTCAAAAGCATTAGTTTTATTGTGTACTTTATTTCTATTATTGCTACATTGCAGTGTGTAATGAAATAATTATACGGCTCATCATAATGCAGAATTAGTATGATAGCTAAGCTTGTTTTTCGGCAACTAAACTATCCCATCTGAAGATGATGGGAGACAGTGACTCCCAAAGTATGTGGTGAACTCAGAACACTCCACAGTCACTCCAACAGTGTTGTTTGCATCCAGTTTCCTCTGTAATCTCCTTTTGGTTGCTGTCACTGCAGAAGATTCTGCTTCAGAATATAAGAAGTTGGAAATGGAAGCAGGCCTGTCAGTGCTTTGGTGGCAATCTCAGGATATTCCAACTTGACTTTAATCCAGAACATATGAAGATGTGAAGTTCTCTTCAGCATAGGTTTAAGACTACTGTCAGTTGCATCTCAAGTAGTTGATCATCTTTTAGCATGGACGAAGTTGATTCATCTGCCTAATCACAAATGGCGTACAGATCCATTCCTTCCCAGTTTGGGGTTCTTTTGTGGTGAGAAAGTAACGCTCAAACTCTTTTGGAAGCCGCAATGGGTGATTGTGTAACAGAGGGGAGAAAGAATTCCCTGGGTCAGTCTCTTTCAAAATCTGTGCTAATGTTTGAAACAAGTGAAAAATTCATGTTCACCTGTCACCTCCATCATTCCAGTTTGGCTTTAAATTCAACCATTTTTTCTTCCAACTGAAAAACAGCTGTTTTCCCCTAAAATGACAGGTTAAGTCCATTTAGCAGGTTGAATATATCACATGAGTAAGCAAGTTTTGCAACCCATTCTGTGTCACTGAAATGTACTGCCATTGGTGATTGCTTTTCTAAAAGAAATACCTAGAGCAGCTCTCATAACACAAAAACTCTGGCTCGTGATCTACCTTTAGAAAGCCCTGCCATTTCTGTGTAAGATATGTATGCACTGTGTTCATCTCCTCACAGAGCCGCATGAACAGATGTTGAGTTCAGGGCATGTACTGTGTGTGGTTGATGATTTTAATCACATTCTGCAAAACGTTAAGTGCAGGTGACTTTGGTCACTAGCCAGCATTTCTCTGTGGATGACAGTGCCTAAACTCACATTCAGAAATGATCTCTGAAATCAAAAAGTGAAACCGGAGAGCTGTCTGACTTGTGTCAGGATATATTGACACAAAATAACCAATTCAGTTTTCCCAATATATAATCATTCAAAGATATGTCAATAGTTCTACAACTGTAGTGTTGATTGGCAACAAAAGTGCACTTAACATATCATGCCCATCCTCCTGAAAAATGTATCACACAAGAGCAATCATCATTGCCTGTTATCAGCATAAGGTAGACTCATCAACCTGGATTGTATACCACGGTAACCCATTAATCCTCTCTAACAAGTGTGCCTCAATATCCTCTACTGTTCCATCCGTTTGTCTAGTTATGGTGCGAATCAAAAGAGGAACAGGGTGCCACCTTTTGAACTGTAGCCTTTTTTAGAAGTTCGCAACAAACGTCCTTAGCAGTGGGCAGAGTCAGTTCTTCACCAAAACTAAAGGCCTTCTTAGAAAGCTTTAGCAGTGCAGTTGGTCACTAAGAATGATGTTCTGAGTGCAGACAAATTTGATAACATGGTAGCCTTTAATAATTGCTTCTGTTCTTCACGTACTTTTCTTTTGAAAAACTCCAAAGTTTGTCTTTTAATCCAGGATTCTTAGTCTCCTTGTGACAAAGCAGTTTTGAAGGTTTCAAAGCTTTGTTAGCAGATTGCCACATATTTTACAAGGAGGGCTTGGAGAATGTGAATCACCTGCTGCAATGAACCCTTAATCTCATTTTCTTTTAAATGCACCTTCTTTTAGTTGGCCATTTTAGAGTCTTCTGTTCTCTCATAATTGAGTCTTCCCCCCTTTCCAGAGAAGCTCAGATGTTTGTTTTTTACTCATTTTTGACTAGGGTTAACTTGTGGACTTACCAAAACTGATTAAAAGAAATGTGCAGTGTGGGGAAAGAGGTACAGATGGTAGTGGTGAATAAAATAGTGTGTGGTCCAGGCACTGACTAAAATAAGTGTTGGATTTTGACTTAAAGCCCGTTACCAATTGCAGCTGTACAGTTGAAGTCCATCCACTCATTTGCCACTGTGAAGCCTGACACCAGATGCGGCTTAATTGTCACTTGCTGCTCCCTGTCAGGGTTTTGATCTGAGTCTGCAAGCAGTTGATTCATTATGGTCTCTGTGCAGTCAGCCCTCTCTGCTAATGTCAGTCTGTATTTACAGCTGCTCTCCAGTGCTAGTATTACTGCCTCAGCTCCACCTCAGATCATCAAGCATTCGATTCTTACCCTTCACAGTAGGGTTTGGCCGCCTCTAAGAATTAATCCTTCACTGGTCTGACTGGAGGCAATAATACTAGCATTGGGGAGCCCTTGTAGATACAGATGAAGCTTCACTTTATCACCCACAGCTCACCTCCTGCTTCTGGCCCAGTTTCTAACTGGCCACAGACCAGTACTGTCCATTGCCCAGGGTTTAGGGCCTCTGCTTTAAATCACCTCTAGATTATTTACAATGCCTAAGACAGTATCAGTGACATTTAAATAATTGTTAAACTGTATAGTTTAGAGAATTATGACAAGAAATAAACAGCCTGTGTATGTTTACTACAGAAAGTTTTTTTTTCTGAATATTTTCAGTTCATGGCTAGTTGGACCATGAACACAGAACCCAAGAATATAGAGAGCTGACTGTATAGTGCAGTATCGTTAACTGTTGTCACTATGTTTGTTGTACGTTAGATCTTCTGACCTTATTTACCCAGCCTATGTGAAGTTTGTACCCTTTGAACAACATCTCCCCATTCCCCCAGCCACTTACACCCACCATTCTCCTCTCCTCTTCCATAAATTTGACTTCTTAAGATTCCAAGAATTTTAAGATCCAAGTGGGATCTGTCTTTATGTGCTTGGTTCTTCTCATTGAGCATAATGTCCTCCAGATTTATCCATTTTATCATAAATGACAGGATCACCTTCCTTTTATAAGACCAGAAAGAGCTCCATAATAAATACTGGTGTTCCTTGATTATGATAGTATTACATCCTGCTAAAGCAATCATAATTTGAAAATAGAAGTTGTCAAAAATGCATTTAATACAACTCAAACTACCAAGTGTTGTAGCTTCACCTCAGTGACTGAGATGTGGCTCACTGCCCTGTTCACATGAGAGAGGGTCCTGCTCCATGTCACCAGCCTGGGAAGAGAGAAATTCAGGATTCTAAGACAGCGTCTGCTGCTTGTGAACCTTCACAAGGTTGAAAATTTATATGGTGAGCCATGGTAAGTATGGGACCATCTATATATTATTACTGCTATTAATTCCTCATTTTATTGTTCTGTATGTTTGGGTATTTAATATATAATTTTTTGATGGGGCGGGGGGGCAGTTTACCGGGGATTGAACTCGGGACCTTGCGCTTACAAGGCAGGCGCCAGAACCACTGAGCTAAATCCCCGGCCCTTAATATATAATTTTTAAGACAAGTAATAATTCTTTTAAAAAGCTTAGGGAAAAAGTCATTCAACAAAATTAATTGATAATTTAACTTTATTGTAATCAAATAAAGATTACTACTGGGCCATTAATTGTAACATCGTTGAACTTGTATAATAGTGCTTGTTTGTATTCTCGTATAGATTTTAACTTATGATAGTAAGATAGTTGTAAACATCTATAAAAGTACAGAATTGAATGGAATATTTCTTTTCACAACTTGAGAAACAGATTGAGTTTTTTTCATTGCCATTGTCATTGATTTTTTTCTCATTGCCAAATGAATATGATCATTTATATTTTTGAAATAGAGATATACAGAGCTCATTTATGAGTTATATTTGCCATTCTTCATTCCGACGTTTGGATTTCTGGGAGTATTATATAACTGAAATCCTTTTTGTAACAAATTATGAAACTGAATGTCTTTTTGTGACAGTATTAAAAAGTAAACCTTTTAGAATTTCAACTCTATTCACATGTACTGAGCTACTAAATATATTTATTGAACTTGTTTTCCCTGGATTTCTATATTGCATTAAATATGACCTTAAGCACAGAACTCAAATATCTGGCTGTGTTTAAGTTAACCTTCATTTTCCAGTAAGCTAGTAAATAGACTCTTAAGAGTTTATTTGTAACCCACACCAGACATTGGGACAACTGTTTTTTAGACTTTGTGCCAGTAATATAATCCTTAGGGCACAGGGTATGATACCAGAAAGTAAACCAGGAGAGGTGAGCCATTGGTTTTAGTCCCCAGTGACTGTGAGCTCCTTCACCACAGCCCAGCCACAAACAAGCACAAGAGAGGAAGAAGACCACTGTTGGTTACATAGTTAAAAATGGGACTTTTGTCACATAAGGAATCTTACATTGATGGTGTTAACTGTTCTGTAGACAACTTTTTGGAAAGTTGCTGGATTTCTTTTGAAATATGCTTGTTGCCAGTAGTGAAGTGATTCAGAGGAAAACGGTTCAGCCTGAGTGTGATGTTGAGATACTTTAGGGGTAAATGAATGCGTCATGGGTTAGATTCTTACATCAGATTGACATATGGGAAGTAAAATCCCCTCAATTTAATATAACAGCAAAGTCATAGGACATAGAAGCAGTATATGTTTGAAAGATCATAATGGATTCAGCTCTCCCTTTTGCTCTTTAAAACTCTCCTTTCTGCTCTGCAGTGGTTACGTTATAGATGGCAGTTGATAAGGGCTTACTATTAAATGTTTCCAGATGAATTTGTTTAGGAAGATGATAAATGAAGTGAATAGGCTGTAAAATATTTGGCTTATCAACATCATTTGATCTGATTCTGATAACTTCACTCTGAAATCCTAAAAAGATGCATAGCATTAAGTGAATGATGAAAAATGCTGATTTTAAACAAAAGTTTATTACTCCTTTGTAAAGAGATTGGTTGCATCACTGTTTCATGATAAATCCACAAGCTCCTGCTACTATCATTTTATTATTTTCTCAATTTCTTAATATTTATTTACCTTATTATGAATCTTCTCTTAATATTTTAGAATTTTCCTTAAATTATTGTAACTAGATTTAAATCAAATTTGTATCTTTCACGCAATAAAATATGAAAATGATGTTTCATTTGTCTTAATTTCTTGTTCAGTTTTAGATTTTTAGCAATTCACGCTGTTATTTACAGTACTATTTCATCTTTAACAGCAATTGTGTGGATGAGCTGAAAATTATATTTGTAAGCTAATCAAATAGAAGTTATGGTGCCTTCTCAACTTCTTTTAACATTTATGTAATGTTATTTAACAGTAGCGAAACCTGCCCAGACTTCGGTATTTGGTAATTATTTTAATTTTGTGTGCAGCCTAAACTTTTCCATGCACTACTGTACCAGACAACAGTTTTCCCTTGTTTCTGGGGAGCAGCCCAAAGAGAGAATGTTACCCTCCTCTTTCCTACCTTGCCCAACTTGTTGACTGTGCTTCCACTTGGTACTGATTAGAAAAACTACTTATTTTTTGTGATGAATGTGTTGGGTAGAATATGAGGCAAGAAGAGTCCTAGAGGTATGATAAAGAAGTATAGATAATCTGATATTTGAAACTGCAGATAGAAACTACTATAATAGGTGAGTTAATATGTGCGCAGCCATAATCCCAGCACCCTGGGGCACTGAGCTCAGAAGGAGGATCCGAGTTCAGTCCCAGCCTGGGCAATTTAGTGACTTAGCGAACCTTGTCTGAAAATAAAAATTAGACTGGGAATGTAGCTCACTGTAAAGGTCGTGCTCAATTCCTAATGCCAAATTAAAAAAACAAAATTTAAATGCATGTGTCCTGCCCAAGAATTCTATCCCTAAGAATTTATCCTACAGATAAAGTTATATGTGTGTAAGTGATAAATATACAAGGTTATTCTTTATACCATTGTAATAGCTGAAGGAAACTGCTCAAATACTCATTAATAAAGGACTGTTTTTGTACATCCATACAATGGAACATTAAGTAGCCATTAAAAATGAAGGCACTGCTTTATAGTGTATGACAGAACCTTCAGAATACACTTGGTAGGGAAAAATGTGTAGAATCAAGTACATGATATACAGCACTTATATGCAGTATATATACATAATGTGTAAGGATGGACAAGAAACTAGTAAGAATGGTCGGATTTTGGAGGGGAATAGGGTAGGTTGAGAGCAGCGGGTAGGAGGGATATTTACTTTTCATTATACGCCAGCCTTTACCTAACTGAAAATTGTACCATGTTAAGTATATTCTATCCCCAAAATATATTGTATGTTTAAAAATTCTTATGAAAAGACAAAAACCAAAAGAAAATAGCACTTGTTTTCACTGCAGTTTACCATTCATACATCCCAAAGTTGCCTACTTTTTGGAGCATTTGAATACAGTGATTGACAGCAATGATCCTACAGATACAATTAACACATTCCCACTGGCAGAACCATTGCTGGTGCGTGCATGACTATTCTATCAGGCAACTTGTGCCACTCGTGGTACAAATGGATCTAATCACTTTTATTGGTCTTTTTACTAGTAAAATTAATTTTTTTAAACCACCTGATGGGACAGTCGTGCATGTATCACCAGTGCTTCAAGTTGTCCAGCAGCGAGGCACAAGTTACAGCCCTATTGTGAAGGTGTTAATATTTTTTTGCTAGTGCGCCTGAATTTTATATTACTTTAGGGCCATTGTCATCAATGCTGATTTTCATTATATTCTCAAAATGTAGACACATTAATTAATGAAAATATCATTTAATCATTTATTATATGTATCTTACAGTACAGTTTTTGTTAAAGAAATAACTAAAAGTTGGGCAGTTCATATACTAAAATCATAAGTAACTAAAATTTAGAACTTTGTTTTGTTTTCCTTTATAAGAAGAAATTGAGCCAAAGTAATGTTTAATATCAAGACATACTTTAATAACTAAAATTATATTTTTAATGAGTCACCTTGAGGACAGTCATTTCTATAAATAAATCAAAATTAAAGGATAGCTGGCAACATAAAGATCTAGCATAAAAAATATTTCCAATAAATATATTATATGACATTGATTTGTAAGTTACAGCTTATTCTGACGAACCAGTCCTTTGTTTGGTTTTTTTTTTTTTTTTTTTTGTATCAGGGATTGAACTCGGGACCTTGCACTTTTGAGGCAGGCGCCAGAACCACTGAGCTAAATCCCTGACCCCTAATCCTTTGTTTTTTTATCACTGGAAGAGCATAATAAACATTTAAGTGGTAGGAATTGACCATTCTTGTCAGACTTTCCTGGATTCTTGGATTTTTTAGTTATTTTGTGTTTCTTAAATTTTTCTATAATATGTGCATAATCCATGGATGAACACAATGAACATGTAAGTTACTAAGTTTCTCAGACTGTATTTTGCCACACAGGACATTTTGTGGTATTTATACATTTGGTTCAGAATTTGGAGGAATAGATATTTTTAGCAAATTCAACACAAATTAAATTACTCAATGACCAGAAAATTTAAATTAAGAATTGCTTAATAATAGCTTAAGTATATTTTTCACTGCAAAATTTCAGAGTATTGTATGCCATTTCTGTATAATAACTTAATGCTTCTTCCCATTATTTGTGACAGGAAATCAAGTAGACAATATGTCTCTTATTGGACTGACTGCATTTTTAGGATTATAATCTTTAAATTATTTCCATGCCAGTATTAACAGAATACTAACTTATTCAAAGGCGATTTCAGTAGGATAAGTAAGTTGAGTCTGAGATGGAGCTTTCAAAACAATGGTATTTGAATAGTGAAGTACAGAGCACTGTTGCTTTTAACAAAGGTGAACCAAAGGACAGCTGTCAAAAGTGTATCTACACCCTACATAATAGTTATTCTCCTAAGGAGTCCCAGTGCCTAGTGGAGACACTGAATTAAAAGGGAAATTATTTAACTGAATGTTGATGCAGCAAATCAGTGTGGAGACAGTAGAGAATCTCTATTAAATAAATGATGAGAGAGTTACAGCATCAGAGAGTTCAAAGGTTTAAGTGGTCCTTTTTACCACTCTCCCTTTTTTAGAAAGGAAGAAATTGAGATAAGAAATTTGACTTATATGAAAAATCAGGACCCCTGGCTTTCTATCTAAAGTTCTATCCTGTGCCCTCTCTACTCCAGACACATCTACATACATGTAGGTACAGCTAGATATGTGTGTACACTCTTGGGCCTTTATTCCCTAGGATAACTCCCTTTGCTGACAGCCACCACGCTGTGGTGGAGGAGCTGAAAGAAGGCTTGTGGGCCTTGGGTATGGAGGCTCAGAGATGAAATGCTAGATTATGTAGTTTAGTTGTCTCTCTTAAAGAGGCTGGTGTTTTACAAAAGCAAATGAACAGAGACCAAGGCTTGAAGAAGTTTCACAGAAGAGTGACCTAGTTAGGTGGACATTTTAGAAAGATAGTACCTTGGATCGGTTAGAATCATGCAGCAGAAATGGAGAAAAGTAGCTGGATAAAAGTGGCTTTTAGGTACTAAAGCTGACTTTTAAGGTGGAGGCAATAATTTATCAGTATTTGTAAGCTTATTTTTATATGACATTTCCTATTGTTGCTTTCTGTCATATACTGTAATTCAATAGGATGTCTGAATATCAGGAAGCTAGACTCTGGGAGTATTATATATCTAGTGATCATCAAATGTGCTTTTTGAATACTTAAAATTATATACATTCATACTTAATCACTATATGAATTAATTTAGGTATTATTACTGCATAAGTAGAAACATTTCATGTTATGTGACTATGACTTTTGATAAGGCAATTGAAGACTGTAACTTTTTAAATGTTGGTGATTGAAATCTTTTTATCTCTGGATTTATATTGCTGAATTTCTTCAGGATTAGAATTTGCAGCTTCTAATTGCAGTTTAGTCTCCTTTGCCTCTGGGCAGTGATGCAGCCCAACTTTGGGGCTTGTACCATCTCTGTGCACAGCCACCCCTCCCCCTCACACCTGGGGGGACTGTGTGGGGCTCTGATCGGTGTGTCAGCCTCCTGGATCACATACTGTACAGGTAGGTACATTTACAATATGTGTTTTTCTTGTGTAGTTTTTTTCAAAATTATTCAGGACAGAAAATCCTGTATGTTGTCAACTTACACCTTTGGACTTATACCTTCTGAATGGTTGTATGGTTAAAAGCCATTTGTACACCAAAATTTTATCCCCTTCATTTATTTATTACTCACGTGAAATACTGTATTTTGAGCACTTGCATGCTAGTTCTCCTTTTAGTTCATATAAGGCTGTTGAAATTTAAGTAATCTATGTGTGGTCTCTTGGTATGCTTTTAAAATTCAGTGTTATGTAGAAAAGGCAGAACAGGGCCGGAGATTTAGCTCAGTGTTTCTACCGCCTGCCTCGCAAGCACAAGGTCCTGAGTTCGATCTCCAGTACCAAAAAAAAATGTAGTACATGCAAATATTGAAAAAGGTGATACTGTATTGTTAAATTTAAGGGTAGTTTATAAATAGTATGTTGGAAACCCTTTATATTCTTCTTACTCATAAACAAGAAAGTCTATCCATTTTAGCTTATCTTTAATAGATACCAGTTTAGACTACTACAGCAAATAAACTTTAAAACAACAGCAAAATGCTTTACTATAGCCTGTGAATAGTAACTCTTTTCTTTCTTGATTATTGAGATATTTATAAACTGGTAGTTTTGTCTCATCAGTTTTACTTGTTTTTGGACCAGGTAGGTGTTTATTTTGGCTTCTGAAGCTTTATAAGGACATGTTATTTGGGGAGTAGTTGATGCCAATTTTACTGAAAACAACTATTATTTGAGTGTTACTTCTCTTGACTAAGATGCAGTATTACAGGGAGTTGGTTGATTCTGGTACAACCTTCCTTTCAAAGGAGACAGAGAAGTGGAAATTTTAGAGAAAGCAGAATGAGGTTTGTATTTCATGGTCTACTTAAAAAGGGTGCATTGTCTTCATTTCTATTAAAATATTGAGTATATTTAACTTCTGAAATGCAAATGTTAAGCTAGTTTGAAAATTCAAAATTTGGCATTGAGCAATAATGATTGGATAATACAGGAGCTATTTGGTTTTTCTTGTCTAATGATTAGGGTTTTAGCACTGACAGTATGTGCACCAGTTGACTGATTTATTTTACCACTTAACTTCAGCTTCTTTCATTTGGCCTCTACTTCTTCACCATAGGCTAGATCCTTTTGCTTCTTATTTCAAGAATAGGGGAAAAAATTAATTAACTTTTGCAATTCCTTTGTCCACAGCCTTTAAACTTACTTGTCATGGTGATTAGTCACATGGCTGTGTCACAGAATGAGTTGCCTTGCTCTTTCTCCACAACAGTCTGTCTCCTGTGTAGTGGATTCATCTCCCCACTCTGTCACATGGGACCTTTATTCTCTATCCTGTCTTTACCAGATACTTGAGCTCCTTAACATATCCAAGACTTTGAATGATATAAAACAAAAAGAACCCTTCCTACACCTCTACAGTTTCTTCTCTTCCCCTCCCTCCATCACAACGTACTTTTTAGTCAGTCTCCTACTTTTCTATTTCCTTTTACAACTCTTAATACACTTATTGACACCATTCCATTGTTTTCATTTGGGGGGGGGTTGTTTTGTATTGTTTTGTTTTTTTGGTACCAGGGATCAAACTCGGGACCTTGTGCTTGCCAGGCAGGCAGCAGAACCACTGAGCTAAATCCCTGGCCCCCATTGTTTCTGATAAGGTTGACCAGAAACTCCACATTGCTACATCCAGTGATCTTTCATCAGTCATGTTGCCATCCTTCTAAACATTTAACTTTACAAATCACCCTTTCTCAGAATCCTCAGCTTTCTTACTTCTGCTCTTTCCTGATGGTTTCCCCATCAGCCTTGACTTTCTTCGTCTTCTTTCCTGATTTCTTTCTTTCTTTTTTTTTTTTTTTCTAATTTGCTCATTGAATATTTGGTTTTCTTACAGTTCTATATTTGCTACTCTTCTTGGTACTGCAGAGACAACAAGGTGCTCCCACCTATTGTAATAGCTTCATCCACCCTTTGCATGCTTCTTTCTTCCTTGGGTGGCCTCTACCTAAGATCACTTTCATCTTCTCCAGACCCTTATTCCCAACACCCACCCCACCCCCCACCCCCACCTTGGAAACTGATTAGACACTGTGAGGTAGGAGTCAGAAGACCATTATAATCAACCTGATTTTTAAAAATGATACATAACTACACTCAGGAGTCCCAGAAGATAAGAGAAAGAGTTTGCAGGATATAATAAAGAAGTGCACTGTACAGAATCTTACATCCATTTGTTTGGGGGATCGGAAGTAAATGGGTGACTTTGATGTTTTAACCTTGGTCATTTGAATATCTGTGGTTCTAGTTTTTAAGACTTAGAGTAAAAGAAAATGAGTAGAACTTTAAAAGATGATGATTTTAGTGTTGAACTTGGGGAGTTGGAAGTATCTGTTGGACTTATATTATCTGTCTGGCTTGATTGGGATGAAGTTTCAGAGAGAGACCTGGCATGCAAATAGTGGACATGGAAGGAATCCATGTACAGACAGACATGACATTATGAGAGGGGACCCAGAGCATAGAATGTGAGAGGGCTAAGAGCATACTTGTAATAAACAGTTTACATTGCCCGACCCTTGTCTGGCTTTCTCCACATTTCCACATGTAAGCTTTGTTGTACCAGGGCAAATTACATGAAAGTCTCTTAAGATGCTGTGTGCTTTTTCTATTATCCTTAAGTACATGAAACATAATATCTGAATACCCCACTTCCCTACAGCAAATTCTTTTTTTTGTCTTTCACAATTTAGCCCTAAAATCATCTCCTTCAAGAAACTGTACTCAGATTTAAGCATTCCTCTGTTCCCACACCTTACAGTAGCATTTTCTACATTGTCCTATGACTTTTAAATGTCTAGCCCCATTCCTATTAGATCATATCTCCTTCAGGTCTAGGATTTGTATTGGCAAGTTTAGGGCCAACTCGACTTATTTTTCAAGTTAAGTGGATTTTTGTTGAAATGTTCTATAGTTACATGGATTATTAAAGTATAATAAAATAGGTTAACTTAAAAATTACTACTTGGCTATGTTAATATTGAATCAGTACTTTAAAGTGCCAGTAAGAAAATGCTTCTGAATTCTTATTGAGCCCCTTGAACTCACCAAAAGGAAGGAACAGTAAATTTAAATAATGTGTTGTTCTACTCCATATTCCTGTTATATTTTTGTAGCATAATAAAATACAGAGAAATTATTGCTTAATTCTTTACCACTAGATGGCTGAACTACATTGCTTTTGGAAAAGAAGTAAAATCTTAATCACTTGAAGTTTCAAGCCTAGTAACATTTAACAAAATATTTTGACATATAAAAGATAACATTTCTATACACAAATATACATGCCTATATATGCACACATACAAATAAATCCACACACATATAAGTAACAGTTCTTGAGAAGCAGGATTAGTTGAAATTAAGAATTGTTTCTTAAAAATTTGTAACAATTATAACCTCCTGTACTTTTACCTTTATTTATAAAATATTACATGAGTCATTAAAAAGACAGTGCATTTTAAAATCATGCTCAGCACAAAATGTCAATACGTATCAGTTCTAAAAGTTTTTTCACAGGATACCTTGAAGTGAACTTAGTGCTGTCATGGACCTAATACCAGTTGTCAGATGAACATTCACCTTGTCTTTAACCATAGCATTTCCTAAAGTCTCTATTTAGATGGAGTTCAAAATGATAGAAAAAGATAATATGCTACTTATTTATTTAAAGTTTAAGTTGTGACTATTTTATTCTAGTGTTAAGTCTCCTTAAATCAAGTCTTGGTCATACATAAGTGCCTCTGTGTTTGGTTAGATTATATTAAGTCACATTATAAGAAACTATCATTTTTGTATATGTCAAAGACAGCCAAATATTGGCTGTTTAATGTGGTTCAACTTAATGACTTTCTTACTGTTTTACTGATTTTCATGTCTGTTTTATGCAGTGACACAAATTGTTGTGTGTGCCTCAGTCTTGGTAAACTGAAGGTTTGGCCTTGTTTGGTTACTTTCTCTGAGATTTTGTAGAAGATACATGTACAAAAATGTAGTTCAGCAAAATAATTTTCGGGAAGAAAAATAAGTCTTATACCAAGAGATTTTCCAAGTATCTTTTTGTGTGAGGGTGTATATATTGCAATTGGAAAAGGCAGGGTGTGTATTTGAAGAGGATGTCCATGTCTAAAGGAACTGTCTCTGGACTCATTTGTGGTTTTGTGCTAGTTAAAATGATTGACCAGAGGTGTTGAAACATGCCCCCCAAGTCAATGTAGATTTGTAATGTATCTTTTTTCCCTCTGAATTGCAGTAATATAATAGTTTGTTGATTCTATTTTTGTTTATTTAGTGGCAGTGTTAGCACTTAATGAAGACATGTGAAACTTCTAAAAATAGTTGGTAAATATATTTAATATTTTAACAAAACAGCAAAATATCTGAAATGATGTGTTTGGCTAAACTAAAAGATGCTGTCATTGAGTCTTGCTCTCTTTCCAGTCCTGTGTCCTAACATCATCCAAAGTAGTATAATTCCTACTCAGGAGGAGGCATAATTATGACTTGTTTTCTTTCTTGACCCCCAGACAACAGATTCACCCCAACATGCTATACTCCACGCTGCAGGTGATCATATTTGTGTTTGAGAATTTTTATGTGAACCTTACTTTTTTATGTGAACTTTTTCCCATAAAATATCAATTTAAAAATGCACAAATTTTGTGTTTAGTTTTGTAAAAATAAAAATTCTAGAACAGTAAGATAGTGTTAAAGCAGTTTGAAACACCACTGTTCATAATGTTTATTTGTTAAATTTACAAGTTAATTTAATTATGAGAAAGAGAGGTTCTCCCTGAGAAATAAGTGGGTATTTTGATGATTGAATTAAATAATCCATTATTTTTTGTTTTATTTTACCCATCCAAATAAAAATAAAGCAACATTTGATTTGTTTATGCCTCAGGAGTAATAATTAGAGTCACTTCTCTTAGCCAAAATATCCCATTATATTCCTTAAGTTGGCTATAATGTGTTGTAGAGGAGGAAAAATAATGGATGGTTTTGAGAATAAAATACCATTTTTCTTGAGTAAGGTAAAAATAAAAAACAGCATTCAGGATTTTTAAAAAAACAAAAATATACCTTTAGAACCACATTGTAATTTGTTTTGTTTTTATTTCGTGTGCTGATTTGGAATGGGGCTATTATAATTAAACTTTGTTTTGACAGAGCATACATATTTTATATGTGGCCAACATAATATGTCATTTGAATATTTCTCCATTTGGATTAAAGGGTGTAAATAGTTGCTTATAGGCATTGTAGATAACACACAATCAGGATTGTTATACCATTGTGTAGTGTCCTGACTTCTCCAAACTATTCCAGATATCATGGATAAACTGAGAAAGATAATCTTCTTAGTATGAATGACCAATTCATTTAGCACTTTATAATAATGGTTTACATATTTTAATTTTTGTCATTCACCAACACAGATGCCTCTTCTGCAACTCAGTGGCCATTTTCTTTCTTTGTGTGTGTGTGTGGGGGTACTAGGGATCGAACTCAGGACCTTGCACTTGCAAGGCAGGCATGATGCCACTGAGCTAAATCCCTGGCCCTTCAGTGGCCATTTTCTATAGACATAAAGACCACTATGCATCATCATTTGTCTAGACCTATATTTTGAGAATAAGTGATATAATAAAATCCAGTTTAACAAATTGGAACATGTCTTTTAAAACAGTTTAAACAGGTCAGGCCTGGTGGTGCACAACTATAGTCCCAGCACTCAGGAGGCTGAGACAGGAGGATTGCCATGAGTTCAAGGCCAGCCTGGGTTACACAGTGAGTTCAAGGCCAGCCTAAACTTGCAAGATTCTGTCTCAAAAAAAGTTTTAAAATGACTTTGAGTAGTTCAAAAATCACAAATGCATTTACTATGAGTATTCTACATGTCAGTGAAATAGCATATGAATGAGGTTATTCATTACAATATAGATCCTAAATGCAAAAGATCAGAAGCAAGGCATATAACCATCCAGAAGGCACTGTGTGAATAACTACCATGTATTCACACACAAAGAAATAAAGTGATTCTCCTTAAGAAAGAAAAAAAAAGCTATATACATTGTATGCTATCTTTTGTATAAGTAGGGCAGGGTGTGGATAAGTATTTATACACAGAAACACTGAAAGAATCACTGAACAATTAATTACCTTAAGACGTTGGAAATGGGCTAGAAAAAAATTACACTGATTTGAATCAAGTGCTGTAATACCCTTCATCTGCTGTAATGACATGTAATAATGGCCATTCTACTTTCCCAATTCCAATCTTTTCTCCCAATTATGCAGTTTCTTATATTTACATGGAAAAATATCATCAATGGCATTCTGTTTCCTTTTTTTTTTCTTTGGTACCAGGAATTGAACTCGGGTCCTTGGGCTTTCGAGGTAGGCAGTGGAACCACTGAACTAAATCCCCGGGCCCTCCTATCATTCTTTATTGGGAATAGGGAGATAAATATTTTTTGTTTGACTCTTCTTATTTAAAACTCATCATTTTCTATAGTTTTTTTCCTCTGTCCTTGTTCCTGTATTATTCTGCCAAAACTGAAGAGCTTTGCTATTAATTTTTTTAAATTTACAGGTCTTGTTTTAAGGTCGTAGGTTTCATTGAGTTTTGCTTTTTAATATTGTGCTATGTAGGATTGGGATTGCTTTTAACTTCTTGTGGATTTTAACTTACTGGGATTGCTTTTAACTCACCGTTGTCTGTTGAATTACAGCTCTATGTGTAGTACAAAGAAGAGAGCAGTATGTCTTAAAGAAGACATGGATAAAGTAAGGGAGGGGGGGAATTACATGTACCACTAACCAGGGATGGATGAAGAAGGGCATAAGAAAGCCTTCCTCAAGGTATAGGGAATTTAGAGTTATCCCAAAAGATGGATTTGGTCATAGAGTAAAATTCTTATACTTTCATGTTTGTTTTTTAAGTTTCAGCACAGTTTAACTGAGAATTACATTTGAGAGTAATAGCTGAGATGTCCGTGGTCTGACAGTAGCTTTGTCCCCTGGGTCCTCCCTCACCCCACTTCAGTGGGCCCTCACAATGCAGCTCTTGCCACGCCCCCCCCCCCGGTTGTCTTCCCTGTCAGCCCCAGTGCATGGGGGAGCCCCTCATTCTCTGGCAAGATGACCTGTTGTATCTTTTCCTCATTGCAGCTTCTTCATCCTGGGTTTTTGTCTTCTTTTGCCTAATTGTACTCACTAAACAACAGTGCCTCCTGTCTACCAGATAGACAGGGAGAGAGGGCACTAGGTCTGGGCTGCAGTTACCTGGATTATGTAGAGGCAAGAATGTGAAAGACAAAAGAACTATCCTTCACTTTTATGTATCTCAAATACTTGCCCTTTTTCCCTCTACCTCATATTTTCTTGATTCATTTAGTCTAAGAAAAAAGATCTCACCCCCCCCAATATTTCTTGAGTTAATTATAGTGCTCCAAGTTTCTATAAAACTCAAATGTGTGGGGCCAGTCAGTTGTCAGTATCACTCGTTTGGTGGAACCCTAGACAAATAACTTTTAAGGGCTTCCACATTCATTCCAATCCTTTGGCTGCCACTATCTTGGAAGCTCATGCAGTGGGAAAAGAACTGTATGGACAGGTTCAAAGAATTGAAACTATGTTGAAACAGCTGACTGCCAAAAACCAGTGTTGAAGCCTTAAGACTAAATCATTTTTTAAATTCAAAAAATATTAGCGTGCATTGTTGAAGAGTCCAATGAAGGATCAAGTGTATGTGAAATTACGTTTTTTAGAGTTACTCATTTTCTGTAGACTGTAACAGAAAAGTACACGAAACCACAGCACAGGGTATCTCCCTGCCCTCCCAGAATTTAAACCTGTTATTTTAACAAAACAAAGTAAAAGAGTTGAACTAAATTAGAATGATGAAGCAGTGAGAATAGGTGGAAAGACAGCAGGCACAGCAGTTCCCAGAGACTTAAAGGGGGAAATCATACACTGATAGATAGTAAGACCACACTGTCAACTCACCTGTTGAGGCTCATTCTGAAAGCCTTTTGATCTTGAAGTTATACATCTTTAGGCTACTAATGTAAGTGCTATTAAAGTACAAAAACTAAATCACTTTCGTGGGTTATAAGAACATTCAGAAAAAAATGAATATGTTTTAATTAAGCATTTTTGTGCTTCATCTTCAGTCTTTTCTTCCCACTTTCTCTTTGACATTTCCCTTATAGAAAAAGAAAAGGCATCTTACATTGGCAGCTGAGCTCTCAAAGGAAAGCGAGCTCTCTAAACTTTCTAGTTGTAGCACTGTAATGAGTTCAAATTACTCTATTGAAATTTTACTACATAAAAACTCTACAATTAATGGTATTGCTTCTCTTTGGTTGTGGGGAGATGTTTATTCCAAAAGTGACTGCAGATGTGGGAGTATTAGAGTGAAACCTCACTGAAGACACATGGCAATTCACACACAGCTTTATTGTTATTTCTGTGCATCCACAGGGATGCTTTCCTCCTCCTGTTTAAATTGCCTACTACAGCTTCTCTAAAAATGCAGAAAAAATCAGAAATTATTTGCTTTTATTTAACCATTACTTAGTGAAAGAAAAGAAGATGCAAACAGCAATCTATGAGACACAGAAAAAAGTATCCTACTTTCATTAAATATATCTTACGTCCTCTGAGAAACCAACAGCCAGTGTCTGTGCCACTTTTCATCTATTTACGTTATTGGTCGCACAAACCTGCTGTCACACATTTTAATTTCTCCTACCTGCATTTTCTGGGAGTCCTTAATGTTGGTTGCTGGCTGCTCTGTAAAAGTCACGGCTTTGTCCCACTGTGTGCTCCTCCGTCACACCTGGTCGGAAGTTCATAGATGCCTTGTAATGATTCCAAGAAAGGCTAAAAGCAGCCACTACTTCCAGAGTCCTTGTTGGGTTGTTTGTGAAGTTTATACTTTTTCTACAAAGCTCTGCTGAATCACATGCTGGCTACCAAGTGATGGTATGCCTTCTGATTCATTTCCAGGAGAGAATAAATTTCTGTTGTTTTCCAGCAGTCAGTGGCTCTTTGAGACATGGAAGGGGGGTGGGGAATTTCATTTATTGGATCCCATGTGTGAATGCAAGAATAGAATGACACCTTGACACACATGTTTGAATTGGGGTAGATCAGCAACAAATTCCTCAGTAGTTTTAATTGTTAAATCTAAATGATGTGTGCGTTTTAGGAGAGAAAATTACTTTGTATCTGCCTGTTAACCAACAAGTTCACATACAAGACTGTCTGCTTATGTCATTGCTCTTGGGATCAGCAGTATTTTTTAAAGTGTATAATTTTGGGTGACCTTTTGCAATTTTATTGATTTTTATTCTGTATTATTCCTTTTTAAATTGACTCAGCTCTGTTTATATTTATCAGAACCAGAGAAACCTAACTTTATTTTCCTATAAAGAGAAAAAAGACACTTAATCATCAGTCGTACTCCTTTTTTTCAAAGATTTTTTTCCTAATTATTTGTCAGTTTACACAAACGATTATTCATTTTTCTGTCCATTCCTTTGTTCGTTATTGCCCCAAGTCAAAAGGTACCACACATTACAGAATGTCCTAAATGTTGGTGACTTTTTCAATCATCATGATTGTCAGATTTTCTTGACTTTTATAGGCACCCTTAATTTACTACCTTACTAAAAATGTGTGCTGTAGCTGTAGCCTGTATTTTCTCAGTTATGCTCCCTGGTGTCCTTTTCTACGTGCTTCTGTGATAAATAGAAAACACTTATTTGGAGAGTTGTTGTCATCTAAATCCTTGAGAAATTTCTGATTTTCAAAGGGAGCTTCTTTCACCTTTATACATAATAGTTACCTAAATTATATAAAAGATTAAAAATGAGTCCCTGAAGTCCATTTCTCTACTCCAGTTTTTATTTAAAGAGAAAAAGACTGACATTCTTAAATGCACTCATTTTAACATTGAAAGAATTTTTTTGTTATTCAAATCGAGCTGAGGAAGTGTCTAGCCTTTCTGATCTATCTGAATTTTGATTATAAAGTTACTTGGTTTTAGAGATTCATTGTGTGAGAAGTTATATATTAGGTGTGCTATAGGACTTACAAGTGTGGTTGAGAGATGTCTTTCCCTTGAGAAGATTAAATCAGACTTAGACTATTCTGAGCATCAATTGCCTTAGAATCAATCATCTTTTGTCACCTTTTATTACCGATCATTTATGTATATGCAACAAAATGCATTGGATATAAAAGTGATAAACTTTGTACTTTAAAAGATTTGTAAAATTAGTTCAAATAGAAAAACCTAAGGCATTGTAAATTTACAGATTTTTATCTATCTATTTATTTTTCAGTACTGGCAGTTGAACCCAGGACTTTCACACTGAGGTATCACAGCTCTTTTTTTTTCTTTTTCTTTTTCTTTCTTTCTTTCTTTTTTTTTTTGAGACAGTCTCTCACTAGGTTAGCTGGATTTGAACTTGTGATACTCTTGCGTCAGCCTCCTAGGGTACCGGGGATTACAAGCCTACACCACCATATATGGCCTGTATTTTTATTTTTAATTAATACCCTTGTACATGGGGCACATTGTGACATGTCAGTACATGTATGAGATATGACCAAAATACACAGTTAATGTTTAAATTTTGAAAATGTATTACAATAAAAGATACATTGCCTTTAATCCTCCTCAGAATACTACACCTGTTCTCAGACACACTTATCATCATTCTTGCCACTTTCTGAAAGAGTTCTGGAATCCTCTTTTGTGAGTGGCTTTATAAGATGTGATTAAAAAATATAGTGAATGGTGCTACCAAGTGCCATCCAATGGAAAGTTATACTCCTAAAAACATTAGTGTGTTCTCATCCACCTGTTCACCAGATCTGGCACTGTACAACTTCTGGCTCTTCCTCGTTGTCAAAATGACTGTGAAAGGTAAATGTTTTAAATTGATTCAGGACATTGAGGCAGCTAGAACAATGCAACTAAAGGCAGGAAAAGGGAATTCCAGAACTGCTTTAGCAAGTGGCAAGAACGACGAGTAAGTGTATTCAAAGCAGTGGAAATATTTTGACATATCAATGCCAATATGTCTTTTACCATAATATATTTTTAATTTAAACAATAACTGTATTTTTCTTACCACACTTATATATACCAGGTAATGATCGAACCAGAGTGGTTGGCATATCTATCATCTCAGACGTCTGTCATTTCTTTCTGCTGGTAATATTCACAACCCTTTCTGCAAGCTATTAGGAAACATTTGATTAGTTGTTGTCAAACACAATCACCCTGCTGTGCTATAGAACATTAGAAGTTATTCCTCCTGCGTAGTACCCCTTTACCCAGTAACCATCTTTCCTCCTTCCCCAGCCTTCCCAGTCTCTGGTAATCACTGCTGTGTTCTCTGTTTATTGAGCTCAGCTTTCTAACTTCCTCATATAATTGAGAATATGTAGTATTTGTCTTTCTGTGATTTCAGTTGATGAAATTCGAATATTGTACAAGTTGATAAGCATTCTTTCCATTTTTTCTTAGTCTTCTACTTCTCATCAGGTTCTAAATTTATTTGAACTGTTTATAAGCAATATTTTTCTCTAGTGGCTTAGAAAATAGTGGTTTCTTTGAAATACAATGCCTGTGGCCATTGTTGAATAATTATCTTGCAAACGGATAAGGTCATCTAGCTCAAATGAAATATTTAAAAAGATTATAATTTGTGTCGTGTTTGTTTGATCTTCTTTCTTAAAGAACATTTTCTCTAAAGATAGTAGTTTAGGTTAAGGTTATTTTCTGCCTTGTCTTCTAGTTTCTGTTGTGCATGTTAAAAAGTCCATTGTCAGACTAATTGTTCTTTAAAGGATAATCTGTTTTGCTCAGACTACTGATTGATTGATCTTTGTCCTTAGTTTTAGCCTTTTATTATTTACCTTGGCATTTTCTTTTTTTTGGTACCAGGCATCGAACTCGGGCCCTTGCGCTGTGAGGCAGGCAGAATCACTGAGCTAAATCCCCAGCCCCCTTGGTGTATTTTTTTTTCTTTATTCTCTTTGAAATTTGTAGGGCTTCTCAAATGTGCAATTAATATCATTGGTTAGTTTTTGGAAATTCCTGAGCCTTTATCTCTAAAGATACTGCCTTTTATTTGCTTGAAATATCCTTAGAAGTGGGGAACATTCATCTTTTTCTTTTACCCCAGAACAGTACTTGACCCACAGTATAATAAGTGATTATTGAATAAATTAGTAAATTTAAATATGAATGACCTGTTAATGTAATTGTCACTACTGTTATGGTTTTGCATATTTTAATGTTGTAAATACGTGCCTTATTTGTTGAGTACCAAGATTATTGTTATACAAATACAAATCATAAAATTAAATAAATATGTGGTTTTTTTGCTCAGGTTTATAAGAGCATTATTTTATGCAAAGAGTTTGAGACCAGGAATTAACAAATAGACACTGTTCTAAAAGGTCACTTTATAATCTAGTAATCAGAAATTTAAAATAAACTTTCTAAAGCAAGTCATCCTGTGTAAGTGTTAGAAGCTGTAACATTAATCAGATTTCAGAACTAGCTTTTTGAGGAGATCCTGAAATAGAGTAGAGTAGAATAGGGCAGTGAAGCAGGTCAGGATGGAAACACTGTAAGAGTTTATTCCACACTTGACTTTGTTACATTGCTCTTTTGTGCCCCTTCTTCTTCCTTGTTCTCCTATTACTGTTCTACTTTTGAATTTAAAGTTTATTCTAGAACTCTTAAAATGTAACGTTTTTTTTTCCTGTGGTAGGACCACTGGGGCCAGGTTAGGTGTGATTTCTCATTTCCCATCCAGCCATTGAAAAGCTGCTTAAAGAATTGCTTTACTTTTGGCTCCCAAATACAGGGAAGCCCAACTCCAAGGTGAGGGAGTTTCTGATTTTGTTGACAGAGAGCCAGCCAGGTTAAATCTGCAGCATCTTAAAGGAGAAATTATATCATAGAAAGATTGCAAGGAGGAAAGAAAAGTAGGTCCTTGCCCTAACACTGTCACTTTTCTCCACAAATCTTGGACTCTTGGTCTTTTTTGCATCTGTAAATCAGCATAATTCAACTAGTTTAGGATTTCCTAATACATTACAACTCTAGAAAGAAATTTTAAATTATTTTCTCTTTTTTCATAGAATGTAAGTAGTTTTAAGTTTAAAAACTATTAGATCACCATATTATTATAAAGATTATATTAGCATAATCCTTACTAATATTTATTTTACAAAGAAAATGTTTCTATTTTCTCTATGTAGCAGATAATAGTTTAATTACATAATAAAATTATTTGTTAAGAAATGTTTAAAAGTTTTATTATATTTCTGTATGCATTAAAGCATCAAAAGTAGTCAAAAACTGTTTACATTTCTGGTTGTTTGAAATTCTTGAAATTGGAGCTTTAGGAAAATCTCTCCTTGTTCATGTTCAGCTTCTAACTGATGAAATAAAATAGAGTTTCAGGATTCTATTTGCAGTCACTTTTCCACAATTTCACATTGCAGGTGTAGTTAGCCAACTAGGATAAAATCATCTTTACATCTTGAAATATCTTGATTTTTTTAACATAAAGAAATTTGATCAGATACAGTACATTTCAGAGATGCAATTACTTGTGGTGAACTTATAGAATTAGCAATTTTTATGTTCTTCTGAAATTTTTTAAAAATATGGTCTTTATGCTTACTGTCTTTTGCCAGTAATCCATTATGGGAATTAATTAAACAGTATACTAAAGGCAATAATTAAAAACACTATCTAAGTTTGGAAAGCTAGCCTCATCAGTGTTCATCTTAGTGCAGACTGACTGTGTTGTTAAATGATCCTTACCTCTGACTTAAAATGTACATCAAAGCCCTCCACATTTTTTGTAAAGGGCAACAAAATTTGAAACTTACAAAAATATGATTAAAAAATAAATTAGAACATTTGTCTTTAACAATCTGAAACTAAAATACCATTACCCATCTGGTATAGGAAAACACTGAACGTTTCTTCCAGCTGTGTGGTTTCTGGAAAATGGAGCACAGTAGTGCAGTGCTGCTGTGTGAAGGGACAGACAGCTTGTCGGCCCTTCAGAGCAGTGAGCTTATGTAGGGGGAGGCTTCCGGCTGTACAATACCAGCAAGGAAGCTGAGCGACAGGAGTTGTGCTCCTCACAGTAAGAGGAAAGAAGCAGACACAGGTTTGAATATCCCCTTGGTCTCCTTTTTCCTGGACTTGTTATTTCAGTTACTTGTTTGTTGTTTTATAAACTGTTTTGGACTAATTGGTAAATTTACAGGGAAATGGTATAGTGTAGAGGGATCCTGCCCATCCTTCACATAATTTCTTCTAACACTGACATCCCTTGGTACACCTGTCAAAACTAAGGAACCCCCCCGTAGACTATTCCTATTAACTAACCTCCACACTTCACTTGGATTCCACCATTTTTTCCATTAATGCTTTTTTTTTCTATTCCAGAATGCCATTCAGGATACCACATTACATTTAGTCATCATGGCCTATTAGTCTCTTCTGGTCTCTGACAGTTTCTCAGGGTTTTTTTTTCCCCATGACCTTAACAGTCTTGGAGAATGGGCCAAGTGTTTTGCAAAATGTCCCTCTGTTTTAGTTTGTCTGATGTTTTTCTCATGACCAGACTAGGGTTATGGCTTTGGGGGATGACTTCCACAGAGGTGAAGAGCCATGCTTGTCTCATCTGGGATACAGGCTGTCAGTATGACATCACTGGGAAGCTAATAGTGATTATCTGACCAACATAGCATTTACCATGTAACATTACTGTTTCCCCATTCTCTACTCTATGCTTTCTTTAATTTTTATTACTACATGTTTGCAGTACGTAATGATTACATTCTTCATGGACACTTGGAACTTGTACATAGCTCATCATTCCTCCCCACCTCCACCTCCTACAAAAATCTGATTGCTGCCTGTATTCTGACATTGTAGGTTAGTTTTCGAAAAGCAGTTCTTGTATGTCATTCACATATTTTATAGGTGCCTGTGTGATTTTTGCTATACATTTACTTTTTAACCATTTCACTGTGATATGCTAGATACTGAGTTGGAGGAGTATCTTACTTGGGGTTCTTGGATCTGTGTTTGATATCTTTTGTTATATTTTGGAAAGTTCTCTGTCATTATCTCTTCAAATATTTTTGACCCCATTTTCTCCGTCTTGCTTAGACTTCAATTATATGTATGTTAGACCTTTTGATAATGTCCTACAACTTTTGAATGTTCTCTTCCCTCTCCTCCCATAGTATTTTCTCTTTGTTTTAGCTTGGGTAAATTCTGTTGACTTTCCTTCCAGTTCATTGATGTGTCCTTAGCAACATCAGATCTCATGAGCTCACCAAAGGAATCTTTATCTTTGATATTATCTTTTTAATTGTAAGTACTTCCATAGTTCCTGTCTCTCTACTAAAACTTCCCATGTACTCATTCAAGTTCATTTTTTTCCCTAGATTCTTTAACATTTTAATGCTAGCCGTTTGTAAATCCCTGCCTGATAATTCCAAAATCTGGATCATGTGTGAGTCTACTTCTGTTAATTACTTTCTTGATGATGAGTTGCTTGGGGTGGAGTGTTGTATGTGTATCAGTCTTACAATTTTTTATTGAATACCAAACAATGTAAATATTAGGTGCATTGAGGTAAAGAGTATTTATACCTCTGAATGGGCTTGCCTCTTCTTATGTTGGGCTGTTAGTGGGTGGGGTTGAATCCGTCTAGTCAGGAACTGAGCTGGACTTGAATTTTTCTACCTTCTGTGGATGACAGGCTTCAGATTCCTGTAGTGCTGGGCTGTAAATGTCTGATGCTTAGTGTTGGCGTGCTAGTGTTTCCTGAATATCACCCTTCACAACTAAGCTTTCAGCTGTCCCCACACACCTGTACTACAAAGAGAGTGTTGGGGGCTCAGCATTCCTGCTTGCCTTCCCTTTGACAGCCAAATGGAGCCTTTTTCCTGCAGCTGACCTTAGGCAGATTTCCTGGCCCTCCAGTAGTGAAGGCTCCTACTTAGTATTGACGGAGGGTCTGAGGCCCAAAGCTCTTTTCTGCCCAGGACAGCGAGTTTTTGTTTGACTTTTCAGCCAGCCATACTCTGTTCTTTCTGATGCTCAGTAGACCCTTACTGCACTCTCTCCAGCTACTTCAGCCTTCTGCTTAATTAGCATAAAGAACCTGAGGAAGCAGGTGATACTTTGTACCTGCTTCCTGCAAATACCTCCTGCCCCAACTTCCTACACCTGCTAATCACCTCCTTGAGGCCCTTGGGCTGGAGGACCTCCTCTCCCAGAGCAGTGGTAGCAAACCCATGGCACGCGCCTCAGCAAGCAGCGGAGCCATTTTTTATCGGCCTGTAATCCAGGTCACCCCAGCATCACCTCAGCAGCTGAGCATTCCACTTTAATTGTAGCGTTGGCACTTTGCAATAAATAAGTGGGTTTTGGATTGCAGTTTGGGCACTTAGTCTCTAAAAGATTAGCCATCGCTGTCCTAGAGGAACAAATGCTTCCAAAGTCCGTCTAGTTTCTTCCTCCTGCCTAGCACAAATGGTGGTTCTATTTCTCAAGCCCAGCATATGGTCCGCCACATGAAAGTGGCTTCTTCCTGTTTTAATTCTTTTTATTCCTTTGCATTAGCAGATATTCTGTCATTCTAAAGAAGTGTGTGTGGTTTATCTGGACGTTTGTAATACTTTTGTCAGTAGTGACATCTAGTGCAAAAGCAGAACTTGCCTACTGATTTTCAGCTACTCCATTTTCTGCCTGAAATCTCTTAATGATACTCATTTGTAGACTATGTGAATTTCTAGAAAATGCCTCCTCAGAATTTATGATGCAATGTAAAATTAGTTTTCTTACTAAACCCCTGATATGTAAGAGCTCTCTAATGAATAAGCTTTGTAGGATGTCTACTGTTTTGAGAGAGAGGAAGACTGTTACAGATTTAAGCACAGTAGGCTTAGTGAAGAGGCGAATCCTCTGTCTCATATATGCTATTTTTTGCAAATTGACTGTAGTGCCCACTTTTGTATTTTACTGATCATCTTTATTGCTTATATATATATATCATGAAAATGATTTATTATGCTCTACTCATTCTAACATACTATTTTTAGCATTTGCTTATTTTATGAACTAAAATAATATAGAAGTATTTTTTTCACAGAGTAGATCTTTTTATTTTTCTGGTTGTCATTTTTATTTTTAAACTTGGAAATGAATAGTCATAGCCTGATTTTTGTTTGTCCTTAGATATTTTCTTAACTATTTATAACAAATTATATGAATATAAATCCTATTAGCTCTATATAAAGATTATTGTAATGCAACTTTAAATACTTAGGAATGAAGTGTCGCATTGTGGAGTATGATAAGATAGTTTACCTTTTTTTTTTTTTGGTACTGGGGATCAAACTCAGGACCTTGCACTTGCAAGGCAGTTGCCGGAACCACTGAGCTAAAATCCCTGGCCCTATAGTTTACCTTTTGCCTGTAGTGTTACTGAATTCCTTAAGCATTTAATTTTTTTTTAAATGTGTTAGAATTATTCTTGGAATTTATTTTTTAGAAATATAGATGTAATCATAAGTATAGAAAGTGATGTATCTTTTGAGGGAAGAATTTGGTATAACAAAGAAATCATGTCTATGATTTAATTCACATTACCAAGTTAAGACATGGGTATACTTTGAATGGAATACATTGTAAGATATTTTGACCCCAAATTTGATTGTTCACGTACATTTATAATCAAACAGAACTGGAATTGTTGAAGACTTAAAATGTTATTTGAAACAGAATTTTACATTTGAGGCTGTTTTGATTTTTAAAATAAGGACATTTATCTGACAGAACATGCTTTTGTATTTCAGTTATGTATTTTGCAGTCTACAGATCCTATGGGAAAGTCCTGTTGGGGGCTTATGATTAAAACTGCTAACATTGGGAAGTCCTGTATCTGTTTAGTAAATATGCCTTAGGTATGGTAGTATTGGAAATGCAATAGCAAATATATACACTGGTTATCATATATAGTAAGCTTTTAGAAAGAGGAAATTTAAAGAAATTGAAATAGAGAATGAAGATGAGATCAGAATTGTTTTAGAAGTGGGAAGTAATCAAGATCTGGACATTTTTATCACTCATTATATATTCTGACATGATCTTTGGGAATAATAATATGTAATGTTTTTAACATCACCATTGTGGTACATGAGATATGCTGCGTATTATCAGAAAGATAATGTACATGATATTCCAACACACAGAAGGCTAAAATAGAAGGAAGACAGTGTCGAGGGCATGACTAAAAAAGCACAGTAATTTACTTTCATAGATTGAAAAATCAGGAGGTAGAATATGGAATGCTGCTCTTTTATGCTTTGACAAGATTTGACTGGCTAAGAACTAGTTGAAACTATGACTATGTCCTACTGCATGCGATTTTATTCACTCCATTTTAGCTGGAACCTCCCCTATCTACCTTTGCCTTGCTTTCTGTAAATTTTAATCTTTCACATTTTCCCCAGAATGGAAGCACCAAAATGTTTCTTGAAAATGGTATTTACTAGTTAACTCTGTGTAACTTATATAATTTTTGTATGATATTTTTTAAAGACATTGCATGATACATGTTTTAAAGTGTATGAGAATATATGCAAGTACATGAAAGAGTATACATATTCCACAGACTAAATTCCACTCCCTTCCTAGCCTACAGGTTCACAACTGCTTGGAATAGTAGCAGCTCGTGTGCCATTCATATTGAGAAAAGTAAGAAATCTCAGCCTTTGCTGGCAGCCTTTCTGTTTGCTTCAGTGTTCCTTATGCCCTTTTTTCTGTCAACAAATAAATAGTAATTTCTCTGAATTATGTAAAATTTGTGATGTTTTCTAGGGCTTCTCACCCTAAGTGATAACAACAGAACAAAACTACAATGGTGAGACCTTTTTGTATAATAATACAGACTTGTTTCAACTTACACTTGTAGTTTGTTTCAAAATATTAACGTATTTTTAAAAATTTTATAAACAAAAAATTATGGTATAGACTGAAGTACTAGGGAACAATCATTTGCCTCAGGCAATGAGGTAATAAACTGATTTCAATATAAATCTATTTTTGTTGTTCTACATTTTTCATATGTATTCCTTTTAAAACACCCTTTTAAAAACTTAAATTTAATATAGTCATTTTATTTTACTGTATTGAATACTGGGATACATAAATATTTAGAAAGTGTCTAGAGAACCGTAATTGAAATTTGAAGCTCCTGTGTATAATGCAGATTCTGTTATAATATGTGGACTAGTTTCAATATAAATATTCAGTGATACCTCATAGAATTCAGTTCATGAATTCACGCATAAGACTATGAAGATTAAGTCCTTTGTTACATGAGCTTTCCATTTTCAACAAACTTTTAATACAGATAATTAAATTTAGTCTCATAGATTGTTTCTTTTTTGATTCTCGACTGTTTATAACATTCATAACATACTTTTCAATTAACTGTGTTTGCATTCATGGGTATTATGAACTTTAAGGAAAAACTTGAGTAGAATATATTCAAAGATGGGCGCCAATTTAAGATCTAGACTTTATTACTTTTGTGATTAAAACTCACTGCTCTAAATATTATAAATGACTTCCATACATTTCATTGTAAACTAGGTTACAAATATATTCATGAGTTTTTTAGTGTTATAAATTTTCTTAAATATGAACTATGTTACTAAATTTAAAATACTGTATAGGTAAATATAGTAGATGATAAAATATATGTAGAAGTCAATGATGAGCCTCTTAATCTGTTTCTGTGATGTCTTTAAATTATCATTGTCAAGAATGCTTGCTATTTTTCTAGATAAACTTTTAGGATTAAAGTGTGTGTGTTGTGTGTGTGTGTGCGTGTGCGAGCGTGCGTGTGTGTCTGTCTGTCTGCCTGCCTGCCTGCCTGCTTGCCTGCCTTAAATATTCTACCATGCTACTTCTCATACTGCCTTATCCAGATACATTTTTCATATAGAACGTAAGTGTAAACTCTTTGAGACTCTCGGAATCTTTGTTGTATAGAAAGTTTCATCTGCTTTTTAAGACACTGTAAATTGCATTTGAGACTGGTGCTTTTCAGTACCCTTGAACTTTTTAATTAAAGAAGTTTATTCAGAATTTTTTGGAAATAAGAGCTGTAATAATATCAAAAAAATACAGTCAGACCTTTTTAAAGTTTGTCACTAAACAATCTTAGGGATTAAATAATAATGTTCTAAAATGTTTTCTGACATTCAAAAGCATAACTATGTGAAAGAGCATTAAAGTATTCCAGTTGCATGTTTTCTTGTGATAGACTTTACATTACATCTCTGAAAGCTCTACTGGAAAAGCAGGGAAGTGGGAAAAGAGGTAGACTTTTTATTGTACTTTTGCTAGAATAAACTTTAACTCCTTAAAATTGGAGGTTGGTTTTATAGTCAGTATAAAAACATTACCACCTTTCACAGCAATATCAAAAAGTTTACTTGGTAAAATTATTTTATCATATATATCTTGTTTTCTCTTGTTTTCATAAAATATTTCATAACTACTGAAACAGGAGGGACAGGGAGAAGGACTGGATCTAAATTTATGCAACTTAAATGAAAGTTAATTTGCTTAAAACTTCTCATTTTATAACAAGCCGAGAATCATAGATCCAGGATACCTTCCCTAGAGTCTCAGCCTTTCTTGATGAATGGAAGAGATAGAAGGAATTTTCAGACATCTCTGTGTTTTCTGTCCAAGCATGGGAATCTTGATATTGGAGTGGCAAATGCTGGACCAGTCATGAAAAGGGATTGCTGCAATGAAGCAGAAAACTACTTCTAGTCATTTGTCCTAAGAGCAGTCATAATTAGTGAGAGCTGGTGTGTGGAAACCAAATTACCAAGTGCTTCCAACTTTTCTTCTCAAAATGCATTTTTCAAACCCAGAGCACCATGGTGTTGATGAAAGCAGTTTCACTGAACAGCCTAAAATTTTAGCTTATTTCTGAAAATGTGGAGTGTGACAAACAGTAGAGGAATGAGACCACCCAAGCAAGCTAGTGAAAGGCAGTGAGGCACAGACTTTATTCACCTGGGTGCAGATCGACTGAGGGCAACAAGAGGATGTCAGTGATGAACAAAGAAAGAGCAGGGAGCTTTATAGGGGATTGAGAGAGGGGTCTGGCACATCTGGCACATACAGGGGTCAGAGCAGGTATTTGTGGTCGGGGTCCATTCAGAAGTCAAGGCGGGTGTATGGATGTTATCAGGTAACTTGGCACCAGGAAGATGTTATACTGTACTTTGTAGTCTCATCTCTTTTCTGTAACATCCCATTCTGTGTTCTATCTGCTCAGAAACAACACAGCCTGTGTTGGGGGAGACAGCACAACCTGCATCTGTGGCATGTTTTTCTGGGGGCTGCGTTTTTTTGTGTCTGTTAAACTGTAGCTTGGATCAAACAACATATCCATTAACCATGTCATGGCCAGATCAGGCCTAACATGGAGCAATTTCCATCTAGTCACAGAGCACCTTGGTTGATCCCTGAAAAAATATGAGCATCTAAGAATTGCAAAACAAACAAAACCATGGATTCCTTGACTTTGATAAGGACCCCCAAAAAACCTTCCTTCCTAACAAATTACTGTTTGTTTGCTCTCTAAATCATCTTGCCTTAAGCAACACTTTATTGGGTTGATATATATTTCTAGTTCATTATTTTTTCTTATAGGCCTGGGCCGCCAAGCCAGTGAAGAGTAGGAAGAAAAGGATTTTACAGTCCACAGTGTCATTATTTCTTAGCCCAGGATATCTAGGAAACTTGAAAAATTATGAAATTAGGTATGTTAATTCTGTTTTTATTTTTATTTATCATAAGGGGAGATATTTATATAGAGGTAGTATTGCTGTGAGGACAGGGATACAAATTTATTTCAGAATAATATATGACAAGTATTTTCTCAGAGTGTTTGATTCACTATTAATGCCACTATACACCTCATGTCATTAGTATTACATCAGAATAAAGAATTCTGAAAATTATTATGGCTGGAAGATTTACTTTTTTTTTTTTTTTGATACTGGGGATTAAATTTAGGACCTTGCGCTTGCGAGGCAGGTGTTGGAACCACTAAGCTAAATCCCAGGCCCTACATTCTTGTTCTTATTCAGCTCACTTTGATTTCAGCATTCACTGTTTCCTTAAATATTAACATTTTCAAAGAGCTTTTGTTATAATGGACCTGTTGATATTAACTTGTTTAAATCATTCTTGAATTATCAAGGAGAATAACAGATTTTGAATAAGCACTTAGTGGTTTGATGAAAAGAACCTGAAATCAGCCTCAGAAGTGAACTCTGTGTTGATTCTGGTTTTATTGAGATGCACTTATCTTTGAAGGTTTGTTTCACTCATACTCAGGATTAAAGTGATCTTTTGCTCTCCTTTGGAAATGCACAAGAATATACATAAATGTTAGTAGATCCTTGAAATGATAAGAAAATCACTCTTATCCTAAAGGATTGCCCTCTGAAGTAAGTTTTCATTTATTAGAATTTTAGAAAAATATAGTGTGGATAATTCCAGCCTTAGTTATAGTAAGTAGCAAGAAATAGCAAGAAGTACATTATCACAGAATTTTAATTGCAGAATATCATAATTTTTATATAACTGTATTGAATTTACAGTAACCTGAGAGGAATTTATCCCAAAGAATAAGGTTTAAATCTTTTTATGTTATTAAAGGCATGTATTATTTTAATTATAAAGATGATGTGAGTAAAGATGTATTTTACTTTATTTTCTTAAAACAATGGAATGTTTTATTGGTAACATTTGCATTACACGTGAAGTTTAACTGAATATAGTAAAAGAAAGGAAGAAATCAGTTCAGTTATCTAAGAATCGAAGTTGTCTGTTTTATAAAATACAGAGTAGCTAGTTTATACAGGAAAGGTTTTTCTTTATAGACGAATTCTAGCTTTTAGAAAAATGAAAGCGGACTGATGGCACTAACATAATGCATTTTATAATCCCTAATAAAACAGTGGACATGGGGATTATCAGTGGCTGTTACAAGGTTCATGCAAGACTGCTGCAGAACTTACTAAGTGGTAAAGGCTGACACACTTGGATCTATTGGTAAATCTTACAACAAAAAAGAAACAACATATGCCTCATGATGTGATGCAATAGGAAATACATCATCTGTACAACCTTCTTGCCAAAATGTCAAATCTAGTCTGTGTCAAACTTCTCTGGTTACCAGTTGATAGTCCATAAAATTTCGATGAACAGGATCCAGAATGAGAGAAATATTAGGGAAAAAATGATTTAATAATTGAATAAATGACATGAAAAAAAGAGTAAAAGGAAACTATATGTTAAGGGAAATTTAAATGACAGATCAACCAAATCTCTAAGCGCTACTGCATCTTGAGTCAAGCCAGTTGTAAAATAAATCATTTAGGAGACATGGTAACATTTTTAACAGACTGGTTTATGATTATATTAAAAATAATCATATTTTCAGATGGCATATGATTTATTAAGATCTTTATCTTTGAGATATAGATACTGAAGCATTTTTGGATGAAATTATATGGTACCTTGAATTTAAGATGAAATGTATAACAGTTTATTATATTGTTTTTTATATCTGAAATATGTCTGAAAATTTCTATGAAAAACTGATAAATATAGGAATATTAGATAAATATAGTAAATAATTAGATATGTTACTCATAAAGAGTACAATATAGACACAGAATTGATAAATTATAAAAACATTAAAATTCAGTGACTCTTCATCAAAAAACATCATTAATAGGAGGAAAAGATAAGCTATGGAATAGAAGTAAAAGTTTAGAATGCATATGGCCAAAAAAGGATTTGTATCCAAAAATAAGTATGAAGTTCTATAGATTAGTAACAAGAAGTACCAACCCAGTAAAAAATGAGCAAAAAACTTGATAGGTGGTGCACAAACAGGAAATCCAAATGGCCAATAAACCTGAAATATATGCTCTATGCTCATGATTAGGCAGGAAAATGCTAATTAAAATTCCAGTGAGAGCTAGATACCCATCAGAATCCTATCATTTTACAGTATGGAGTCTTAATTTTGTAACTGAATGAATACATAAAACATTAACTTTGTCTCCCACATTAGGAACTTTATGGTAGGGCTGGGGCTGTAGCTCAGTGGCTCCATGCCTGCGTGGCAAGCACAAGGTTCTGAGTTCTATCCCCAGTACCGGGAAAAAAAAATTTATTGTAGTATTTAAAGCAGACCTTATAAATCCTAGAAGTTGTAGCTTTGCATATTGTCAATTATAGCAAAGTCTTTATCAGTTTACTCATTATTATAACTAATTTTTCCAGGAGTTCCTTGAGTCAAGGTTGAAATGAACTCTTTAGGAATACATTCCTTCTTTGGATTTTGCTCTTTTTTTTTTTTTTTTTTTTTTAGTTTATCACTCCTGAGAAATTTTTCCCTGTTTTGCGTGCTACTAAGCTCAAATTCCAGTTTGTAACCTAATGTTTACTCCCGATATTGCTGCATACTTGCATTTTATTTTTTCTGTTTCTAATCTTGACATTTCATTCTGATTTGCTCTGGTTGCTATATTTATTTTTTATATATCTTGTTTCTAAGCGTTTTGTACAGGTAGTTCAGATCATTTTTGCATTAAAGAGGAGGAGCACATGAGTGGACATAGAGACAAATGAATGTTGAATGACTCTAAATTTTGCTAATAAAATTCTTGATTATCTACAGTTGTGGACGAAGTAAAGTTCAAAAGTTTAAGCCACTAATGTCGACTGTTTTTCTGTCCTTTAAAAAATTTCTTGCTTGTCAAGTGAGGGTAAATATTTGTAGTTGGCTATGGTAAAATGTTTTGAGGGTGAAGAAAATGATTTTAATAGAACTGCATCTTTAATAGGAAAAGGATACAAAAGTCCATTCATACACAGGAGGTAGGGAAAATGAAGTAATAATAAACAGTAGTTAAGTGCAAAATGCTTATTATCATCCTTTCAACAGAGGTACATAATTCTTTTATTGTGTTGAAAAAATAATGCAGCCTGGGGACTTAGCTAAGTGGCACAGCGCCTGCCTGGCAAGCGCAAAGTCTGAGTTTGATCCCTGGTACCAAAAACAGAAAAAGAAAAAATGATGCAATATGTGTGTATTTGCCTTTTAATATTTTCAGTCTGATTTCCATGAGCAGTGGAGTTATATGTTGTTTAATAGTTTTCAGGTAGTAGCAGAATAATTGTACAGTAAAGAGTGCTTGGGCTCTGTATATGGGGAAATTATTTCTTTCCTCTGAATCAACCCCAGAGCTCTTTTCCCCTGTCACACTGCTATACAAATCTCTCTCAGAGATGAAGTAAATATTAAATGTGATGTGATATAGACAGTTCCTGGCACATTAGTAGCTAGGCAGTATATGCTCATTTTCTCTTCCCATTGCCATATTTTTCAGCAGAAGAATGTCAGCATTTCCTGAACCCAAGTGATATTTTTTTTCTTTTATTATGATAGGAAATTCTTTTTCCTTGGAAAGTGAAATTATTGTCATATGATGAAAGGAAATAATTCCTGATAGCTCTTACTTAAAAAGACAGAAATTTTTTTGTTAACAGACTCGAAAATAGAAGACAGATGTGAACAGTTACCTGTTGAGGAGTAAGAGGTAGGAAGACAGTAGCTGGTATAAAGGAGTCAGTGGTGTTGGTATCTGGAGAAAACAGAACACACACCACATTATTCTTTTTGCACAGCTTAAATTGTCAAGAGGAATAAAAATGACAATGCTGATAGTAAAACACAAAATGTAAAAAGCTCTGCTTTTTCACAACTCTGCTTTATTGGGTCTTGAATAAAATCAAACAGGAAAGACTTTAGACCTACAAAGATGCCAAAAATGTAGTGGTCTCTGGATTCTTGACAGCTGAACTGCTAGAATGATGTGGTATGTAGGAAAGAATCTTTCTGCTGAGGAGCAAGTGACAGGTCTGCTGGATTTCAGCAATATGAGATGCTTATCCAAGATGTTGCCCAGGACATGTTCACAGGTTTTCTTTGGGGTAGGTTCTGTGCAGTGCCTGTACATGGACTTCATGCATAGCTGTAAAGACCAATACAAGGAAATCCTAGAATTCCCCAGCTGAAAGGGACTTGAGAAATCATCTAACTCCATGTCCTTATTTAACTGAGGAAACTGAGTCTCAGAGGCCTAATTGACTCCCCAAAGTTGCTCAATGAGTTGTTTGAACTGGGGCCAAGACTTGAGCTGTGAACACAGCTAAATGCTAATCACAGGAGAATCCATTCTTTAAAAATATCTGTTTCTACTCATTCAACATTATTCAGGTCTGAAAGTCAATAATTTAAATAAATAAGATAATAAACAACTACTACCTTTCCTTTTGTAGGTTAGCAAGAATTTATACCTCTGACCCAAACTTCAGGATAAAAAAATAAGGAAGAACATCTGAGGTCTTTAATAGATGTTAACTATAAAAACAAACCCTCCTGAAAGGCCAAACATGGGATCTGACAAGATGGCTGGGCTGCCCTGCAGGATCATCAAGGAAACTCAGCATTTTCTGGCAGAACCAGTTCCTGGCATTAAAGCAGAACAGAGAGCAATGCCCGTTTTTTTCATGTGGTCATTGCTGGCCCCCAGGATTCCCCCTTTGAGGGAGGGACTTTTAAACTTGATATATTTCTTCCAGAAGAATAGCCAGTGGCAGCACCTAAAGTACATTTCATGACCAAAATTTATCATCCTAATGTAGACAAGTTGGGAGGAATATGTTTAGATATTTTGAAAGATAAATGGTCCCCAGCACTGCAGATCCTCATAGTTCTGCTTTTGATCCAGGCTTTGTTAAGTGCTCTTAATCCAGATGACCCATTAGCAAATGATGTAGCGGAGCAGTGGAAAACCAGTGAAGCCCAAGCCATATAAACAGCTAGAGCATGGACTAGGCTATATGCCATGAATAATATTTAAGTTGATCCAATCATCAGGTTTGTGTCACATCTCCTGTTTTGTCAAGACTCCTTCCTTTTTTCTTTGCATTTAATGGACACAGTCTTAGAAACATTACACAATAAAAGCCCAGACATTTTCAGACATTTGGTGATTAAACGCACATTAGAAAACCTATGTCTTGTCCTGATTCACTGTTGTAAATCATGAGCAGAGGCTTTAAAGTATCATTGGAATTGTCGTGAAACGTTTAAAAGCAGTAGCCCTCTGCTTTTATTCATTTCCCCCATCATGGTTTAAGTATAAAGCACTGTGAATGAAGGTAGTTGTCAGGGTTAGCTGCAGGGGTATGGGTGTTCTTTATTTTATTTTTTGAGGGGAAAAGTAGCTTCAAAATTTTGTAGGCTAGCCTGCTGCGCAAGCGCAAGGACCTGAGTTTGATCCCCGGTACCAAAAAAAAAAAATTTTATAGGCTTCTTTTCCCCCCTTTTATGGTGATCTAATTGCATTGGTTAAAAAGCAGCTAACCAGTTTTCTAGAATATGCTCTCTAGCCAAGTCTGACTTTATTTAGTTGCTATGGATGGACAAACTGATTGTTTGAACCAAAATGGGAACACTAACAAACATCATAGCCCTCACTAATAACATTGCGACTTTGCTATCAAGTGTAGATTCCCCCCTTCAAAAAAAAGCTTGTGACCATTTTGTATGGCTTGTCTGGAAACTTCTGTAAATCTTACGTTTTAGTAAAATATTTTTTGTTATTCTTCTTTCCCTTTGTACAGTTTATTTTATTGTGCTCATTTCATTTTCCCAATGTGACAATTGTATTTAAAAATTAAAACTGATGGAACATTCTGTTTTGGTCTTCACCATCTGACAAATAGAATGCCAAGAGATAGATTTGCCAATTTCTTTTCACAGATGCAAATTTGTGTTAAGATATTATTGAATGGAATATTTATAAACAGGCCCTGAGCATGCATAAAGCATCAGTATCTGACCCTTTCTTAACCCCCTAGAAATTTGAAATAAATATTTTGTATTATCTGGTTAGGTGATCATTGGTGTCTTTGCCACAATGTTTGAAAATCACTGTACAGGAGAGTTGGAACAAAGAAAGCAGCTGTGACTGACATCTATGACTTCCCCATATTATGTGCCATTTGTTTTTCTTCTTGCCTCAAATTTGGGTTATGACCTTTTTCTTGGTTCTTATCTGAAAGCTTCATGTATTACCATTGGTGTATGATTAGGAAATATCAATCTGATAATCATTTGGGGTTTGTGGAGATATTTGTCAAGTTTTCCTTACAGAACGAAGAGGAAATCTCAAACAAGCAGCTTGTGTAAGTGTCATCAGAAAGATTTCTTCCTTCAAGAGCATCAGACTTTCAGTTAATGAGTCTTGCATCCATCCTTTCTAGTATGCTATGGGAGCTTTTAATTTGGTTTTAGTAAATTTTTCATTGATAAGAGTGTCTTCCCTCACACAACTGTTCTTTCCCACCTCTTTCCACATCTAATTCCCAATTTTTGTTATTTAAGTCTTATGTAGCCAGTCATAAATATGTAAATGTTAACCTTTGGGTCAGAATTGTTGATTTTTGCAGTTTAAGGTAATGGATATTGTAGCCCATCTGGATTTTCTTCACTCTCATTCTCATAACTTCTGGAGTTTCTTCAGAATGTGATATATTTTATTTTGCTCCTATGTAAGATGAATTATCTATTAATATTACATTTTCAACACACACAAAAATCTTCCTGTACTTAGTGTGTGATGGAAGAAAGTCTTATTGAGCAAGAGATTTCTACTTAGTAGGTGCTTTGTAAATATTAACTGATAAAGATTTTTAGTTTGGTGGTAAGATAAAATAGCCTTCAGCAATCAGTCAAATCAAAGTGATTATATATTTGATTAATGATACATAAGAATAATCATATCTTGCCTCTTTTTAAGATGCACAATACCACCATCCATATAGAATGAAGTGCAATAGGAAAATAGAGTCTGTCTAAACTTAACTATAAGGCAAGTCTTCTATTGCTAAAGAGAATGCAAAATTCTGTCATTTTTGTAATAATGTAGATTCTATAAGTTTTATAACTAACATTTAAACTTTGAGGTTTCTACTGGTACCTAACTTCTAAAAGTGTATGTATTGTGCTCGCTTCGGCAGCACATATACTAAAAGTGTATGTATTGATGTCTAATATTTATTTGTTCCAGAACCTTAAGGCACCAGGTTTTGACTGTTCATTAATGCTCCCACCAGCAACAGAATAGGAAACCTTATCAGAGATTAATTCAAATTAGTTTTGCTATTTCTTGTAAATCTCCAATTATTGCCTATTTTTTAATAGAAGAAAGATACAAAGATGAAGTTGAAATTATAAAACAGAAGCATTTAGACTGATGAATTTACCTGTTTAATATCCCTTTAGCCCATTATTCACATGAAAACTGATAATCATTAGTGTCATGGTGAGAATTTGTTGTGCATCTTTCAGTTTTCTTCATTGGGTATTAGAGAGTGGTAGTATGCTTGATGTTTAAGAAAATGTGAGTTCACACTTAACTGACTTAGGCATGTTAACTAACCTATAAATCTGTGTGTTCATAGTTAAAACTGGGATAGATTATGTTATTATGAGTTAGATAAAGTTAATCGTACCACTAGATGATGTATTTTCTCTAGGTTTAATTTTCATGGACTCTTTCCATGTTGATCTTCAATTGATCTTTCCATGTTGATTTCTTCCTCAAAGGCCTCTGGTAGAATTTGAGCTTTCTGAGTCATTGTTCTGAGGCATTGTTCCTCGGGTTTATGTGTGATGTATATGGTTGTCTGAGGATAACTGGGATTGCTTTCTTCTGTATGTGAACATTAACATTAGTAAGGTTATTCACAAGAGCCCCAGGGCTGTACAGACTCATGTATTACTAGAGAAAGTATGTATGAATCCTAGGCCTTTCTTGACTATTCAGTTTGTTATTGTAGCATTTCTTGATGTAATAGCTTTTTAGTTTATTTGTGCTTTTCTCCTAGTTCTGCTAGCTTTCTAATTATTTACATAAATCCTACCCTGTAACAGCTGGTAATAAGGAGTACAGTGTTCCTTTCCATAGGAGTGCTGTAATTGATAACAAAGCTTATAAATCTAAAAATCATGATGATTTACTTCTAAGGAAAAAACAGAAAGAGTCCATGTACCAGGCAGCTGTGAAGAAGCAAAGAGCACTGGGAATTTTTTTGTTTTGTTTTTGTTTTTGTTTTGGTGCCCACGATTGAACTCGGGACCTTGCACTTTCGAGGCAGACAGTGGAACCACTGAGCTAAATCCCCAGCCCCAAGCACTGATTTTTAAAAAAGAAAAACTTGATTTCAAGTCTTGAACTTGCAACTCACTCTCCATGTTATCATACTTAAATCTTAGTCTTTCAGTCTTAAGTTGCTTTCTCTGTGAAATGGAGAAAACATTGCCTGCTTTGTGGATTGAGAAAATAATATATGTGAGCAGTGTTTTATAATCTGAAAGTACCAAATAAATGAAATTTATTAATACCTATATAGACGGTCTCTGTGCTAATAGACACAGGAACATAGTTGTCTTTGTTTAAGCATTTAAAAACAAAAATGAAGTTTCAAAAATTTGCTTTAATTGTGATTCTGCTACAGTAAACCTCAAATTTTTCATCTTCATATGATAATGTAAACTTTGAGGATTTGATAACAAATATAAAGTAAATGCAATTAGAAACTCCAGGTAAAGTAAAAAACTAAGCAATTATGTCTTGGTCCATTCACATGCCACAGAAATGTGACATGAGTTTAGCAAGTATGGAAATTAAGGAAGGGAAATCCATTTGTCTTTATTCTAGGAGCATACTCTCAAATGACTAAGAGATCGTAAAAATGAAACTCTGGGGCTAGGGATGTGTAGCTCAGTGCTGGAATGCTTACCTAGCATCTGTGCAAGGCCATGGGTTCCATCCCCACCACCACAAAAACAAACCTCTAGAAACGGAAATATAATTCTAGCATATTAGTAGTTTCACAAATAGATAATATTGATAACACATTAAACTGAATATTTGCCTCTAATTTTTAGAAATAAAACATAGATTAGATTATAAGTTTTTTAAAAAGGAAGCTGTGAAGAGTTAGGGTATAGAAGGGGATTAGAGAGTTGGTAGAAGGGGAGAAGTAGTGGTCTGTGTTTTGAAGACTTAAAAATTAATGAAGGAATGGGAAAAAGAGAATTAAGATATATTATGTACAGGTACAAATTCCCTATGAAGACTGTGATCATTATATATGTTAAAAGTATACTAATAAAATTCATAAAAAAGTTTACCTGATACAAAAATTAATGGAACAACAATATAGCTTAACATATAGAAAGTAAACCATGACAATAAAAGAATAAAAACATATAACTATAAAAATTGTGTGGAGAGAAAAGAATAATAAAGGGTAATATGAGTTAAGTAAATCTTTATTTCATAGTAGGAAGTCAGTTGATGTTGCCTGTAATTTATGAACTAAGTAAATTTTTTTAAATTAATGTTTCTCTATTCAAAAGGTAATGAAGGGCTGGGGATTTAGCTCAGTGGTTCCGCCACCTGCCCCATAAGCACAAAGACCCACATTCGATCCCCAGGACCAAAAAAAAAAGGGTAATGAAGCCAGGTACTGTGGTGCACACCTAGAATCCCAGCCCTTGGGAGGCTGAGACAGGAGGATCATCACAACTTTGAAGGCAGTCTAAACAACAGAGTGAGACCCTGTCTTAAAAATTAAAAATTAAATGAATTAATGCATAGGTAATGGTAGTATCCCACATTAGCTTGGACATGGCCAGATGGAGACCAAATCATTACCAAAATATATACTTTTTAAGAATAGTTCAATACAAGGATGCCAACAATAATCCAAATATTCTGCTTTGAGGCATGACCACACTTGAAATGTTTACTTTCATGTTATTTCCCTGCTCTCGCCTCAGAATGTCCATAATCAAGGGTTAGAAAGACAGTTGATTACCTGAACATCATGCAAACTTCTGGTTAAGAAGGCATTTTTTACAACACAGTAGACTCACTTGTTTATTACTAAATATGTTCATTGACTGTGATAAAAGTGTAGATAGATTTAGATCAATGCCAGAGACTCCTGCAGTAAATCTCTAGTCCCCACCTGCCCAGTGTGCAACGCAAGGTTGAAGAAAAACTTAAGACAGAGTTAAAGAGAAAGTGTAAACTGGGATGCCCAGTGCTCCTTTGGCAAAAAGCACTGGCCTGTCTCTTCCACTGAATTTTATTATTCATCATCCAGGGTAAAGGTGCATGTATAGATGTGCAGTACATGAAATTACTATGGAAACTGATGCGGGCAAGGCTTTAAAGAGGAGTCAAAGCATTTTCAAATTAAAAGCAAGATAGACAAAATATATGGTTGTAATTAGAGCCTTCTCCTTCAAGCTATGAAGGCACTAATTGTGGGAATGGAGTTTGGGTGATTACTCCAACCTCAGCTACGGATGTTATCTCGTATCAACCCCACAGCTTCATAGGCCATTACTCTGGCCTTGGTGGTGGTCATTAGCAGGGAGGTCATGTTAACTTGCGTGCTACTGCATTGCTCATGAGATACTTCTGTGAATCACGTAGCTTCAGTTAGACTTGCTTCTTAAAGTAAGCCAATCAAGGGATTTAACTCTTTGCAGCCTACACTGTTTACAGCATATTTGGGACATAATCAATATTGTGGGCTCTGGCAGATCAACAATAACAGCTAATAGTAATTAAGCCAATTCGATATGCTCAAGCAGACTCTGAAATCATGGATGGAATTTGAAGATCAAAAGATAGTCTTTTCTAGAACTAACTTTAGAAGTGACTGAAAAGAGCTGTTTTGAACTGCAAACTTGGCAGGAGGTAGATCTCTGCCCTCTGACTATATTTGATAGTGAATATTTTGGTCACGTCATTCATCTTTCCATCCATCCTGCCAGTGTTTGTCTGAGCACCTACTGTAAGAGTGTGATTGGTGGTGTCAGGTTAGGAAGAAGCTAACCTTGATATTCTGTGATCTTCTGACCTTGTGGTATCTGTGGAATCGGATTGTATCTCAAAGACGAGTTTTCCTCTCCTTCCCAGATATACATTCCATAAACATTGAGCGTCCTTGATGTCTTAAACCTCATACAACTCAGCAACAATTTGTAGGAATTACAATTTTTTGAGCTGCTAGATTATATATATTTCTGACTCTTGTATTTTCCTAAATGTAAATTAAAATCTTTAATATTTTTTATATTTTTGTATTGCATGAAAAATATATACCAATGGAGAAAGTTCAATAAATTAAAATCCAAGCTTAATAGTATTTAAACATTTCCTAAGTATTTTCCCAAAACTATAAATCACCTCATTATTGGTAATTAGTTTGATGTTTTTAAAAGTTTCTCTTGTCAATTTTTTTAATAGCACAAAAAATAAAATACATTAAAATACTGAATATTTGGATGTTATTTCGTCAAATTATTTTTAGTACAAAAAGTTGGAGGTCATGTAATTTCATTACACCAAACAAAATAGTATTTGCCCTGTCTGCTGTGACATTTTATAGCATTTCATCAGTGTTACAGCATTTCACTAGGCTTTCTGGATCATGTTTCTGGCTCTTGACGCCACTCGATTAGGAATCCTAGCTCAGACTTCACCTTTACCTCTCATTACTTGTGTGGCTTGTGCATACTGTTTTAAATGTTCACGTAGACAGGCACAGTTCTTCATGAGACAAGGAGAGGAGATATTTCCCTTTCCAGCCTTCTACCCTGATGTTGGAGGTATCCTCAAATAGAAGGGCTGTCTTTCTCTGGACATCTGGTTAGTAGCACCTAACCAACTCTCCTTTTATATCTGCCAGGCCTGTCTCCATGGATCCTGATTCCCCACCAGATGACTGTGTGTGTCAGAGCCACAGCCTCAGGGCCAAAGGGTCTTGGGAGACATCCTCTTCCTGCTAGGACAGGGTATTATTTGGTCTGCCTGCCCCAGCCTCCACTGTTAATGTGCCAGCTGTAGTTCTCGCCTGTACCATCTTCTGCTCTCCAGCTAAAGCCTGAATAGGCATCTGGCCTATTCTCTGCTTTGCCTGGTAAATATTGTCTATGTCACCTTTGTCCTAAACCACATGGCAGCGAGTTTGTAAACACCATTCCTGTTCCTGGGGGCTCAGTGAGACCTATACCTGAACCATGTACAAAACCCCAGGAAGGCCTTGTTTCCCTGCTAGATGTCTGGTTATTTTCCTATCAGGTTCGAAAAGCTAACTAAAAGTGAGTCTCTAGAAAATACTGGAGCATGGGCCAGGGATTTAGCTAAGTGGTTTCGCTGCCTGCTGCGCAATCGCAAGGACCCGAGTTCGATCCCCAGTACCAAAAAAACAAAAAGTCTATTTATGGGCCGGGGATTTAGCTCAATGGTTCCGGAGCCTGCCTCCCAAGCGCAAGGTCCCGAGTTCGATCCCCAGTACCAAAAAAAAAACAACAGAAAATACTGGAGCCGAGTGTGGGGATGCACACATGTAGTCCCAGCACTCTGGGAGGCTGATGCAAGAGGATTGCATATTTGAGCCCCACCTGGCTAACTTACCAAGATCCTACCTTAAAGTAAAAAATTTTTAAAAGCCGGGGGATCTAGCTCAATCCTGTTGGCCTGGGTTCAGTCCCCAGTACCACCACCAAAAAACAAATGAACAAAGAATACTGGGTTGAATGACGCTCAGCATTCATAATTCCCTACCATCTGCCACCCAGATTGTAAGAACAAATAGTCTAGTATAGTGGTTAATGTTAATTTTTGTGACTGTACGTGGAGTAGAGGACAATATAATAAATATATCCAAATTTTAAAATTAGACTGGTAGAGATTGAAATGCCAGCTCTACTACTTTTTTATTTTTAGCATTGGCCTTTAAACGACTATTTTTAAATTCTGCACATAAAAATAAACCTGATAGTGGTATTTATCGCATAGGCTCGTTATTAGGATTCATTGAGATAATATATAAAGCACTTAGCACAGAACCTGACACATGCAAAGTACTAAGTAAAATTTGTTCTCCTTTGTTGCTCCCATTGATGAGCAGTTATATATATATGTATATGTATTAGAGTGCATTGAACACTTCACCTGCACATCTGCATCATGAGCTTCATAAGTATAATCACCCCAGATAATACTGCTGCCCATACACTCTGAATATTTTCACAGTGGGCATTGGCAATTTATGGCCCCAGGACACCTGGTTTTGCTCAGAAAAATACCCTTTATTGACTTTTTTAGTACCAGTAATTAACAAGCTTTTTCTGAAACTTCCAAGAGAGATCATGCTAAATTAAAGAGTTCCTTCTCCTGTCAAACTTCTGGGTGACACTGACTACATCAACAAACAGGGATCCATTCACTCACTTCCTCTCCAAATTGAGATTGCCAAGTAATGAACAACAGTTTCTGGGTAACTGCCACCTATTTAGACAGGCTTACTCGTTAGTTGGCAGACTTTCCAAACCACCTCCCTGTAGTTCACAGCTTGTTCCTAAACCAGAAGATGACAGACAGTGTGGTCAGTAAATGACAGCTTGTGCAGAGTTTTGCCTGCCCTTCTCATGACTGTTACATGTAACTCTCACATCTGTGGAATGTCACTGCTCTGCACATGCTATGCTGCACTCAGGCAACTTGTGTTTAGGAGCGAGGAGAGTGCCTTCTGTTTGTGTACAGAAGAACCACAAGGGTCTCTTGCCTGATTGAGAGCCACACTTCTGAACCTAAATGAGGACTTTTTCATCTGATAAACTAACTCCTGAGGTCACAGAATGAGACACTCTTCCATGTTTGTCCTTCATGAGCTGCCAACAGAAAAGTAATTCAGCAAGAATATAAATGATAGAGCCAGGGATTTAGCTCAGTGGTTCTGCCGTCTGCCTCACAAGTGCAAGGTCCCGAGTTTGACCCCAGAAACAACAACAAAAAAAAGCATCCTAAGAATAGAAATGATAGAAAATTGTCATCCAAAAGACATCAGATGATGAAAAGGATGTGGAACTACCTTCAGAAAACTGAGTTTTACCTCAGAACTACCACTGTCAGCCTTGATATTGACCAAATTTTTTTCTACTCTGAGCCTTAGATTACCTATCTGTTGACAAGACTGTGTGTGTGTGTGTGTGTGTGTGTGTGAGAGAGAGAGAGAGAGAGAGAGACACACACACACACACACAACCAGTGAAGGAACCTATTACTCCATTGGGTGTTTTTTGTTTTGTTTTTGTTTTCTTCTCAAAGGGGAAAATGGAAACAAGTCAGACAAAATTGGAAGGGATAGTATGACTGCAATCCTTTAGAGCTATGCAATGAAGCACAAATCTCCCAGAAAATAATGCAACTAATATATGCAGAATAGATGAGGGGATCCTGTAGAACAAGTCACTGCATGTAACATCTTAGAAATGCAGTATACTAGAAGATAAAGAAGTTTAATATAGGCAACTAGAACTAGTTATCTCTTTGATATTCTTGGCATGATACCAAACTGTAGTGTATAATTGAAAGTTGTTCCCACCATCTTTACTTCAGCGTAATGTGTTCATTTTGGACACACAACACCACGTAAAGATATGTATTTGAACATGGTTTATTATAGAAACTGAATTCAGAATCACTTTGCCATATAGTGACAGTGTTCCGTAATGTCCTTGTGTAAAAGAATTGACCAGTCTGCCGTACCACCGCCCCCAGCACCGAGGAGGTGAGTTGCGGGGCGCCAGCAGCACACATCTCCCCCCACCTCCTTGAAATGAGAAGACACATAAACAAGTCTCAAAACCAGACTTCCAGATCACCTAAAGCAACCCCAATGGGAAATGAGATGGAACCCTCTGATACTCAACCACCTGGACTTCCTGAACTGGCAACAAAAGAGGATCTGGAAAAAATGAAATCAGATAATAGCAGAGATTGTGCCCATAGTGGAAGACATGATTAATAAATCTAGAGAGGAGCTGAGGAACATGATGGAATCCCAACATAGGAAACAAATAGAATCCATAAAATAGAAGCAAACAGATTTCTAGGAAATTAAAAACTCCATTGAATGTCTACACAGCAGAATGAGCCAATGTGAGGACAAAATTTCAGATATAGAAGATAAGATTGCAATTAATGACCAGGAAAAGAAAAATTTCTTTAAAACAGTAAGGGACCATGAGAAATCAATCCAGCAGCTGCTAGATGATGCAAAGAAGAATAACAAGACTGATGGGAGTCAATGAAGATGCTGGAGAGAGTGCAGGTGACATAAAAAAACTGATCAAAGAAGTGATGGCAGAAAACTTCCCAAGCAGGGGAAAAGAACTTGACATACAGATAAGTGAGGCATATAGGACTCCA
>NW_004624856.1:2280927-2296684 GCF_000247695.1 Heterocephalus glaber | reverse complement strand
AAGGGTGGAAGATGTGAAGGGAGGGCTAGGAATGGGGAAAAAATAAGAACCAAGATGCATCATGTAAAGTACAAGTTCCCAATGAGAAAAGTAAATGTGTTGTATACCTAAAATGCACCAATGAAAGAATTAAAAAAAAAAAAAAGATAACTTTTTCCCATGGATTAGGAAATTATAAAAGCATCTAGGCTTGGATACAGAGAATACTGAGATTAATCTAAAATGTTAATTGATACAAATTTGAACAAACAAAATTACCAATTGCTTGTTTTTTGATACTGAACAGATTTACAATGTTTTATAAACATCAATTCTTTTAACGTAAACCTTTCTTATGTGATTTAGCATGTGTTTTTAGTTGATTTCGTGAATTCTTTTTCATGTCCATGAAACTACTGTCACTTTTGCGTTATAGTTGGTGTCCTTGTTGTTAAGTTTGCTGTTGAGTATGAACTTTCCTCAGCGCATAGACCGTCACTGGTCCCACAGAGCCCTTCTCTTGCTCCTTTTCACCAGCAGCTCTTCCCTGAGAGACATCTAACACCACAGATTGATTCTGTCTCATTTTTTACTTTATGTAAGTGGGATGGGTAGGTAGTATATGTTTTGTTGTATCTCAGCATTATGTTCCTATAAAGTAGCCCTGTTGTGGTATATAACAAGGTACTCGTTCTCATCACCTGTAGTATACCATTATATAACTGTACCACTATGTATTTATCCATTCTACAGTTGTTAGACATTTGAATTAATTTAATCAGGGACTATCACAAATAATGCTTCATGAACATTATTTACATGTGTTTTGTTTAACTGTTTACATGTCACTCAGATCTATACCTTAAAGTGGAACTGCTGCATTGCCTGGTGTGTGTGTATATTCAGTTGGCAGATACTGATAGACATTTTCCAAAGTACTTATATGGTGTAGGAGAATTCTTTATGCTTATGTTGTCAGGATTTGTTTTTCTTCTTGGAATCCATAGTAATAATCATAATTTAACTTTGGGAGAAAGCCAACCACAGATATTGCTACGGTGATTTTCATATGTACCTATTTACAACTTTCCATAGACTCCTCTGAAAAACCCTTAAAGGAGGTGGCCTTTGAACCAGTGCACTTTTGCTGTTATACTTTGTGCTTTGGTCCTATAATGAAATTGCTGGATAAGGACAGAGTGATGCACTGCTGTGAGCCAGAGGGCTCGTGGTGGGGTGAATAACACCTGAGGATTTAATAATAGTGCATTTTGCCAAGTACTCTCAGAGTGTCTTTGGTGAATTTTTAAAGTAATTTGACATAAATTGCCCTTAGTTCACCCAGTTGAATTCAACAAACTTTTTTTTTTTATGATGATGGCTTAATTCTCAACCTTGTTTTTTATGGGACTATAAAAGCCATAAAAGATAGTGACTAATAAAGACTCAAAAAGATGCTATACTGCATTAGTAATAAAGGAAACACACAATAAAATTTTCCCATTTTTACCCAATCTAGAGGCAAAACTTAAAATCTGATGCTAAAATGTTGCAATTGTTCTGGAAGAAAACTCAGTATAAGTGTTACTATTGGGAACATGGACATGCAGTGATCCAGCAGTTTTACTTAGAACCTAGGGAACTACTCAGATGTGTACCAGGAGTCAAAATAGTGATAATTACCTCCCAAATCTAGGATAATGAAAAAATCACTAAAGGACATATATTCATACTATGGATTACTATGCTGCTGTTAAAATAAATTGTTTCTAAACTTCAAAGTCTGTGAGGGAAGGAGTTTTGTTCTTGTTCATTCCCCTGTTTTGAAAATTAGCACAAGGCATTGTATGTAGTAGATGCTGAATAATAATTTTTTGAGCCAGCTGTGGTGGTGCACACCTGTAGTGCCAGTACTCAGGGGCCTGAGGCAGGAGGATCTCTGCAAATTCGAGGCCATCCAGGGTTACATAGTGAGTTCAAGGCCAGACTGAACTACACAGCAAGAGGACCCTGTCTCCAAAAAAAACAAATAGTACAATAAAAATAAAAGGTACTGCTCTGGGCAGCAAAGACAAAGACCCCTAGCTTGCAGCACCTTTTATTCAGTACATGGGGAAACAAATGTAACAAGTGAAATGCAGAGTTCAGTACTTCACATTGGGATAAACAAGGTGTAACAAAAGACTGGGAGGCAGTGGAAATCTAAGAACAATGAGGAACTATACAGATTTGGTTCCTCCCTGGCGTCTCCCACAGGTGTGCTCTTGTCCTGGAGCATTACAGCATCCTGGGATCACTGTGACCCAAAGCCAAAATGCAGTTATGTCTGGAATGTCATAGCTGGCCTATAGGCAGGAGAACTAGGCCTACTCAGATGATTTTTCCCTAGAATTATGTAGCATTGCTCCTAACAAATAATAATAATTTTTTGAATGCACCTGTAAATACATGATGCAGTTTCAAATTATAGTATTGAGTGAACACAGCAAACTGCATTAAATGTACACTGCAGATGTGTGTGAGTCCTTAAAAATATTGGAAGGAGGCACACCAAAATGTGAACTACAGATGTGGGTGTGTGAGTCCACCTAAATTTATCTGGAACAATACACACCACAAGCACAGTGATACCCCCTCGGGTAGTGTGTTAGCTGTCTGTTGTTCCGACAAAATAACTGAGATAAACAATTTAAAGAGAGGAAAAATGTATTTTGGATTGTAGTTTCAGAAGTTCCCATTCATGATCGCATAGCCCTGTTGTTTTTTGGGCCTTTAGTGAAGCAGTATATAATAATGAAAGAAGCCTGTTCATGTTGTGGTACTCAGGAAGCAAAAAGAAACAGGAAGGGGAGGGGAACAGGGTTCCAGTCACCCCTTTAAGGGTTACTTCAATGACTTGATACCCTTTCCTAGGGCCACCTCTGAAAGGGTTCATCACTTTCCCAGGCACCACAGGCTGGGGGAACATTTCAAGTCCAGACTATGTGTAGCATTCCATGCTGGCCAGCAGGCTTATTCCAGTCTCAAGGCAGATGCATCTAGTCCATCTCCAAGAATCTCTGCAAACTTCATAGTTCCAACATCACCCTAAAGTGCAAGTCTGTAGTCTTCGGAGATTTAGTGTAAACTCAGATGTGAGCACATATAAAAATCAAAAAGAAAGTTACTTGGTGCGTTGGCACAGGGTATACATTCCATTTCCAAAATGGAGGGAGAAGGACAAAGAAAGGAAGGATTGGGCCCAAGCAAGACCAAAAACCCTGCAGGGCAGACCTTTAAATCCTGTATCTCCATCTCCAGCATCCAAGGCAGACAGAGACCCCATGTGTTCTCCATAAGGTTTGAGCAACCCCAGCCCTGTGGCCTTGCTGCTTGTAACCAGACCTCTCTTTGGGCTGGCTCTGCTCACGGCCTGCAGCATCCCTCAGCCAGCATTCCTCATTCCTGGGCTCTCCATTGCAGCTCTGGTTTCACTTTCAGCTTCATGCATCACCCTTGCAAAGACTCTGACCCTGCCACACACTGCCTGGCCTCCTAGGCTTTCCTTTGGTGTCCTGATGGAAAGGCCCCACAACTCTTGCACTGTGAGGCAAGTAAAGCTAGCATGAGGTAGGTGATACCTGCATAAGCCCTCCTGGGACCCACTGTTACCACAGCTTCGGGGGGCCTCTTGAGTGCTGTGAAGGCTGAACATTGGGAATAGATCCTGGGGAATGATTCCCTAGGCATCCCTCATATATATATTTACACTTTTCTCCTTTGAGCCTGGGAAGGGTGGGGTCTTGCAGATTTCTGAGATGACCTCAAGGCATCGTTCCTATTGTCCCAGTGCAAAATCTTTGGCTTCTTTTGCTGTGGAAGAACCCAAGCCTTCATGCATGCTTAGCAGATGCTCTACTACTAAGTTGTACCCCTAGGCTCACTTCTTTTTAATATAACTAATCTCTTTCCAAACCTCACCTCCTTAAATAGAACTTTACAAACACACCTTTTCTAGCCAAACTGCAAGTTTTTCAAACTCTCTTTTGGTTTTTGCTCCCAATTCTCACTAAATTTGGTTAAAAGTAGCCAGTAATACCCAGGCCAGTACTTGAATACTGTGTTATTTTGACATTTCCTTCACCTTTCAACTCAGCTTTCTCACAAAGTCTCAAGATGTGGACAAAGTATAGACAAATTCATTGCCAAAATGTAGTCTGTTTCCTTAGAATCCTCATTTCCTCCTGAAACCTTAGCGGCACAGCCCTCTTACCTTCCTCATCCCTGTCAGCATTCTGTCTTCTGAGCCCTCAAGAGAATTCCCCCATCCCCACCCCAAGCTCTGTTTATAGCATTACAGGTCCACTCTGCCTTCTTTTCCAGACTCCTCCCACAAACCAAATCTAAAGGCTTTTGAACCACATCATCAAGAGTAGTCATAAAAATGACTCTACTTTTCAATCCCAGTTGTCTATGTTAGCTTTCTGTCACTGTGACAGAATACCTGAGCTAACTCAACTTGAAGGAACATTTATTTTGACTCATGGTTTCAGCAATTTCAGTCCATGGTCACTTGGCCCGTTGCTTTAGGGCCTGTGGTTAGGCAGTACATTCATGATTGCAGAAGAAACCCTTTCACCTGTGGCAGCTGAGAAGCAGAAACAGAGAAAGGGGCCAGGGTCCCCATATCACCTTCAAGGCCACGTCCACGGTGACCTAACCTTCTAGTCCCCATCTCTTAAAGGTTGCATCACCTCAACAGAGCCACAGGCTGGCAGCCAAGCCCTTAACTCATAGGGCCAGGGAGGGACCCAGAATGTGGAGATAATGTTCACAGAAGACTTACAGCTTTAGTGTTTGAAAGTTTGGAAAAGGAGAGTTTCCATGCTTGGGGAATTTCAAGATGATTTTAAGTTACATTGGGCCATACAAAGAGTCCCTGGCTGTCTAGGAAGCTGAATGGTATCGTCAAGAGCTCCTCCTTCCAAAGCCCTACAGTCTCCACACAAGCATCCAGAGTGTCTGGTCTTGCTAGAGATCGTTTTCCAGAAGGGAATTCCTTGAATATTGGAATAAGTGGGGTATGAAGCTGTCCAGAGATAGATAGATCGTCTCTCTATCTTTAGGAAAACCCCAGCTGTTTGTATAGTTTCTATCTTTGCTCTGATTTTGTATTAGAAGAGTACATAAAAGGTTTTTGGTTTACTAATTGTGTTCACACATCTTTATAAATATGTTGCAAAATACCTTAATAAAGGGGTTATGTTAATAAGGTTAGTAGACATAAATAGAATATGGAATGAAAGAATCAGGAGACCAAGACTTTCATTCCACCATGCTTTTTTCCTCACTGTACTATAATAGACAAGCCAGCCTCTCTACCCTCACTTTCATATCTGCTGAGTGAGGAGGTTCGGTTTTATGGTCCCCATTTCCCACAGCCACCCCAGGGTTTTCTGGACAGGGAGAACCTTTTTTCCATTGCAGAAATTTTTTTAAAATACATTTTGAAGCTAAGTGGCATTTTGATAGGCAAAGTCCTGCATTTTGAGCCCATACAAGGCAATTCCATTGTGCATTGTAGCCTATAGCATTTTTCTCCAAAGTAGCCCCATTTTGCTACAGAGAGAATATGAAGTTGATTCCTCTTAGGGAAAACTCCCGTACCCTCTCTTCTGGTACTTGCGTGTCTGCTGAAGTGTGTGTAGAGATAGATGATTGTTAAGGCTGTGCAGGTCATCAGTGAGCACTCTTATTTCCAATCACTTGCTTCAATACGATGCTGCTTCCTGAACTTCAAGCTTTGAAGCCATGGGGGGTTTCTGATCTTTTCTTTGGAGTGCTTTTCAAAGTTCCCCAGCATCTGGAAATTGCTGTATACTCCAAGCATAGCCCTCTTGTTCCAGTGACAACCACTTTGGGGGTCAGGAAGGTGAGCCTTACATGGGACGGCCCTGGAACACCCAGACACAGGCTTCTGCAGGCCAAAGGCACTAGGTTCTACATAGCCTTCTTCCTGTACTTAAGCCAGGCGGCCTTGGTGCAGTGAAAATAGCTCCAACACAGTGTTCACTATGTTCCAAGCACCATGTTGCATGTTTCACATTCATTGTTGCACACAGTTACCTAATGATGTGGGCCCTGATGTTAGCATTGCTTTAGAGAGAAGCCAGCAGTCTCTCCATGACCAAATCTACTTTCCAAGTAGATTGCGCAGCTGAGATTTGAACCGGGATTGTCAGACTTGTACCTACGCTGCCAGGAACACTGGGGCCACCTCCTATAATGTGAATGTGTCTCTGTGTCCACAAGAGTGCAAAGCTGCTTGGCCCTTTGAAGCTTTAACAGTGGGAATAGTGTAGCTACTCTCCCAGGACAGCCTCTGCACATCGTGAGTTCCTGTCTCCCATTCCTTCTCTTCTCCTTTATAATGATTTAATTTGCTGGCATGGGGCATTTAAATTAAACTCCCTTTTAAGTCTTAAATGGATTTCTTATCTGGAAGGGAAAACACTTTTTTTGTCATTGTTTTCAGATGAACTGTTACTGGTTATCTGAGATCTAGTGTTGTTTCCTTCACATTTTTGTTCATTGAGAACACACAGCTAGCTCATTTTGGGGTTGCTAACATGTGCCAAATAATAGTGAGGGAAATATTTGCCTCTTTTAAATTGAATTTTGAATTGTTCCTTCTTGGTTATTGAATAATTCCAGAGATTAGAGTTCTCTGGATTTATGTTCACTCCTTTCCTGTCAAAAAAACCAAAAATAATCCAATCACTTATATGCTTTCTTAAATTTTTTCCTAGGTTAAAAGAAAGCCAGAATGTAATTTTCAGTAAATATTTTGATTGTTATAATTCTTTTTTCAGGTCCTCTGTGACCTAGTAGGGTACCTACGTTAATAAACTCAACCATTCTCCGCCTGCTGCAGATATGCTGTGTTTTATTCTTAAAAATTGAAAGTATGCACTAAATATACATCAGTATTCGGATTTCCAATAAAAGACTTTTACCTTTTTTTTTTTTTTTTTTGGTACCGGGGATTGAACTCGGGTCCTTGCACTTGCGCAGCAGGTGGCGAAACCACTGAGCTAAATTCCCGGCCCCAAGACTTTTTACCTTTTAGATTCCAGTGAATTAAAATGTTTAAATAGGTCTCATTTAGATTGAGCAGAAATGAAATTTACCTTTGAATACAGAAGAAAAAATAGTTCTTCTATTAAACCACATAATAATATCACTAAAATTTCATGAGCATGTTTAGCCTCCTTGAGAGAGTAAGTTTTAATTTCATTACCTATACTGAATATGTCCTGTATATCCAGAATCTAGTTATTATAATGACACAAAAAAATACTTTCATGGAGCTTAAGTGGAAGATAAAATTATTATATAACTAGTAAATTGTGTAGAAAAATGAGTAACAGCTAGAGCATGTCAAATAAAATATAAGTATTGGGCATATTCAGTGGAAAGAAGAAACTAGAAAAAGTGAGAATTCAAACTTTTAAAGCAGCATGAAATTTCGAAAAGCAAAGAAAAAATCAGTTTTGAAATGGTGGCTTCGAGCAGCAAACAGCTGCACAAAAGCTTGCACTCAGAAGAAGCACATCTGCTTGTGCAGGCTCAAAGTATGATTGTCACTTCCCAGCCACTCTGTCCTGGACCCTCAGCTCCCGAGTCCTCTGCTGTCCGTTCTTTCCACTCCTCTCTGGACAGCCACTGTCCCCTTCTCAACCTGCTGCACACCCTTAGCTCTCCATGGCCCAGTCAAAATCTCTCCATCCCGTAAACCCTCACTTGCTAGAGGAGTCACCTTTTTCTTCCCCAGCTGGCCCTGGGGGATAAGCATCTGTCTGTCTGCTTCCCCTACACACTTCTGGCTGTATCTCAAGGGATTTGTTTGTGTCCCCCATCTCAAGGTTGAGACCTTCTTTCGGGTAGAAGGCACACATCATCTTGGTATCCACAGAGCATGTGTTTTAAGGAATGGTGGGGGAAAATTCTCTCTCTACCTACTTTCTTACTAACATCGAGAGTCTGCAGGTATAGAAGTAAATGGTTTGTTTTTAATTGTAGACTTAATGTACCAAAAAGAGCAGAAAAATCTCCCTGTTAACAAAACCTTTAATAATATGGATCAGTAAGTGGATCTAGATAAGAATACATGTAAGGATCTGAATTTATAACTTTATTTTTGTATCCATGTTAACTTGGCAAAGCATTGTTATTTAATCTTTAGTTTAAAAAGCCAGGTTTAAGTGTTTTCAAAAATACATATGATTATTATGTTAATATAACTGTATGTATGTTAGGAGGCAGCATGCAAAGGTGCGAGGAGTCAGGCCAGAGAAGGAAAAAAGAGGGACTGAGAGGGAAAAGAGAGGGACGGGGCACCTGTGAACCTTCCTGCACTGCCCTGCCATTTTCTGCCTGAGGCCCCTTCACACCTCTCAGTGGTGGAGCAGGAGAGAAAGCAGGGCTGGATGGGGTGCATAAGGAAGAGCTGTGCCCCTAGGCTTAGGACCAGGCTTGGGATCCATCTCAGTTGTTTACATTCATTTGGGAATTGAAGTTAGCACAGTGTGTATATAGTAAAGGGCTGTCTTAGCATTCTGTAAATCTGCATGCCACAGAAGAAAACCCAGGTAAAAGTTTTATTCCTGGTCTTTTGTTTGTTAGAGAATGGAGCATTCGATCCCCCCGTAGGAGGCAGGTTTCCTTTAAACATTTATAGTAAGTGAAGTCTAGTATCTCGTTTGTGTTATGATTCCTTTGTTCCTGCTAATTTTTTTTTCTGATCTCTTTGTGTTTCAAAACTAGACAAGTCAAGGTGTGTGTGTGTTTGTGTGTGTGTGTCTGTGTCTATGTGTACATACACAAAATTGGGAATTGAACCCAGTACCTATGCTGGGGTTACAAGTGTGCAAAAAATTTTAAAACAGTAGCATTAAAACACTACTGAAAATGCATTGCCCCAAGATACTCTGTTTTGTTTTAGTTCTGATTTTTTTAGCTTCTCTCTTTTGGAGGAGATGGGAGGTTTCATGTCAAGATAATCAGTCAATAGACCAATTTCTCATTAAAACAAAACCCTCTAAGGTGGTCATATGCGTGGCAAATAAATTTAACTATTTGAGATGAAACCTACCACATATCTATTTGAAGCTAGCCTAAAACCTGTCTTAGGTTTTATCTGCAAGCATCTTTATTTTGCTGTGCCAGGAAAACCATTCCTATTTCTTGTTCAGGTAATTTTTAAGACTGTGCTTAGTGCCGCAGACCAGCTGCAGTCGATGCAGGGTAGGAAGGGGAGAGGTCTCGGGCCGCTTCGCAAGCAATGTGCAGGTTCCCTCTGAGAAGTCTCAGGGTCTGATTTATTTTTATATCTTTAAGCAATGGCTAGAAGGCATTGGGCGGAACATATTTACATTTTAGGTTGCCTTAGCAATTTCTATTGAAGTAAAGGTTATTTTTTGCTAAACAGAGTATATTTTTCCTAAGCTCATTCATTTCATTGAACATCATGAATACATTTTAAAAATTACAGTTGTCCCCTTATTTACCCACACCTAAGCAGAACAGAAGGTAACTTAATCAAAATCTCTATATCAGCGGGGGTACAAGCAAGATTTAGTTAATTAAATATCAAACTTGTGGTCATCAGCTGGCCCTTGAGAAACTGCACAATGGTTAATATAGTTTGCTATTAGCTCTCTATTTTTCTGTACCTCTATTCATCTTACTTAAGTGTTATTTGGGTTCATGGTCCATGAGCAGGAGATGTTTACAGTACTTTGAGAAAAACTGAGTAACTTGCCTCCTTAGTGTATTTATCTGTCTTAACTTTCTTTCTATTTCCCATTTCCCACTGTTTCTTACATCTAAAACCTGTCCTTTCAGTCTCTTTATAAGACCCCTTTAGTAAAAAGAAAGTCATCAATAGAAGAAAGGAGTTATAATAGCGGGAAAACAGAGGGAGTTTTAGGAGAGGTTTCTTTAGAGGTGAGTGTGGCAATAGAACTAAGAGAAACTGGAATTTGGGACTTTTGAGCCAGATCGGATTTCAATACATCATTGCCAATTTGCCTTATGGAGAGTTTGTTGTTAGTCACAAACACAATGACTCCTGTGACCAGAGTAACAATTGTAAACATTATGGCAAGAAAAAATAAAACATGAGGGTACGATGTGTTCCACCCTCCCTTTCCCCCAGCTGGAACTTTGTCAAGCAGCATTGGAGATCGGTCGGGCTTCGCCAGTTTAGGTAGCAGAGCCTTTATTGATACGAGTTACAGGCTCTTTGGGTCCTTCTAATCATGTCATCGTGTTATTGTGTACATTTTTAGGGATCTTTCCACTTCCTCAGACATTAACGAGGGAAAATATCACCAGCTATAAACTTTTTAGCCCTGGCCTTACCATGCTTGCTGAGGCCTCTGCTGTTGCTTTATTAACAAACAGACCAAGTGAACCTGAAACATTTTAATCACTAACTAATCGTGTGCCAGAGCATAAAGGAAGTAGCAAAGACAGATTTAGATTTGCCTTAAAACTCCATGTTTCTAAAAAGATGGCAGAGTGAAGAGACCTTTTCTGTGCATCCTAGGGTATGCTATTGAAGGACCCAGGCCAGAGACTTCCTCTCGGGGCAGTTGCATCCTGCCTGGGAGCCACTGTGAGGAACAGATACATAAGTACACTCTTTCAGCACAGCCACTTTATCACAGATGAGTTTGTAATCTCTCTGCTGAGACTGCATAGGCTTTCACCAGTCTCAAATTAAAAATTACATTTATTTTTTTTTGAGATTTTGTAATACAGATATTCCTTGTTTATCCATTCACTTGTTTAACCACCGTTTGGATTTACGATTGAGGTGCTGCTGTTTGAACTTCCGACCCATCTTTTACTTTTTGTGCAGTTCTGTACATCTTGTTGGTAGAGCCTCTGTGTCTTTCATGTGCAGTTCACCTTGTTTATGCAGTACTGTAAATTTTGCTGATTGTACTGTACTACAGTATAGTACTGTATTTTTATGTTCTGTTACACATTATAGTACTGCATGTAAGAGTTATGCAAAGAAGAGCAAGTCTTCAAGTTGGAGTTTCTTTTGACCATTTCTTTGTTCTGAATATTGTAATGTACGTACCATACACAGTTCCTCATAGCAGCCAATTCATTTACCGACCTAGTTGTAGGAGTGCAGGCCACAACTCAGTCATGAAACGAGGAGTGTCTGATGTTACAGCTCTGTCTATATATATATATATATATATATATATCTGTAATTACTGTCCTTTAATGGTGAAATGCTATATCAAAAATTGGCAAACTTTTTCTTAAAGCACCAGGTAGTAAATATTACAGGCTTTGCACATCAGTAGACAAAATCAAAAATATTATGTAGATACAGTATTTATACTGTATAACCACTTTAAGATGTAAAAGTTTTTCTTAGCTTTGCACTGTGGTTTTTCAGCCTCTCATCTTTATAGTCTTACATCACTGTCCTTCTGCACGCATGCGCACACACACACACACACTTCTACAATTATGAGTGCCTACTGTTTGCCTGACATCAGGAATATAAACATGAATGTAAAAAATATTTTTTTAAAAAGGACATCACAGTCTCAGAAGAAAGAAAACACATGGATATGCTTATTTCCAGTGCTGATTACAGTGTAGCCATATGAATGTCTTCATTGATGTCCAGAGGCGGCATGACTTAGGCATTGCCAGGGAGGGCTCCATGCAGAGGTAACCTTATGAGGACTGCAGGAGTCACCAGGCAGCACAGGGAGGCCATGCATTCCAGGAAGGGCACTTATATTTATTCCCTAATGGAAGACTTTTACTTGACGCCTGTTTTCCTACATCAGTGTAAGACTTCAGTTCCAAGATAACATAAATGACAGGAGATCAGTGACTACAAAGAACTTCTTTCTACTGTAGAAACTTTGAGAAAAAGCAGAGTTTAACTTAATTTATTTAATAATTACAGAGCTAAATAGGTAAGCCATTTGGAGTATTTGACTTCTATTTACAAATACAAGTTATTAACAGATAATGGTCACCAGATAAATTAGATCGAAAACACATAGACTTTGGAGGGTAAGTGGTGAGGGTTAGTGGAATAGTTTTCTTGAGTACTCTATTTTTCATTCCTAGGTTTGTTACCAACTATTCTTTTCAGCAAAATCATCTTCAATATGACAGGGTCGAAGGAGGTGATTTCTAGATGCTGTAACCATAATTAGAATGCATATTGATAGATACTTTGTTTTTCTCTGAAGAAATGTAATTTGATTTGTCCAAATTTATTAAAATTTAAAACTTTCACTTGTTTGAGATTTCCAGTCAACCCCAAAGCACCTGACCTTTAGTAGTACATTTGTAGTTCACCCATATGCACAAAGAGAAAGTAAGGACTTACAGTAACCCTGAAGTGCCTGTCAGGTCCCACTTGCCTTGCCCTGGAGAAGCAGCACTGGACATGCTCTGAAAGCAGGATGGCTGTGACAGTAATCCTGCCTCTGCCCATCCTAGCTGTGTGACTTGTGCAGTTTCCTTAACCTCTGCTTCTCGGTTTTCTCAGTTGTAAAAAAAGGAATAATACAGGATCTATCCACAGGGTTAAGAGGATTAAGTATATTAATAGTTATAAAGATCTCAAAATTGGCCAAAAATAAGCATTCAATGTCATTTATTTATTACAAGTAAGGATAATCATTATAAATTACCCGTTTATAAAATTTGATATTAGAACTATATATAATATGCATACAGTTCTCATAGAGTCACATATGGCTTGAATACATAAGAAGCATCACCTGCCTTAGTAGCTGGGCTGCAGGTAGTGCTCCTTAATGAACTCTGGAATTCATGCAGTTCTCTTTGCCCCTCCTTGAAAATGAGCTGGCCCTGTGTAACCACTGTGGGGAAGCGGAAGTGATGCAGTAAGAGTTTTAGGCCTAGACTGAAGAATTCTCACCCCTTTTTCTGTCTTGGAATACTTGCTCTGGGGGAAAACATTGTCATCATAGAAGCTTGACATCCCTAAGACCTACACACTGTGGGAAAGCCCATATTAGCCTGGTCTACATACTGAGACCCTATTTCAGAAAACAAAAACACTGTCATTTTCATTATAATTCCAACATGAAAAGTAATTACTGTGTTTCAGAGGTGTTTTTACGTTGTATATTGGGTAATGTACAACTTACAAAATAAATTAACTATAGCAGCCTTTCTTTAGCCATCCTAAATAAGTATAAATTTATTGGACTTAGGATGTATACATGTAAAACAACACCAAAAAATTCTATACCATCTGTTACAGAGAATCTTCTTTTTTTCTAGGCTATTTCCATAGAGTTTTCTTGACAATGATAAGGGGAGGGGCATACTGGAATGCTTTCTTTATTAGACTGTCTTGCTCTAGGAAAATCTCCGTGACATATCCCTGACCTAGATATAGCTGCTCCCCTTTGCACAGCATGCACATACTTCCTGAGGAACAAAATGTTGGGATTTTATTTACCACCTTGACCCGCGTGTGAGTTTAGTTGAAGAACTCCAGTTCAGGGCAGTATTTTCATCAGGCAGTGTCACAGAGCATACACATAAATCCTATATATTTGTTTTATGAAAAGAAAATTATTTGATAATTCTAATACTGGTTTTAATTTTATCACATCCATAACCTCAGATTTTTTTATTGCAAAGTTAATACCTCTATCAACGTTTTCTGAATTAAAATTTCACTGATTTGAAACTTTAGGGTTTTTTTCCCCTCTCTTGCTCTTCTCTATCTCCCTCTCTCCCTGTCTCCCTCTTTCCTTCTTTCTTTCCCTCCCTTTCTTTTGAGCATGAGATAACTGGCCAGGTGGTGCTTCGCAAAGTCATATAGAAAGTACAGCTGATGGAGGTGGGAAGGTGTGATGAAAACCAGAGTGGTGCCTCATTATGAAACTAGCTGCTTAACTAGTCTGTGCTAGGTATAGAAATGGCACAGACCTAATAGCCTTGCTTTCGTGCTTATATAAAATGCTGCAAGACCAGACATTGGCTAAGTAATTTTTTATGTGTTCTGAAATGGATTTCATCAAGTTGTAGTTCTGAATATTGTTGGCTTTATTAGTAAGAAAAAGTATTTCTGGACACTGGGACTATTTGAACTAAAGTAATTAGGAAAATAGTGTACCCTTGTGATAAACATTGATCTTTAAAATGCCTATATTTTTGAAGATTAATCTGTGTTTTAAAAGAAATATCAAAAGCTTTTGGATTATGATTTCACAGGGCAGAAGGGGTTAAACACCCAAGGAAATTCACTTCTTATTTTTATAATCAGTATATTTTTCAGCAATTGGTGATTTTCTTTAAATATTTCATATTTGAAGTAGGTGAGAAATAAGAAGTATTATGTAGGGCTGGGGATTTAGCTCAGTGGTTCTGCCGCCTGCTTCGCAAGCACAAGGACCCAAGTTCAATCCCCGGTACCAAAAAAAAAAAGTATTATGTAGAACTTATCTTTAATGCTTTTAATTTTGGTCTTCTTTAAACTTTTCAAAAGGTTTCTATTGACATAAGCTGTACTTATATTCTGTAAATTAATATGCAGTAGGAAACTTTGAGTGTTTTGGAAATGAAGAGAAGCAGTGCTTTTATTTCACCTTTTTCTAGGAGGATTTTGAATATTTTCTTACTCTATCTTGAACTGCACAGAGATGATATTTGAAATTGGGACTTCATTCCAGAGCATCTTGTTCTGGTTATATATTGCTTTATAAGAAACCACAACAAAGTATAACAGCTTAAAACGGCCATTTGTTTTTGTCGCTTATGATTTAGGGCTTCATTGACTGCTCCTCACTTGAAGCTGGTGTCACCTGGGGCAGCAGTCATCTGAAGACTTGTCTGGGCTGGATGTCCAAGGGGCCTCACTCCTTTGCCTTACAGTTGAAGTGCGTAGCTTGGTGCATAGGCGGGCTGGCAGAGGGAGCACCTGCATCCACCTTTCTCATCTGCCTTGCTCCCTGCAACACGGTGGTTTCAGACTAGTTGTACTTCTTACATGGCATTTGGCTTCCAAGAGACAGAAAATAGAAGCTGCCAAGCCAGTTAAGGGCAACACTTGGAACTGGCAGAGTATCATTTGCACCACATTCCATTTGGTCAGCAATAAAAGAGCCTTCCCAGATTTAAAAAATGGAGCAGTCGACTCCAATTCTAGACATATATATAATGTGGGAAACGTTTTGTCCATCCTGGAAACACTTTATCACAGTCTTTCCCTAAAATATAATATGTGCAATAAATTAAACATGTGAGATATATATAGATACAGATAAATATATTTATAAATATAAATGTTTAATATATATCATGCAGAAAAACATGAAAATGACCTTCCAGTTAAAATTAATTCTGCTTCTGGAAACGCAGAAATAAACAGGAGCCTAGCTGTTTCACCTCCACGTATGGACTGTCTGCAAAAGAATCAGATAGAGTAGTGGATAAGGAAGTGGAATGGGTAGAATGGAACTTCTATTGGGAAATTTGGGGTACATTTTACCCATATTACTTATTCTTCTCTGTAACTTCATGAGATTTTATAGATGAATAAATCAAGTATTGAAATCCTAGATGATGTCTCAAGACTCATACAAGTGTGAAAGTGGCATACCTGGAATTCAGACTTAAGCCACTCTAACTCCAAAGCCTGGGCATATTCTGCTTTACCTACAACATCATTGCTCTCATGGATGGAAAATGAAAGTGAATATAG
>NW_004624856.1:2235297-2278639 GCF_000247695.1 Heterocephalus glaber | reverse complement strand
TGGAAATTGAACAACACACTTCTGAATAACCAATGGGTCACAGAGGAAATTAAAGAAGAAATCAGACAGTTCGTACAGTTAAATCACAATGCCAGTACAATATATCGGACTCTATGGGACAAAATGAAACTAGTCTTACAAGGGAAATTCATAGCAGTGAATACTCATGTTACAAAAGCAGAGTGAGCCCAATTAAACATGATGCTGATCCTCAGGCTTCTAGAAAAAGAAGAGCAGGACAAACCCAAAGCTCATACAGGGGAGAAAATCATAAAGATTAGGGCAGAAATCAATGCAGTGGAGACTAAGAACAGTATAAAAAATCAATGAAGCTAAGAGTTGGTTCTTCAAAAGAATAAACAAAATTGACAAAGCCTTAGCCAACCTTATCAGAAAAAGGAAAGAAGAGGCCCAAATCCATGCAATTAGGAATGAAAGAGGTGAAATGACAACAGACCCATCAGAAATCCGGAGGATCATCAGTACGTCTTGGAGAACTTATACTCCAGTAAGATGGACAACACAGAAGAAATGGACAGATTCCTAGATACATATGAATTACCAGAGTTGAACGAGGAAGACCTAAAAATTCTAAACAATCCAATATCAAACAATGAAATTGAAAATGTAATTAAAAACTTACCAACTAAGAAAAGCCCAGGTCCTGATGGCTACATGAGAGGTCCTCAGAAGACATCACAAGTTTCCACATCCCCGATTGTCCAGAACCGAATTACTGGGGCGCCAATCAAGATCTCCAGAATAGAGCACACATGTTGATATTTACTCTGTGTGATACAGGGGATTTTTTATGCTCCCAGGTTTGGTAAGCATGGATTAAGGTATCATAATTTACTCTCTCCCCCATTTTCCATATTGTCTTGGAAATCAAACCAGTCTCCTGTAACATTGTCCGCCTTACATTTGCTTACCTTTCCCTTCTCAATTCCCATCCTAAACAGAAGCCTTCTGTGCATCAAACATGTCTTTTATCCAGTGTCCATGCCCACATATGGTTATTCTTCTCTGGACACTCTTTCTTGAATAATGTCACCCAAAATTGAGCATGATCACCTGTAGTCTGAGAGTGATTCAGAGTGGGAATTGCTGCCCTGGTTCTGAACATCATACTGACCTTAGCCTATTAGGAGGAACTTTATTAACTAATTTTCTGGGGTACAGATACTTTTCCAGAAACATAATAGAGGCCCAGGGATTTAGCTCAGTTGTTCTGGTGCCTGCCTTGAAAACATAAGGTCCCGAGTTCGATCCCTGGTACCAAAAAGTAAAAGAAAAACAGAAACATAGGGCCAAAAGTGCCCTGTTAACTAAACAATTATAAAAGATGGTTCCCCAGACTTTTCAGTTACACTTGCCTACAGTCTGGGGCCTGAGCTGAAGGTAGCCTCCATATTTTGAAACTGCCAGAGAGCAATAGCTCCTCTGTTACTGTACTTGTAGGACTGAATTTTCAACCTAAGATTACACCTGTCCATGTGAAATTTTATTTCACTAGGTCACGCTGTCCAGCTAAGCTAACCACCTGTCCAGCTGATATCGTGTGCAGTTCCATCATGAGATGTGTCTGCTATACCTTCCAGCTATACTGTCCTCATCAAAGGACTCTTTTCTTTGGAACAAGACAAGGCAGGCTTTTAAAACAGTTTAAACACGGTTTTATATTGTTGTTCTGTGAGATTACAGTACACTGGTTCCTCAGTTCACAAAATCAATTCTTTCTGTAATTCTGTTCACAAACCAAACTGAACAAGAACCGAATCAAATTTCCCCATAAGGTCAACATTGAACCTAACCATTGAATTTGATTCTGTTGTCATCCAACTCAGTTTGTGACCAGAATCGTGAAAAGAATCAAGCTCATGAACCAAGGTACCACTTGTATCTAGTAATCATACCAGAAACAGGAAACTAGATTCCTTTAGAATGACTCATTCTGACCTCGTAGGAAAAATTACATTTCACAAACTCTGATACTAACAAGAGAATAAATAAGGCCAAGTATAGTGCATATGATGTGGTGGGGATTGAGATATGCTATTAGAGAACATATGTAATGCTATCCAAAGACATTAAAATTCAAAAATTTTAAAACATTGATTACACCCCCCCAAAAATTTGTAGACTATTCATTCAGGCCAAGGTTTCCCAGTTTGATGGCTCTGGAAAGATAAGGTATTCTCCTTGGCTTGTCCATACTCATTTGAACTATGTGAACAATTTTCCGTTTAAAAAGCCCATGTCATACTCTTTTACTCCACGAATTCTCCAATCACTTAGGAAATCCATTATTCTAAAATTAGACCACTTAATTAAATGTAAAATACCATGCTTAATGTGTATAAATCAAGAGTAAATATTATTAGCCACAGTCACATTTAAGAAAATCAGCAGTTAATAGTCATTTATTGCCTTTATTATACACAAACCTATATACCAATAAGATTAGTATAGTGTAAAATTAAGTCTTTGTCTTCTGAAAGCCTGTGGTTTCCAGTGAAGCATGCAAGGAATGCAGATAATGGTAATGTGCCCATTTTCTTATACTTTTGTTCACAGCAGTGATTCTTCATTCTGATGTCTCATTAGAATCCTTGGGGAGCTAAAACAAACAAACAGCAATGTTGTAGCCACAGCCCAGACCAATTGAATCAGGATCTTTGTAGGTGTGGGGCAAGTATATAAATTGATATGTTCACAAAGGAGCCAGAATTCACATTATCTCACTGCCATGCCTCAGCTCTGCTTTGAATTTGATGGCCCCACAGTGGTAAATGCATGACTGTCCCACCCAGTGGCTTGTACCACTGGTGCTACAAACAGATCTGATCAATTTTTAAAATTATAATCAAATTTATTTAATGAGGTAAAAAGAATTATCTATATTCTGTATTTGACACTAATGAGAAAAAATTTTACAAAGTTGAAATATGCTTAAAATTGAAAAATGAATAAGTTATACTATACAAATATATATTAAAAAATTATATATTACTTACAAATAAAAATCCCAAACACAAATGAGAACCATCAAGAACAATGGAGTAATAAAAAGTAAAACTGACCACTGAGCTTAATAATAATCTAGCCACAAAACAACTGTTTTTGTTTTAGTATCTTATATTAAGGAAAACATTAAAATGACATAAAAAATTGTAATATAGCTAATTTGTGGAGCAGTAATTATAAATACACATTATATACACCAGCAATGGGTTCTTATAAGAATCCATGTTAAAATTTAGAAAATTATTGATAAACGGTTAACCTATGGAGAAATACCACAGGCACAAATTACTTGAAAAAACATTCACTTTATAGAAACTTATTTAGAATCTGCAAACGTACACAAGCAATGTAGAGATTGTTATCAAAAATTATGTGGCAAGTGGGTGTTGCTGTGGCTGCCAAAAATGCCAAACACAAATCAGCTGCCTTTTTGTATAAAATGTTTTAAATTCACAAATATAAATATCTTTTAATTTAGTGAAATAAATGTGTTGATTGTTATAAGTTTTAATTGGCCTGAATAATACTATTTATAGTTGGGCAGCAGTTATTCATATTCAAGCAACTAACTAGACTTGGTCCATTTATAGACATTTTATTAATTTTATTAGTAAAAAGTCCAATAGAAATGATTAGATCCATTTGTACCACCAGTGGTACAAGCCGCCAGCTGGGACAGTCACGTATGCAACTTGTTAAATTAGAGATAGAAGTCAGATATTGTTAAATTGTTAATTTTATACATTCTGTTGTTCAGTGCGTTACGTGCTTCATTCTCCAGTTCAGAGTCCTTTTCTAAGCATTATGTATGGCAGATAGATTTTCCCTTCAATCTAGAGATTCTAGATTTTTTCATTTACAAATATTAGATATGATAGATCCTAAATAGAAAACCTTTTTAATATTAGATGTCAACATCATCCTTTGCCACCTGTATATAAAAGAAATTTTTAGACCTCTAAAAAATATTTCAGTCTTAGCCCCCCAAAATTATTTTTTAAATAAGTACATCATTTCTGCAGTTAAGTATATTTAAACAATTCATAGCTAAGTATTTTACCTGTTTACTAGTGTGCTCTTCACTGGTAATGGTTGTAAATATTTAAATTTCCTAAATTATGTTTTGCAACATAAACAACAACAGCTCTTAGCTAAGCCTGGCGGTAGCACGGAGCATCTCCACAAATCTCATGAATAGTGTGGTAGGGTTAGCAAGAAGAATGCTCATTACTCAGTAATGAAAGAAACGATCATATGGCACAGTTGTCTCTTAAAAAATAAAGTACTTTTAATATTCATGCGGTACTAATTTTATTTTACCACAAGAGGTCCTTAGACCCTTTCGGTGGATGCAGGTGATTTCGTGTGCTTATGAGGCTGTTGCAACACTTTGCTACTATCTCCATGATGTTATTATATTAACCAGATTTTTAACATAGGAGAGCTAAAGTTTTATTCTTTTGAACTTGCTTTTTAAAATTTGACTTTTAATCCCATCAGGACACAGAAAATACCAGCATCAACAAATCCAAGAGTCATGGGAAAGCCAGGAAAATGAGCCACGTGAAATGGCAGTGAAATAGAAATCCCAGAGTGGTTATGTGGAAACACAGGTGCCTTCTGAGTTCAGAACAAACAAAACCACTCCTTTTCCCATGGTCTCAGCTCCCTGTCTTGTCCAGTCAGTGTCAGTCTGTTGGTATATATTTAAATGTGATTGTTTTCTGATGGGAGTAAGGAAGTGGGAAAGCGCTTTGGGTAGAATGACTTTGCTGTTACATGAGTAACAGTAGTCACCATTTGGCCATGTATTCCAGATCATTTCATTACTCTGAATCTCTGTAAACGTTCCTGTGTGTGCTCCTGCAGTACTTTAGGCATTCATCCATTAAATATCTGCTTCACACCAAGCGGAAGGATATATTCCTTGTCTTTCGGTTTACAGTCTCTTGGGGAAATGATTTAATAGAAAAATTATAATTCGTTGTAGTATACTTATCGTACCTCTTCCTTTGTTTAATACCTTGATTTATTTCAGTAAAAAACAGTTACACTTACTGTGTAATTATGTCTCTTAATTCCTTAATGGTTTGAAGTTACGAGGGGACAAAAGTATTTTTCCCAGTGACAGCCAATGATGTTTTGTAGTAAGAGAAACTCCTAGATAGTCTACGTTGGCATCTGTTTGTAGAAGGCTTGAGTTTTTAATTTGTCCATTTCAGTGGCTTTTGTTTTTTTTTTTTTTTTTTTGGTACCGGGGATCGAACTCGGGTCCTTGCAGCGAAACCACTGAGCTAAATTCCCGGCCCTTCAGTGGCTTGTGAACAAAATGGACAACCCGATATTACTTCAGGGTATTTTTCTCTTATTATTATTTTTGCTCCCTTGGATTAGGCTTCTTAAGAAATATCAACCAAATGAATCTAGGTAAGAAATTTAAATTTTAAATGTATATGCTTTTTTCAGATTATTTTCTTTATAAGTACATGTCTGTAGTACATTTTTACACTCCATGTGTGGAGTTGGTACGTGCACATAATTCATTTTAATTCCTTTTTTATCCCCTTTCTCTTTCCTCCCGCCTCCTTCCAAGCAGCTCTTGATCCCCTTCCTTTTTTTTTTTTTGTACTGAATATGCTTTGTTCCTGTTGATTTTTAGTAGCAATTTTGTATTTAGACCACTAGATGGCACTAAGCACATATAACTAGGAAACAACTTTCTTAGTTTTCTGAATACAAATTTCAGCATTACGCACTATAAATTTTGTTATCCAACCTGTAACCTTTCTTTTGCTACAGAAGCCCTGTTTTTCTGTAATAGTCCCACATGTAACTCTGTTAGATACAATTAAGACAGACATAACCTTGCCTCTTCAAACTGTTCTGCTCTCAGCCGTCTCATTATCTTCCTCTTAAATTGGCCTTTCCTTACTACTACTCATCTTCTCTGAAAGACAGAAAAGATATTTTTAATTTTTGTAAGGACCATTACATAGCTTTTAGGATATTAAAAAACCCTAGAAAGTTACTCACAAATGTCTCTGTAGAACAAAACACAAGAGAACCCAAACTTTGTTTTGCTCTTTGTTTCTTGAAGTCTAAATATTATTCTCATGTTCTTTCTTTTGTTGTTTTTGTTCTGTTTATGCTAGTCTCGTAATATATTATTTCTGAATCAAGCTGCTTTAGGCTACAAATAATAGGTTCTTAATGTTAAAAGCTATTATTAAATTATTTTACATGAGCAGAAGTCATTAGAGTTGAGTGGTAGGTACTGTACTTCCAGTGATGATTAATTCACTGGTTTAATCAGAGAACTGGGGTGTTACCAGACCCAGTGCCTTTCGTGTTTCTACACTGACATCCCCAGTGTGTTGGACATGTGCTCTGTGTTGTAGACAGCTGCTGCAGTTCTAGGTAGAACTTGTAATCACAGCCAGATGCAGTAGTGGAAGAGGAACATCTCCCCGCATCAGTGTCTACACGACTCCTTGTATCCATGGCTACAGTGAGAGCACAGCCTCCCTCAGCACTCGTCGTTGAGGCCTGGGTACCCTGTATCTTCCTCACAGCTCACTGGCAGGTGGGGAAAGTTATCATCGTGGGTGCAGAAGGACAGAAGCCTAGGTCCTCCCCAGGCACACAAGGCACCTGGGGGAGGATGAACCTCAACAAATCAGCACTCTCCCAAGTACAAGAGGAAGCAACTTGGCAGGCAGGCAGCAGTAGTTGCCATCATTTCTGGTTTTGTTTATTTTTCTTTCACTTAGAGACTCTGCTGTCCTGATATTATTGAAATATAACTTCATTTCTGTTAGTTCCAGTACATCGAACTGGACAGAGCAAGTGTTGCTCGCGTCTAGTTATTGCAGAGTCTGCCATTGAGTTCAGGCTCTTTAACCTGTTGTTTTGCCTTCGAGTGTGTTCTTTCCCTAGCAATTAAAAACAGACATTGGATTCCCTTTCTCTGCTCATTAGTGCACTCTAGCATTGCAACTATTAGTGCAGTTAGAGAACAGTGGTTTTGAAATGCTGTTTGAATCTAGTAGCATTTCAACCCAGGCTGCAGTGGTCTGCCACAGTACCTGACTTTCCCTTTGCCCAGACTTCTGGAGATTTGGCCACCATCTGTCTACCCCAGAGCTCAGCCTAAGCCTGATTAAAGTCTTTTAACATTCACTGTCCACTGTGGTGCCTTCTAGCCTTCTCTGGCTTGTTTCTCCCTGGTTTTTCATTTTTGTCTTAGTCTCTCTCCAGGGCTGCAGCCTGGCTTTTCTGGGGCGTGTGTCTGTGCCTCTGAGGAAGCCAGCTTCCTGGTGCACTGTCTGCATATCTGGTTCTTACCTGTGTTCAGCAATTATTTGTTGAATGGTTCGGTGAATATTAATTGATGGGCATTTCAAATACAGTTAGGTTTAAAATGTTGATGGTACTGTGTTTACGATCTGTTTTAATAGTTCTCATTACCTGTCCAGTCAATATTATCAACTAACAATATCAACCATCATTTTTAATCAAAAAATAAGTACTTTTTAGAAACCACTTAGCATTGGTATCATTGCTATTGTTTGAACCTAAACTTTATAATCTAAGGCTTTCAAAGAGATTACTTTGTTTGAGAATACATTGAGTCAAAAAAATTTTTTTAAAGAAACCTCCACCATACTTTTGTTTTTCAGAAAACTGTGGACTGTATTTTCCAGAAATAAAAAGAGATCCAGGCAAATATTTACACAGTTGTCCCGAATCTGTGAGAAACTGGCTTCAACAGCTAAAGAGTGCCGGGAAGATTCTTTTGTTAATTACGAGTTCTCACAGTGATTACTGCAAACTGCTCTGTGAGTACACGCTCGGGTAAGTGGTGCGCAGGCCCATTCTCCTTGTCTTATAAAATATGATAGTGATTAGATAGCAGTGCTTCCTTAAAAGTCTGTGCCTATAGCTCAGAGATGGCTGAGCTTCTAGAAAGTGTCCTTAGGTCATCCGTGAATTGTGTTTCTGGGTTTGGGGTGGTTATTGTGAGATGCTGAGCTGTGGACACTTCCTGGCTGATTCCTGAATTAGCACACCTTTTATCCATTTCAGGGTGGAGCCCTGTTCTTCAGGGTCTGCACTACTAGTGTGGAAGTGACATCTGTGAAAAGCAGGGCAGTAGAAATGTAGGGGACCATAAAGTATAAAAGATTTGAGTTCAAGCCCTGCTCTGCAAATTACTGTGTAACCTGGGGCAAGATTTAAAACCACTTTAAGATTCAAACTTGCGGATTGCCTGTTGCCAGAGAAGGTCTCACTCCCACTGCTAGCACAATGAAGGCTTTGCTCAGGATAGAAGGACAGTTGCTGTTACTCCTTTCTTTAATGTGTGTTTGCTCTGGGCGAGAACCAGTGTTGGTGGGATGCAGCCATTCAATTTCCATGCTGTTGCTAAAAGAGGACTGTTTCATTTGGATGAATTGATAGTCCCTAATGAATTGTTCTGGGGACTGGTTGTCAGGCTGTTCATGTCCAACCTGATGAAATTGAGTTGGATTATCCTGTCAGCCTCTATGGAATTGAACAGCTGGAATACTAAGATGGAACTGCCTTCCATTCCTTGCCCACTTATAAACCGAGGCATGGATTAACTACTGCTGAGCTTCCACTAAAGTGTGTAGTTCCCAGCTCCTGTGTCTCATCTGATTACCCTCAGATGCACTCCTTCCTCACCTAAAAACCTGCTGCTCAATACTGGTTCATGGGATGATTCATACTCTGCATGGAATGTGGCCAGAGGCACATCCGGGATAGCTGGTCAGTGCCTTATTCTGGGCCACAGGCTTCAGTCCCTTGGATCTTAGAAGTCCCTGCCCTTGGACCCCAAGCAGCAACAAAAAGTAATCTAGTTTAATGATATGGTGTGCTCTTTTATTTTTATATATGTGTATGTTTTTAACACATTTTCATCTATTATAACCCCCTTTATGATGCCTTTAAGAGGCTACTGGTGTTTTTAAATAAACATTGCCATATTTTAAAAAAAGATTTAGGGCTGGGGATTTAGCTCAGTGGTTCGGACGCCTGCCTTGCAAGTGCAGGGTCCCAAGTTCGATCCCTGGTACAAAAAAAAAAATTTAAACTTGTCACCCTGTAAATAAGACAGTAACCCCTCATGGGAGTAAGGGAATGTTTAAGTAGTACAGGTTAAATATTAGCCAGAGCAGTTGCGCGGTTCAGTGATTGTTAACACTATCTTGGAGGGGATACTGTGGTCAGAGGGGATCCCAGGTGTGCCTTTGGATTCCCTGAAGATCGCAGATTCCATCAAACTTAGCATTACCATGAGAATGAAGCAGAATTAGCCTCCTAGCTGATCTCTGCCAACATTTTTAGCCTTTGGATTTCTTAACATATGTGAGTTTAGTTTGTTCTGTGGATTTTTTTTTTCTGCAGAACACATAGGCTGGAGTTCCTTGAAATGAATCAAGGCTGAGTTCCTGGATGTCTTGCCTTTCAGAGGCACTTGCTGCCTTGGTGACAGTGATGGGGAACCTTTTAGAGACGAGTGCTTAAACTGCACTTATTTATCAGTCCCAACACTGCAGTTAAACCTGAGTACTGAGGTTTTAGTTTTGAAAAACAACTCATACACTAACATCTTCTGACTTAAAAGAAAAATAACGAGTGTGCCATAGTTTGCCACCACTGTTACAGGATCATGCTTCAGATTAAGGATCAGGAGTTCTCATCCCTTTCTCATTAGCAGAGTTGACCAGAGTCTTTTTCCCACCTGAATTCATTGGCTTTTTGAAAAATTCATTGAATTTTTGATTTTTAAAAATACTCTGGGTAAATATTATTTTTCCAGGGTGATGGTTGAGTCCCTCAGGGAGAAGGATCACCCTCCCTTTGTTCCAGATTAATGCCAAATACAGATGAAATATCACTAGGGTTTTGTTTTTTGGTTTTGTTTTTTATTGGTACCGAGGATCGAACTTGGGTCCTTGCGTTTGTGCAGCAGGCGGCGAAACCACTGAGCTAAATCCCCAGCCCTCTAGGGTTTTTGTTTTTGTTTTTTCTGGAGAAAGGGTCTCCCTATATAGTTCAGGCTGGCCTTGAACTCATTATCATAAGTAACCCAGGCTATCCTTGAACTTGCACCAATCCTCCTGCTTCGGCCTCCCAAGTGCTGGGATTTCAGATGTGCATCACCATGCCCGGCAAAAAATCATTAGTTGTTGTCATCTGAAAATTACTACATTGTAAGACTAGACTGATTTTCAAAATAAAGTGTCTTCTTCACGTTTGAGCACTCTACATGTCACCAGACTCGGAGTGCTACCTTCTGTGGAACCGTATCACACACAAAATCATTACTGATTCTTCAAGCTAAGAAGTCCTAGCAAATTTCAGTCCTCAGATTTGAAAACATAGCTCCCGAGTATTTCTAGCTGTTAGAAACTTTGAACTCACCATTGCCTTCTCATCCAGAGAAAGGTAGCTCTGGAGGTAGAGCCGCCATGCTGCTTTTACCTTGCCTGTTTTTCTTGCTTTTATTTCTCTTTTCCATTTTTGTTATGTTCACACTTCAGGGAATTGTCAGGAAGACTGGTGCTCAACCACCCTTGCTTCCTGGTGTAAAGCTCACTCTGACTGTGAGAAAACTGTGAAGCATCAGGGGATGAGTGAGGATGCTGTGTTAAAAGAGGCAAGGTACAGTCATATTTTCTTTGGACCTTTTCCAGTTCCTTAAAGTAATTTTATGAAAAATGTTGTTGCTTCTTAGGGATGATTTTGCAGACCTTTTTGATATTGTGATTACAAATGCACTGAAGCCTGGTTTCTTCTCCCATTCACCAAGTCAGAGGCCTTTCTACACACTCAGTAAGTTCTGTTTTGTTTTATTTCTTCTGTGAACCTGTTCACCAACAACTGTGCAGCGCACTGTGTTAGATGCACAACCATCTCTTCTTTCCTTTATCGGAGAGAAAAAAAGATATTAAGTCTGTTTGTGTTAAACTTTATAATTCTATTTCATAATTATTTGTTTATATATCAGTCTCTCCCTAATTTTAAAAATCAAAAGACACAGACTTTACCTTAAATTTTAGAGCCTAAATAAATGCCTCAATAAATACTCAAGGGAATGAATTAATTCTAATAAGTCAGCATGGGTTATTTTCTAGAACAAAAGTGCCTGCAGAATCCATGGAGACCATAATTAAATAATAACAACAATTAAAAGAAAAAAAAAATGTTCTCTCTTGGCAACCAGGCAAGACCCTCAAAGAAGGGTAGTTAGAATTTTCACGTGTGTAAAGAGGCTGAAGGAGAAGGAGAGTGAATGAGAAGAGCAAGCACACTTTGCAGATGAAGTAGTCTAATAATAGCAGAGTAAAATACTCATGACAGGTGCTGTCTGGAATCTTCTGGAATAAATATGTAAATGCATAGAAAGGGGAGCCCTGTTGGGAACAGGGAGTTACAGGTTTGTGGAATGAAAGGCAGTTAACTTTAGTTTACCTATCATCTTTTATTTCTGTTTAAGTTAATGTCAAATAAGCTTGGTGGCAAGTAAACATTTGAGGATTATTTAGAAATTTGTGAGGAGAGGAACATCTGAAATAAGCCCAGGAATTATTGGAAGTTGAAATACATTTAATGGTCATAAATACATGTATTTAAGATCATTAACAAAATTCATAGACCTATGTAGAGATTTCGCTTTGTTTGAAATACAATGATATAGGCCCAGGATGTAGCTCAGAGGTACCATGCCTGCCTAGCCAAGCGCAAAGTACAGAGTTCAATTCCCAGTACCCAGAAAAAAAAAAAGAAATACAATGATATAAAAGTGGATATATATTAAAAATACATATAAAAGATACATACTACTTGTAAGCATTCACTGGAGTAAATGGTTTGTAATTTCTTTTACTTTTGACTCAGATGCTTGGCATTATAGCAGCAGCTTCAGCTGGGTGGAATGACAGAAAACATGCACCTCTCCTTACTTTTCCATGGCTAATACCACACTGTTTGGGACTAAAATTTTAAATTCCTCAAAGAAGTATTCATGTCAGTCACAAACACCCAGTGCTTTCATTTTACATGATAATACAGTAGAATTTGCTTTGACCTTCTACTTCTCCGCTGTTTGGAAGCCTGATTCAGTGCTAGGTGGTTGACTGCTCAGTACCCAACTCAGTCATGAGCAGTGAAATCCAAGTTAGGTCCAGGGTGGCAAGTCAGCCACTGAGAGGTCCTCCCTGACACAGACAGATGCAGACACGTGGGTGTGTCAGCAAGTGCAAGGGGCAACTGCAGACTGTGGTTTGTGCTGTGAAGGCAGGTTCCCCGGGGTGTGGTGGTTTGAAGGAGGCAGGCATCCCAGAGTGGCTGGCGGGGGAGGCCTGTCTGCACCGTCAGGGCAGGTAAGTTGTGAGGTAGACCCCAAGGGGCAAGTAATGAGAACAAAAGAAAAGTGTCTGTCTGGAGACTGAAGAATGCAGAGGCCCTCTTGGGAAAAGGGGCTTGTGTTCCAGTGACAGAGAGGAGGTGTGTCATTCTGGCACCTGGTCAGGCAGAGCGAAGTAGTGAGGTTAAGCAGGCAGACAGCCTCATAGGCTGTGGAAAGAAGTTTGAATTTTGTGCTATAAGCAATCTTGTACCCATTCGGTTATTAAGGGTAATGCAAAGACTGCTTTGACTGCCAGATGTAGAATTAGTTGGGTTCAACAAAAAATGGAGAGAAACAGGAAGACCAGTCAGTTACCGTGTCCCAGGTGAGAGGCTACCCTGATTTGGTCTGAGGCCACAGTTCTGGAGTCGAAGAGAAGTAGATGTGTTTCAGATACGCCATGGAGGTGGAAAACAGTGGGCTTCTTGTACTTTAGAAACAGATGAAAACGAAGTAATCAAAACTGACTGCCACATTGCTGCTTTTCCTTTTTTCAAAAATGAGCAAGGGGTCCATCTATAGTCATGGGGAAGAATGCAAAGGAACAGGTTGTATGGCATGGGGCAGTAATTAGTAAGAACTCATTTTTCAGTGTACTACTTTTGAGATTCCTATGAATTATGTAACTGATGCTATCAATTAGATGATTGTATAAATAAGCCTGGGGTCCAAGGGAAGAGGTCTAGGGTCAGGAGAAGAATTTTCGAATCATCAGCTCACAGATGGATATTTAAGTGAAGGGCTTGAGATCAGACAGAGAAGGATCATTGAGGGGAAAAGGCCCAGAGCAAGTCTTGGGCCATGCTAACTAACATCGTAGCACTGATGATAGAGAAGATAAAACACAGCACAGAAGCAGGCACGTCAGTCAGGGAAGCAGGAGAGGAAAGGGGTCAAATAGAACAACAGCTGGGTTAAGCCTTAGAAATGAAGAACAAGAAATGGCCCCTGTGATGGGGAGCATGGAGATCCCCTGGCCTGTCTGTGAACAGTTCCCAGCGCTGAGGGATGAAGCTTAGAGTTCATGGGGGGTCACGGAGCCTGGGAAGGTGGATAACTATCTAGAATTTTAGCTGTGAAAGCAGAGTTGAAGTTTTAGCTGGAAGACAATGTAGGATCCAGGACACATTTCATTAAGATTGAAGATACTAGAATCTACCTTTATGCTGATGAGAGTGGTCTAGTTCACTGGTTTTCAGTGACGGCAGTTTTGCCCCCCCCAGTGCAAATTGGGCAGTGTCTGGAGAAATTTTTCTTGCCAGCGCAGAAGCAGGATGCTGCTCACATCTGGTGAGTGGAGAATGAGGGTGCTGTCCTCTGTGTTACCATCCAGTAACACAGAGGACAGCGCCCCCAGGGACAGTTCTGGCCCCAAATCTCAGTAGTGACAGTGCTAAAACTCCTGGTCAAGAAAAAAGGAAAGTACTAATTTTTAAAATATATATATTGGCTTATATTTTATTCTGAAATCCTTCATATTTAGAAATAATTTGTTGGGCCAGGGATTTAGCTCAGCGGTGCCGCACCTGCCTCGCAAGAGCAAGGTCCTGAGTTTGATCCCCTGTACAGGAGCAAAAAATAATAATAATAATTTGTTACCTGGGAACAATATTCTTTTAATTAAACCAGAAAAAAACTTAAGCTTTTTCCCCTTTACAGACTTATATTTAAATATATAAGTACTCAGTAAATGAAATTTTTTATTTTTTGCAGTGTTTTCATGTTTTGTTCCCCAAAAATCTATATCTGCAGTAGTATTGATATAGGGGGAAGAGCCATAACTCCCAAACCTACTAGATAACTGAAACATAAGTTTGTGTTTTCTAAAATCGAAGAATGAATTCTAGGAACAATGGAGGTTGAGAGTAGGAAAAATTTATTGGAAGAAAGAAAGCTTTTGCGTAAGAGAGATAGAAGGGGGACAGGAAAGTGGGTTGCCCGCCCACCCCACTTTTCAAAGATTTTTATACAGCAAAGCCATGTGGTGAGGCAGGTAAAAAGTGAGACAAAACTATAATGTGGGACTGCATAACTCTGTAATCATAAAACTCCCCTAGCCCCAACTGTGATTGAATGTGAGTAAATAGATAAAGATGCTTGTTAGTTCCAGGATACTAGATAAGATCTGTATCAGCCATAAGGTCCCAAAGTAAATTACTCAACTTTTTGTTCGAAACTGAGGTTCCGGACACCGCTGTCTATAGAACAATCTACAAACATCTGCTGACCATCAGTATGTGTCAGCTGACCACTAACCTTTGTTCCTCTTCTGTAAATTTCACCTGTTAACTTCCCCTGCAACCCCCTATAAAAAGAGCCTCGGACTCTGGGCTAGTCGCCTCTTTAAGCTAGTTTGCTTTGGGAGTGCCCTCTGGCCAGACTAAGGTCTGTTTTACTTTCCAACTTGTCTGGTGTGTTCCTTCCCAGGTGTTCTTCCCTGCAGTCAGCTCCTCGGAGCGTTTGGTAAGGCCCTCGGTCTTACAATAAGACCCAGTGGAAATTTCCAAGGTGGGCATGAGGTGAGACAAAACCATGACCAACCGATAAGATTACAAGTACAGTCACCCAGGTAATATTGATTAAATGGGGGAGCAAGTCACATAGCAGGCATACAAGGATTTTTAGTAAGGGTGGGGGTCAGGGATATTTCCTGGAGAGGCTGGGTTAAGACCTTGACCCCCACCCAGGTGATTGATACCTATTTAGAATATCAATCTCTGCTATTTATCCCCAGGGGTAGCACAAGGGTGTGTAGTTTCTCTTTTACAATTCTGACCTTCAGTGAATGTGTTTTAATTGTCCTCCAGTTGGCTCCTAGCTGTGTTGGCTCCTGGAGAGCTGGTCCTGTCTTACGTCACACAAGATATCTAAGTAACTTACCTGTCTGAAATAATATGTATAATATTTCATAGAGTTTCTTTAATTAAAATATCACACCAGCAATGGACAGGAATACACATTAAAAATACACCAAATTTTTAATATTGGAGCTCAAATGCATTAACTTATGCTGACAAGTTACTGAATTTTATGTAGTGTTTCTGTTTAATTATGTAAGACCTCTGTCCTTACCAAACGCTCCGAGGAGCTGACTGTAGTGAAGCACACCCAGGTATCCCAGCGGTGCCTCCAGAATGTAAGACCAAGGGCCTTACCAAACGCTCCGAGGAGCTGACTGCAGCGAAGAACACCCGGGAAGGAACACACTAGACAAATTGGAAAGTAAAACAGACCTTAGTCTGGCCAGAGGGCACTCCCAAAGCAAAGTAGCTTAGAGAGGCAATCAGCCCAGAGTCTGAGGCTCTTTTTATAGGGGGTTGCAGGGAAGTTAACAGGTGAAATTTACAGAAGAGGGAACAAAGGTTAGTGGTCTTACATTTTGTATGTTAATTAGCCTGACAGGTACTGATGGTCAGCAGATGTTTTGTAGATTGTTCTATAGATAGTGGTGTCGAGAACATCAGTTTTTGAACAAAGAGTTGAATAATTATGGCTGATACAGATCTTATCTAGTGTCCTGGAACTAACAAGCATCTTTATCTATTTACTCACATTCAATCACAGTTGGGGCTAGGGGAGTTTTATAATTACAGAGTTATGCAGTCCCACACAACCACTGGTAAAAATACTGAAAAATAATTGCATCTGCATTGAACATATACAGACCTTTTTGTTGTCGTTCCTAAACAATACAGTGTGACAACTATTTACATAGCATTTTTATTTTATTAGATATCATAAGCCAGAGATGACTCAAAATATATATGGAAGGATATTCATAGATCATATGCAAATGTTATCCCTCAGATGGATACTAAGAGATGGCTGTACATAACACATTTTCTTTAATCCACTGAGAGACATTTGGTTTGCTTGCGTATCTTGACTATTATAAGTAATGCTGTAATGAGCATGGAAATGCAGATATACCTTCAATATACTGATTTCCTATCCTTTGGATTGCTGAATTATTTGCTAGGTCTACTCCATTCATTCGTTCATTCATTCAGTGGTGTGGTAGGGACCGAACTCAGGGATTCACACATGCAAAGCATGTGTTCTACCACTAAGCCATGCCCTCAGCCCTGTTTTAATTTTTGGAGATTCCTCTGCATTGTTTTCCATAATGCCTGTACCAGCTGTGTGCAAGGTTTTCCTTTTGTCTACATCCTCAACCATATGTGTTGTCTTTCATCATTTTTGTAAAAGCCATTATAACAGGAATGAGGCGTTAATCCATTATGGTTTTAATTTGTATTAACACTCAGTGATTAGTGATGTTGAACATTTTTTGTTCATATACCTGTTGATCATTTGTATATCTTCCTTAGAGAAATATCTAGGACAGTGCCAGTAATATTAACTTGCTGAATGAAAGCAGCAGAATATGTTTAAAGGCCCCACATCCAAACACATTTATTTTCCAATATCCTGGGGGCCAGGACTTACATGGATGAATTTGGGGGACATACAGTAGTTCAGCCAATACAAGGTGCATATATGTGCCTGAACTCACCAGACCGTATGCTGTAAATGTACACAGGCAGGTTTTGTGTGTCAGTTATGCCTCAGCAAATAGTTTTTAAAGTGGAGAAAAAGAATATATGTTCATATTTGCTTTTATGTGTATAAAAGAATGGTTGCCTTTTGTAGAACAGGTGAGTTTAACAATATTTGGTATTGTCATATTAGTATTTTAAAAATATGTTTTATTGTCATTTTTGAGTAATACATTCACATATTTTTAAGTTTCATTTTTGAACTCTGTTAAGTTGCAAGAACTTTTTCTAGAACTCACCTGTTCTACGTTCTGGAGTCCTTCTTTCCCATTGCCTACTTGTTTTGATGTAAACGGATCTCTATTAATAGCACTGAGTTTTGGCATTGTATAAAGGTGTCACAGGAGTTGGCTGAGGCTCTGCTCAGGGTAAGAACTGTCAGTTTATGGTGTCCTCAGGGATACCCAATGAAGTTTTCTTTTGTGCTGCAATTGTTCTTGTCCCCAGTGATACCTTGTGCTACATTTGGATCCTAGAGTTCAAAATCAGAGTCTGCTGACCCTGGTTTGAAGTGCTTCCAGGAATTGCCTGGCTCTGGCAGCAACAATTAGGTACTGGACAGAGGACCACAAGCCAGAGAGTGCAAGAGATTTGTGTTTGGGGTGCCTGATGAAGGATATCCTATTCATCAGAAAGGAAGTGTTTTCATATGTAAATAAGCAATAACTGAAATTATACCACAGATTAGCCTAAAGACACATTTTCTTTTGACTCCTTAATTTGTCCAGATATCAGTTTCTTTACCTATAAACTGAAAGGACAGCAGCTAATACTTTTTTTTTGGTATTGGGGATTGAACTCAGGACCTTGCACTTGCGAGGAAGGCGGCGGAACCACTGAGCTCTAAATCCCCAGCTCTGCACCTAATACTTTTTAAACACTAATGTGATTGACACATATACTTCATCTGTATTAATTTATTGTGCAGAATCACTCTATGATGTAAGTATTGTAATTATCCCAGTTTTAAAACTTAGACTATGACTATGATTTGTTTCCTATCATCTATATCCACCTTAATTTTTTCTTTTGTATTTATTATCTTGTGAGACCTGAGTAACTCCATTTTAAAATTTGGCCCCATCTTAGAGTAAGGTGGCCTGGACATAAATTCTAGTTCCAAGAAAAACCACAAGATGTACTTTGGCCACCTGCCTGTGATAATGTTCAGCAGTCCCCTAGCAACTAGCCTAGCAACAGCTAATCAGTAGCTGCCTCAATGTCCCAGATGCTTTTCTCAATGGCCTGCAACAGCTAATCAGTAGTTACCCCAATACCCCAGTATCCCAGATGTTCTTTTTGATGACTTGAGCAGCCGTTTGCAGTTCAGCGCGCAAGGCCCAACCAATTAGGTTTAAACTTTCAAAATTTGCTAAATGCTAGCCAATCATGTGATTTGCGTGTGATTTGAAACCCCGCACCTTTTTGAAACCCCACACCTTGCTGTAACCTCTATGAAAACCCCTGGTGTTTTAGAGTCGGGGCTCTCAATCTTGACCCGCTGTGCGGTGACAGTTGAGAGTCCCTGCTCGAGCTTGAATAAACGACCCTCGTGTGTTTGCATCGGAATCAGCTCCTTGGTGGTCTTTGGGGACCTCGCGATCTGGGCACAACAATCTAGTATTTTTAATTAAGCTTATTTAAATCAATGTCCTCATTGTACTGAGGCATGTTTTTAAATATTACATGAAAACAGAAATTCATGTGCCTCCTACAGACCATGAACAGAAATGTGACCCCTGTCTAAATAGTGTATAACTGCTTGGATTTGTGAACATAGAGCTGAGAGCAGACAGCTTGATGTGGCCCACAAACTCATGCTTTAAGATCAGACAGTCCCATTACTATTCTCCACCACCCAAGTTAAGGTAAAGCATTTGAGGTACCTTGGCTACCAAATTTAAGCATATGTCTAATCACTGAATAAATCACTTACCAGCTTCGAGATCTTGGGCAAGATAACTTTCATAAGCCTTATTTTCCCCAATTTAGAGGGTTTAAAAATGCACATCCACAAGGTGCTCGTGACAAGTGGTCACTAAATGGGTGGGCCTGCAGGCAGTCCCACCCTGAATGCAGACTTCCTGAGTGTCTCCCTTGATCAAGTGTTTGACTGTCAACTGTGTCTGCAGAGGACGATGAGGAGCAGGAGTCGCTACCGTCTCTGGATAAGCCTGGCTGGTACTCCCAGGGGAACTCTGCTCACCTTTATGAGCTTCTGAAGAAAATGACCAGCAAACCGAAGCCCAAGGTATTTTCTGATTGAGGCAGAGTCCTCCATGTCCACTTGCTGATGTAAACAGTGAAATACCTAAACCCTTAGCCGTAAATGAATTCAGCTTAGTCACCTATGGTGGAATCATATGCCTCTGCCTACTAAGTCTCTCCTTTTACCTCTTCTGATGAAATAAATCTTGCCTTTTTTGATGTACACTTGATCTTTATTTGTGACAGTGAGGAGCAAGGATTCCAAGCAGAGTGCAAGGGCTTCATGTTTGGGGTGCCTGAGGAATGAGATCTTGTTAATGCATCAGAAAAAAAAGAGTTTCTATATGTAAAACAAGCATTAAATGAAATTACACTACAGACTAGCCTAAAGACACATTTTCTTTTGACATCCTGATCACATTGTTATATTGCAGATAGTGTATTGTTTACAGCAGACTCTTTTTCTTCTAAAAAATATTTACCAGGAGCCACAGGAGCAAGACAGATCATTGAGTAATGAGTTCTGCTCTGCTGGCTCCCACATTGCCACAGCCCTCGAAGGGCTCCTGAGGCGGGTTTAGTGGACAGAGCATCTTGACTTGAAGGTTCTGGTTCTTGTCCCTTAACCTTGTTTTCTCCTTTATAAATCGGAAGGTCTAGACCAGTGGTAGCAAACCTTTTAAAGTTTTCAATGATAGAAACAGCCAACTGCGGCACACGTGCCATAGGTTTGCCACCACTGGGACTGTTTCCATGGGAATTAGCCTCAGAAAGCCTGGGATGCTTTTTAGATTTCACATGTCCAGCCACACTCTGATGGGTTCTGCTTCAGCACATCGCTTGTGGGGCCCAGAAACCCTCTTCAAAAGTGATTGTAGTGCATGCTTGGTAATCTGTAACCCACCTCAACAAGTTGACTTGTTAAACCTGTGGCATGTATCATTAAACCTAGGGACAGATTTGATTACAAACATTTCATGTAGACACATGGGGTCACTTCTTTAGGAACATTCTGTCTCTTCTACCTTTATTCCACCTGCAGCTGGGTTGTGTAACTTCTAATACAAATCAGGTGCCCTGGGAGTCAAGTCAGTGGCCACCTCTGAAATTATCCAAGGAAGTTTCAGATGTGTAAACTTAGACCATTTTTGATTGTCATACTTTGATGCTTGTTGAGGAATTTTCTTCTGCCTTCCATAAAATAACCACCACTCTCAAACAGAATTTGCTGCCTGACTTTTAGGTTGTTTACTTTGGTGACAGCATGCACTCAGACATTTTCCCAGCGAGTCATTATAGTCACTGGGAGACAGTTCTCATCCTAGAAGAACTCAGAGGGGAGGAAGGTGAAAAGCCTGAGGAGGCAGAGCCTCTGGAGAAGAAGGGAAAATATGAGGTAAGGGTTGTCTGTGCTTTTCTTGAAAGAAAAACCTTTGTTTGAAAGCTAAAATACCCTCATACTACTCGCCTTCAAAATTATCCTGCCCTGAATGAATGTCCTCATGTTTCGGTAGTTCATTTTTGAAGTAGTGTTTGTACTGATGAACTCCTCCTTAGCAGATATGTTAGGCCAACTTAGTTGTATTATCTGCTTTATTGAAAATCTATCATGCATCTTTGCTTGTATTTGAAGGCAAGTGAAGAATTGGGCTTTTTGTTCTTTTTTTCCTCTACAAACACCTTTTGACATGAACTTAGAACCACAGTGTACCAATTTAGATTGCGTCAGTGTGTTAGTGAGGTCTGTTCCTCAGCATGGCAGACTTCCGTGGAGAGGGCGAAAGCAACGCATCAGTTGGGTATTGGGCATTGCACTCAGGACAGTGTAAACCCCTGCTGCTTCCCTACAGAGAAGGCAGTTGCTTCACCCAGAGACAAGCAGGAGGAGTTCGTAAAGACAGCTAAAAAGAAAGCACACCATGAGAGCCTATAGTTTGTGATTGTTAAGAAAAAGACCAGGGGGCCGGGGATTTAGCTCAGTGGTTTCGCCACCTGCTGTGCAAGCACAAGGACCTGCGTTCAGTCCCCAGTACCAAAAAAAAAGAAAAAGACCAGGGTCTGGGATTAACTCAGTGGCAGCGCATCTGCCTCATAAGTGCAACATCCTGAGTTGGATCTCTGGTACCAAAAACAAAAGAAAAAGACCAAGTGGGGCTGGGGATTTAGCTCAGCAGCACAGTGCCTGCCTGTGAAGCGTGAGGTCCTGAGTTTGATCCCATGTACCAAAAAAAAAAAAGACCAAGCACAAAACACATAAAACATGTTATCTTTTGTCCAGCTTAAAGTCTGAATGCAAAAGAATGTAACTCCATATTTCTTTTTTTTTTGGTTTGTTTTTTTGGTTTTGTTTTTGTTCGACCTGGGGATCGAACTCGGGTCCTTGGGCTTGTGCAGCAGGCGGCGAAACCACTGAGCTAAATCCCTGGCCCTGTAACTCCATATTTCTAATTACTTCATTAAGCCTCTGTGAACTTTCGAAAATGTAATTAAAAATCACATTGACTGGATTGTTTCAAGATCGATGCTGTGAGGCAGAACATTTATAGGTACTGCATTCTGTGGGATCAACTTGTGTTTCACAGAGGTTTGAATTTTGAAAGTACTTTTCTGACCTCAGGGTGGCAAGTGACATCTCAGATTACATCCCAGAAAACAACAGTAATAAAAATTGATGTGTTTGGCTGCCTCGATATTAGATATTTTGTTCATGATACCTAGGACACGACTGTCCAATGGGAGAGGAGTTCTACAGTATCTGTCTAGATCAAACTTTATAAATTGATGTTTTTATTTGTCAAAAACAGGTAAATACCTGTACTTTAATGTGGTTCAGCCTAATGAATTTAGCAATGGATTGATCGCCAGCATGTAAGAAATCAGATATTCAGTCAGAAATTAGGAAAAAGGTATTGGGAAAGCAGACTAAAGGCAAGTTTACCTCTGAGGGAGGCACCAGCATTCACCAGTAATACCTACAGCAAATAAAACAGCAATCAGATTGATTTAACTGAGCCAGGATGTTTTACATTATTTAAAAAGCAGTCTAAGATATCTACCTTAGAAAACATAAAGTGGGGCCAATATTGTTCACTCAAGTTTCACTGTGTTACATTTGACAACTCTGTGTGTAATGAAAATAATTTTTATTCTTTATTTTGGTGAACACCAATTTGGCCTTTCAGTCAGAAACAAATGTTGTTTTATCTAGGATTATGTGTCTAGTGTGACCACTGCCTGTGGGGATTCCCTAAGTGAAGAATGCTTATATGACAAGGACTGAGGTTAGCCCTATGAGAAGTGGTCATATTTATGTCAGTATTCCCAATGAATAGCTGAAAAAATAAGATACTTTAAAATAAACTAATAATTTGAAACCTTACATCAATCAGTTGATTGGCTTCATGTTCCAGTACATCTAGAGTAAGAAATAATTTTGTCTTCATTGCATTATTTTTAAAAAATAGCAAATTAAAAAATTAGACCTAAGCTTCTTTTCATTTGTTTTGTAGCAAGGTCTCACATTGTAGTTGAGACTGGCCTGGAACTCAGTATGTAGCACAGGCTGGCCTCCAACTCAAGATCCACCTGCCTCAGCCTCTAAGCATGTACCGCCACACCCAGCCCAAGTTGTCTTTTAAACACCCTTTAGATACTACAATAAGAATTAAATTGGAGTTATTTTAATTATAGGAAAAACTACATTTCTAGATTGCTGTGTTTGGGGTAGTTTTCAGATTATAACCAACTGACTATTTAAAAACCCAGTTCTAGATTGAGATAAAGGATACTTCATAATAAGGAAATGTTATTTTCCTTCCAAAAATGTAATGGGTTTTTTCCATTTTGATTTATTGAGTGAAAAAAAAATTTGAGGTTAATTGATTTTCAATATTAAGCATAGTTACTCTGTTCTCTTGTTTTAGGAACCAAAGGCAAAGCCTCTAAATACCCTATCTAAAAAATGGGGCTCTTTTTTTATTGATTCAGTTTCTGAACGGGAAAATACAGAGGACTCCTTGGTTTATACATGGTCTTCTAACAAAATCAGTACTTACAGCACTATTGCAATTCCAAGTCTTGAAGCAATTGCAGGTAAGGTGGGAGGGAAATACCTATGAAACTTTACCTGTTACTGGACATTGACCTTACCTACTAGAATTTTTGTCTTTCAGAGAAAACCTTCCCATGATATTGATTTCTTTTCTTGTGAAACATCTTCTAGATGTGTAGATGTGGCAGCCTGGGTAATTAGGACCAGCCCTATGATGGATCCAAAAACCTAGATTTTTTTTTTTTAGTTCTAACTAGTACATGTTTATAGTACATAATGATTACATTCACTGTAGGGAATTGGTATATGGTATATGCACATAACATATTTCAGTTCTCTTATGACCCTACCCTCCACCCTCCTTTTATTTTTCCAGCTTGGATTCATTTATTTATAAGACTTTATAAAGTTAATTATCAAGCTAGACACCTTTCTTATTTCTGATTGCATGGATTTGGATCTTTTCTTTCCTTATTTTGATAAAACTGGTTAAGAGTTTGTCTATTTTGTTTAATCTTTCAAAGAACCAACTCTGATTCATTCTTTGTATTTTTTGTCCCAATTTCATTAATTTCCATCCATCCTGATCTTTTTAATTTCCTTCTTCCTCATATTAGCTTTGGTTTGGATTGTTCTTATTTTTCTAGGACTTTGAGGTGCATCGTTAGGTTATTTGAGCTTATTCTTTTTTTCTGACGTAGTAATTCAGTATGAACTTCCCTCTTAGTACTGCTTTCATTGTATCCCATAAGTTCTGCTGTATTGTACGGGCATAATTGTCTGATTATAGAAATTGTCTAATATCTTCAATTTCATCTGTGACCCATTGGTTATTCAAGAGGTTATTATTTAATTTCTAAGTGTTTTGCCTACTTTCTGTGGTTTCTTGTGCCATTGATTTCTAGTTTCAGTCACTATAGTCTGATAATATGCATGAGGTATTTTTGCATTTACTTAAGCATGCTTTATTGGCTAGTATGTGGTCTATTTTAGAGAAAGTCCCATGTGCTGCTGAGAAGAATGTGTATTGTTGTTGGACAGAACACTGTAGATATGTATTAAGTCCATTTGTTCAAAGATTTGGGTCAACTCTGATATTTCTTGGTTGATTTTTTTTGTCTAGTTGATCTGTCCATTTGTGACAGTGGGGTATTGAGTTCCCCCATCACTATTGTACTGGTGTTTATCTGACTTTTCACGTCCATTAGTGTTTTATTGAGTGCCAGTATTTGACATGTATATAATTGTTAACTCTTGCTGTTGAATTGTTCCTTAACCCATATGTATGACCTTGTCTCTTCTGATCAGTTTTATTTTGAAATTTACTTTTGCTGAAATTAGGATAGCAGTTCCTGTTTTTTTATGGGTTCTTGTTAAATGGAATATTGTTTTCCATTCTTTGATTTTTTAATCTGTGAATATCTTTTTGAATTAAATGTTTCTTGTATATTTGGGTTTTCTTTCTTGATCTATTCTACCAATCTGTGTCTTTCGATTAGGGAAAAGAGACCATTCCCATCGAGAGTCATTATTGAGAGGTATTGACTTATTCCTGCCATTGCATTATTTTCCTGTTGCTGATTTCCTCATTTTTCTCCTTTTGCTTAGCTGCTCATCCTGCCAGGTGTATTCATTCTTTTGACTTACACTGTTGGCTTGTCTCTTTCTAGGGTAGGCTTGTCTCTTGAGAATTTTTTGTAATGCTGGTTTGGTGGTCATGAATTTCTTGAGGTATTCCTTGACATGGAGATACTTTATTTCTCCATCAGTTTTAAAGGAAAGTTTTGCAGGATATATAATTCGAGATTGGAAGTTGTTATCTGTTAGGGCTTGGAACAATTCACTCCAAGCCCCCATGGCCTTTAAGGTTTGTTTAGAGAAGCGTGCTGTGATTCTCATGGGTTTACCTTTGTATGTTATTTGTTGCCTCTTTATAGCACCTTTTAAGATTTTGTCCTGGTGATAACACTTATAGAATTTTGAGTATAATGTGCGGTGGAGGGGTTCTCTTTTGGTCTTGGCCATATGATGTTCTATATGCCTCATTTATCTGTATGTGTTTCCTTCTCTGTATTTGGGAACTTTTCTGCCATTAACTTTTATAAACAGGTTTTTCATGCCATTTGTATTGTGTTCTGATTTTTTTACTTATTTCAGTTATAGTCCAGTCTTCTTTGTATCATCTAGCAGTTTTTAGATCCATTTTTCATTTTCTCTTATTGTTTTCAAAGTGTCTTTGAATAGTTGGTCTTTGAAAACATCATTGTCTTCTAATTCTTAAATTCTGTCCTCACATTGGTTCATCCTGCTGCCTATACTTTCAGTATTATCTTTAATCCCTGGATTTCTGGTTGAAACCTTTTCATGTACCATGTTGATAAACTGGTCATTCATATTTTATATCATTTTGTTTAGTTCATCTAGCTTTTTATTAGTGTCTTTCAAGAGCTCCTGCATCTTTTTGGTTATTACTTCTATTATCTTACTTATATCTTTTCTAATCCTTCTGAGTATCTCTTTGAGCTGTTTTGTAACCTCCTCTAATATGCTTTTGAGTAATTCCAGTGCATGGCTATATTATTTGGCCTCTTAATGCCCCCTGGATTGGCTTCAGGGGACTTAGATGTTTTGTTGCCTTTTATTCCCATGTTTGTATCATTTTTATTTGTTTTGTGCATGCTTATAGTCTAGACTTTGTTGCTAGTATAGAGATCTCTTTAGTTGCTTTTCAGTGATGTTATTTTGGACATGTCTAATTATCATTTGAATAGAGATCTCTTTAGTTGCTTTTCAGTGATGTATTTTGGGCATGTCTAATAACTATAATCATTTGATGCAGCCCCAAGATTCTATCACCTTGGTTATTTTAGGGGAGGAGGATAGATACATTGTAGTTAGGCCAGCAACTAAGTTTACTGGGAATGGAGTCTAGTATTGTTAATGTCACAAAGGCAGTGTGAGTGTTGGCTTACTGAGAAATGGTGACAATTATGTGGCCCTGTTAATATCAAGTGAAACAGCTACAATGGTATCACTGGAGACAAATTAGATATTAACATACCTTTAAAAAGTTATGTACCGCCCTTAATTTTAGAGAAAAAACCCCAGCAATTATGATATAAACATTAAAGCAATCCAGTATTGACTTACAGCTAATATGTACTAAATGCAACACATTTTCTCTGATATTAGAAAAGTATTCAACCGTCTTTGAGGCTGCTTTCCCCTCTGGGTTTCTACTCTTTCCAGAGAGCCCACCAAAGTGGGTAGTGGGCCTTTCAGGAACTCCATGAACCTACAGGGATAAGAACTGGAGAAGAGCATGTGCTGAAGGAGGGGTGAGCCTGGCAAGCTCCCTCAACCTGTGCAGAAACGCTGAGGGGTGTTACCTTAGAATAAGGATGAGCTGTGGCAGACTGAGATCACCTTTCTGATGACTGTTCCTGCGTGGGAATTATATGGTTCAACTGTTGGTTCTCTTCAGCTCTCCAGTGAATTCACTGTGATATTTATATTTTTGTTCAGCTTTTCTAGTTGTGTCAGCACCAATTTAGATGTGGAAGTCTAGTTAAATTTTTGAATTCAGATTATTCTTCCTTATATTGGGAATGGTAATATTAGGCTGCTGACCTCCTTCACAGGATGGATTTGAAAGTAAAGTAAGATATTTATCTGAATTACTGGTAGGATAATGATGATATGTATGACCACGATGCAATCCTTCGGGTCAGCCTACAAGCCCAATGTCAGACTGTCCTACTCTTTGAAATATCTTGTTCTCACTAGTTTCAAAGAATGGTTTTTTTTATTTCATGCTTGTACTCCTAAAATTAAGGAAAGAAAGCCTAAATATAATTCTTTCTTTTACAAACAATTTTCCTGTTAATGAACTTTGGAACCTTAGAGGGGCTAGCACAGAATTAAACCATTATTTTTAATAATTTTTATCACTTTGTCTTTTTCTTTCAAGATTCATATTTTTAATGAGAGAGTATGACAGTGGAAGCCACTGGATTATCATAAAGTAGCTGGGTAACACCTACTAAGAGAATATGGTTATGCATAGTAACAAAGTCAAAGGTGAATTTCTATTATTCTAATATTTAAATATTTCTCTCAAATAATTGGAAAAATGACCACGTCTCCTTAACTATAATCTCAGTGCATCTCCCTGGTTTGTATTGTTTTTAAATTCAGCAAGTATTTATTGAGTGCCTGTTATGTGCTAGGTATTGTTCCAGGTACTTGGGACACATCAGAAAACAGAGCCATGCCCTTGTGGAGCTTACGTACAGCAAGCTCCCTTTTTTGTATTCAAGAAGCTTTCTTCAGAGCAACATAAAGGAGAAATCAGCAGGATCTTTGTCTTCTGTCCAACTTTTCTCAAAAGAAAATACACTGGTACCTCAGTTCATGAACTCTTTTGTTTGTAAACAGTTTGGTTTGCAAACTTTGCATGAGGCGACAAACACAGTAACAGCCATCTTTCCTGCATGAACACAAACGTGGCTATCTTTTCCAGAATCGTGGAATGAATTAAGTTTGTGAACCAAGTTACCATTGTACCATTGTATTAAGTAGGATTTGCCAACAGTAAAACAAAACTAAACAAGTATCCATTTTTTGTGGGAAAAGAATGAGAGAGAGTTGTTCTGTCATATTGTTTTATTTTGATGTTCAAAACACTTCCTCAAAAAGCATAGTATAGTTTAAGTTAACACTATGCTATGATCACATTCTTATGAAGGTCTCTCTCACACACAGCTTCATATTAGTCATGTCAGTAACATTCAGTACAGTTGGACACTACTTTTCATTTACCTCCAGTAAGAAAGATGGCTAGAAGAAAACTACTGTGATGGTCATGGCTTTAGGTGTGTTAATGGCAGGGTCTGTATGTTATCCTGCTAATCTCTTTATTTAAGTCCCAGAAGTTGTTAATTTCTGTATTACTTTACACTGAATTTACTGTTTAAGAATATTCATTGTTTCATTTAATTGTTAACCAAATGTGGATAATATGAGTGACAATACAGTGTGTTAATACAAGTATTTAACAGAAGAATGTTGTGGTAAGCAAGAATTTGATTCTTTTCTCCCTTTCTCTTTTCTTCCAAATAGCACCCAACAATGACTATAGCAGAAATGTGAATTCTTTCTTCTTGCTGAATCCACAGCCTTAGGAATCCCCAGCCTGGGGATCCTTATTTTAACAGAACAGTTATCTGCCTGTCTGGTTATCCCATACCCAGATTTCTTTAGTTTTTGTTTGTTTGGTTTTTGGTACCAGGGATTGAACTCGGGTCCTTGCACTTGCGAGGCAGGCGGCGGAACCACTGAGCTAAATCCCCGGCCCTCCCAGATTTCTTTATAATAGACCTTTTTTTTTTTTTTAAACAAAATAAAATTATTTGTTTGAAATGAGACAAGACTGAAAAGCAAAGTTTTATGTTCCACTTTTGCCTCTTAATTAGACTTGGTTTTCTCATTCACAATTAAATACCTAGAAGCCATTTTTGTATTGTATCAATCACTTTCCCATCACTGGGACACTACCACACACACACAACTTAAAGAGTTTTATTTGATTCCTAAGAGTTCAGTAGGTTTAGTCCAGCTTTAGTCCATAGTTGGCTGCTCCAAGGCAGAAAGCATGGTGGAGAAAAGCTGTTCATCCCATAGCAGCCAGGAAGCAGAGGGCAAGGGGAACAGCCAAGGACAAGAATACACATGCACCCAGTAACACACCTATTCTGACTAAGCCCCGCCTGCTAAGAGGATATTCAACAATGGACTCATTGATGGATTGATCCACTCAGGAGTATGACACCCCCATAATCCAGTCACTTTGCAAAAGCCACACCTCTGAATACATGAGTCTTTGGGGGCAAGGGAGAGGTAAAGATCTAAACCATAACAAAGCTGTTACAAAGTTTGTACTTAACCACATATATAACAATAGTGTTTGGTTTGTAAGTATTCTTTTAAGGTAATCTTTTTAACATTATACACATTATATACATTATAGCTAGACAGACATGTAAGCATTTCCTTTAGGCAGTTATAGGAAGGGGTCGGGGGTGGTTGGCTCAACTTGTTCTGTATCATTTTGGTAGTTTATCAAATCCAGGACCTCAGATGTATGATTTTAGAAACTCATTGTTATCAGTTTACTTCCCAATGCCTTTTTCAATGCATGGCTCAAAATGTACTCTAGCCAATAGAACAGTGAGGACCAATGTCAGGCACTCATGCTGGATATTTTTCCATTCACAATAATCCTAGCTTTCTCTGGTATCAAGAAGGCAGTGTTCCCTCTCATAAAGACTAACTGCTTGAGACTTGATTTAGTGGCATCTATTATAAAATAATTTATGCCGATACCATTTTCAAAATGTTCAGTACTACTAAATGATATTTTTCTTTGTAAAATTTGTGAAATAATTGATTATTGCCCTATATCTGCATGTGGAATGAACATGACATAGGTCACTAGGCTTCACTTGGAATATTTCCAGTTGTTTCCTTGGAGAAATTAAAGGCTAAGATCTTGAAAAGCCCATTATGTAGATAACACAGTGTCCCACCATCAAAGTATGCAGTGTATGTTCTCCCGATTCTCCTCCTGGTCCTAGTTCTGCCCGTGTGCACACATGGGATGCTTATCTCATAGAAATGCCATGTTGCACATGTTCTTACTTTGCTAAATATTCAAAGATTATTCTTAGTAACCTTCTAATTTCTCCTTAGGGATATAAAGAGTATTCACTAACATTCAGTAGTTATTTGATCTCCTGAGTAGGACCTGAGAGATTTTGTTTTTAAAGTTTCTAATTCAGATGAGCATTCCTATTTTAGGTGTTAATTTTTGTGTAGAGTACTACAACTCACTAGAGCTCTGATTTAAATATTATGGTAAACTTTATAAGGAAGAACATCTACACTCATCCTTGATGCCACCTATGGGGGAAGGGCAAAAGAAATATTAAATTTATGAAATTCTAAAAAATAAAACAGAATATTAGCTTTTGATTTGCTTGTATTTATGAAATTTATTTGGGAACCTATATAATAATCCAATTGTGGTGTTTTTTTTCTCCCCAGAATTACCCCTGGACTACAAGTTTACAAGATTCTCTTCAAACAGTTCAAAAACAGCTGGCTACTATCCGTTGGTCCATTATACCAATGGTCTTATCAAATGATGAGACACTGACAATCATTCTAATGGAAACCATATATGCAACAAATGTTCTGTTAAAAATGTTATTTTCAAAAAATATTTTAAAATGCTTTGTAGGAACAAGTTTTTGTGAAAATGACCAAGTAATTGGTATTTGTCCATAAGTTTCTATTTTATATAAACTTATTTGATGTTTAACAACACTCACTATATTAAAATCTAAGTATCCTGGAAGTAAAAAGAACATTATTGTTATTTTCCATACCGAGGTACACACACACACAGTCCAGTGGTTCTCCAAGTGTTATGCTAGATTAATAGCACAGTATCACCTAGAACTTGCAAATTTGAAGGCCTTCCCAAAACCTACTGGATCAGAAACCTTGGGCATGGGTCCCAGCAATCCAGGGCTTTATGATTTTTTTCAAGCTATTACATTTCATACTAGTCCTGTCTTTTCCAAAACAAGGAGATGAACAGACATGGGACAGTATACTACAAGCCAACTATCTCAATCTCCACTGTTCCCCACTAAGTTTTTCTTCCCCTTTTAATGTTAAAGGTTGCTTATTTATTTTCAATAACTTTAAGACATGGATTCTCAAAAAATGGATTGTGGCCTTCCAAAGTTCAGCCCCACCAAAAAAAAAAAAATTCCTTAATATTTATCTCTTTAGAGAGAAATGACAAAAAAAAAAAAGGTTGAGGAAAACTGCTTTAAGAGTCTTTTGGGTGTACTACAATCCAAGATTGCCATGTTCTGTATGTCATGTATAGTTCCATTAGTAGCTATTTGTTAAAAGATGTTTGGAGCCAGATAATGTTCCTAAGCTCCTGACTACACCTTATGCTGTAACTTCACTGTCCACAGTGGACAGGACCAGAAAACAACACTGGTCATTGTCATTATTTTACTTATTGTAGCAAAGGATTGAGCATATGAAACATACAATGAAAAGATAACTTCTGTTATGATTTATAAATGTTCAGATAAATTCCAAATATACTGTAGACAAGTATCTCAGGTAAGTACTAGGTTTTTTGACTTTTTTTCCTCGAAGTCAATAGCTTTGTCTGTTATCTACCAATGACTATATATGATGATGTATTTGAAAATGATATCCAGGGCTGGGGATTTAGCTCTGGTTCTGCCGCCTGCCTTGCAAGCACTAGGTCCCGGGTTCAATCTCCGGTACCCCCCAAAAAAAAGAAAATGTTATCCAAAATGTCACTGGAATATTATAATAAGCATACACAATCAAGTTTAGGGCTCAATGAAAGATCTCATGTATAAATAGAAATTTGATTTCTTTTAAAAATAAAGTTATTCTTCCTCATTCATGTTTATTCGATAAATGACAAAACCAAAAAATCTTTAAATGCTTTAAACTGCTGTTAAGAAAAATGACAACCACAAAATAAAAAATTGTATGTTTTGGCCACTGAGGAGTAGAAATTCTCTCATGTCAAAAGTTCTAGTCCTACTGTTTCTGTTACCTACCTGAAGATTCTAAAGTTACCACCTAATTTGAATCCACCTTTTCCATCTTGTAAAAAGAAGATAGTGTGTTTCCTTCCACCTTTCTAGCATATCAGTGCTGACTCAAATGAATTTCCTTTGTTAGACTGAGACTTGTGAAATGTTCATTTCATTATTTATAAAAAGTGGCAGTGTTTCCAGTTGTATATGAAGAGCAAAAATAACCAAAATGTGGCACCATAAAAATTAGAATACTAAAGAAGAAAGGCAGCTTATTCTTTAATAGTTGTTTGAAGTTAAGAAAGCAGGAAAATTGTTCCAACACAACCAGTACAGTTTTGGCAGTAAAGAAAACACCTGTATTTTTTACCACTTAAAACAGTTTTGTGGAAAAGTATTTTCTAAACATCATCTTTGTTTACTACTTTTCTTTTTTTCGTTGGAGACAGGGTCTTGCTTTGCAGTTCAGGCTGGCCCTGAACTCACAATGTAGTCCAGGCTGGCCTAGAACTCATGGTGATCCTCTTGCCTCAGCTTCCCCAGTGCTGGAATTACAGGCATGCACCACAGTGGATGGCTTGTATACTACATTTATGTTAACTAAACTCCTCTAGGTCTCATTCTTTTAAGGAGCCTGAGATAGATTTTTGGAGGAATAAATCACTAGATTCTGTGAGTGCTACTTAAATTGTTTTCCTAAAGCTGTGTGGTGCTTTAGAAAGAGTACCTGAAGGGCCGGGGATTTAGCTCAGTGGTTCTGCTGCCTACCTCTCAAGCCAAGGACCCGAGTTCAATCCCCGGTACCAAAAAAACAAACAAAAGAGTACCTGAAATATTAAGACTGAAATTTATCTAGAAAAACATGGTAACAAATAAATCTGTTATAAAAGATTTGTTAATGGTTTGTTAATAAACCATAAATCTTTGAAAGGTAAATAATCTACTAATTATCATTAACTCAGGCCATTAGACATCTTGTTTCATTTACCGACCATTCAGTTCACTCCAAAAGTCCTGCTCTACTCTGTCTGTAATGCCTTGTTCTTCTTCCTCTGTTGTGGACCTTACTCTTTATGCAGACCTCCAAACCAGTTAGGAGATGCTGTCATCCTCTGGGCATGAAAGAAGTATTACCACTTTGGTCTTCTAAGGCCCTTGAGAAGTAGTGTCAAGCTTCATAATTTCCCTGTGACTATTTGATAATTTTAATGATTTTCCAATCTTTTATAAATCTGGACAACACAACTTTTTATTCATTATTCTTTTTTGGTAAAAATAGCAGTGACATTTTACTGTCCAGCACATAAGAGAAGATAGAAGAACTAATGATTTCTTTTAGTTGGACAGCAATTCTGCTAGTATTTATGCTGGTTAAGAACATAAATGTCAAGTACATTATTACTAAGGCAAAGGATCTCAAGACAGAATAGTTTTTGAATTATTTTCACAAGACATAGAAACAATTTACAAAATCTTCACTCTTCAAAGATCACATTCAAATGGTACTGCTAAGAATAAAGCTGTATGAAGAGACCAGAACAAACTATTCATGAATATTCACAGAAGTCTTCATACTGCACAGGACACTAATTTGATATTTTTGCACATGTTTTCCATGACAAGCAAAAAACAGCCCTGAAAACAATTTTGCCAGTAGGCTGTAATGGAGAAAGGAAGTAATAGGATTTTACTCAGTGAAGTGAGTATATACCATTAATCTTGAACATATACAAAGGTCACTCAGAATAAGAGAAAACATCCAGGCTTGAACATTTGTTTACAAAAATCTATTGGTGAATTCAAGGAATTAGGGAAAAATTGGAAGAAAATTCTCCAGGCATCCCATTTAAACCTTTACCCTTTGATTTTCCAGCCGGCTGTACCTGTGAGGTGCCTCAGAGGCCTCCCTCCCATCACTGATCCTGCAGGGTTTTAGTGTGTTCTGGGATCCTTGCAAAGCCTGAGCTCATTTCAGCTTCTGGGGCTACTTAGCTAGAGCACCCCCTCCATTGGTTGCGTCCAGACTTCCTTAAGCCTTCAGGGAGTTTATTAAGGCAAAGCCTTCAAAAAAGGGGAAATCACGAGCAGCTCATGTTTATCACCATGATTGTACATCCTCCCATCCAAGGCAGCCCTGACAGCACTGCTATTCCACCTACTGGAACTCTTCCTGGAAATGCAGACTCCACATACCCCCTTATGCCCCAGGAAAGCTTGGATCTCCTACACTGACTGCAGCCCGGACCCTTACATGTTAGGATAAAAGTAGGGAAACAAATTCAGAAGATGAGAAATGAGGGCCAAGAAGGCCAGATAGTATAAAGGAGCCTTTTGGGATTACAGGGCGGTAATTTATAATAGAGAACAGGGATGGCTGAGAAATTGCTGTAGGATTTTCTCTATAGAGTCCAAAGCCCCCAAAAGAATTCCCCTCTTAGGTGAAGTTATAGTTGCTTCGGCACATTCTGCTCAGGGTCTGGAACCCATCGCTGAGGTCCTCTCCCTCTCAACTTCTCAAACTAAAGCTCAAGAAACAGGATTTGATGGAATGGATAGGAAAGGGTGGTGTTATCCTTAAAAAAATTAATATTAAACAATTAACCTACAGGTCTCCCTTTGATACTTTTAAGACCTTGCTAAAAGAAATGGAGGACAGGAATGGGGGCGTTAAGAGATTTGCAATCTATTTTACATTCTGGACACAACCAAGGGGAGAGCAAGTAAACTAAAACCCTGCTTTGTCAGCTATGTTTTCTGACTCTGAGCTGTAAATGTCACAAAGAAAGGGAGAGGGAAAAGAGTGAGAAAGATGTAACAAGCCTCATCCATGTTCCAGAGGAACCTCAGTGGCCCCACTGGCAACAGCTCCATTCAGCATGGGCATGGAAGGGGTTAAGAGGTTTGTCCAAAGCTGCCTGTATTAAGGATAGTTTGTAGGCCAGAGCTCAAAAAGGCTAACTGCTGGAAGGAACCCATTCCTGTCTTGATTTGGGCACTGCCACTTGGGTTGATGGGTAATCATGAGGTGGAGGAAGACAATGGTGACCTATGCAATGCTCAACCAGGAAAGAAATAGGTGTGCATTAGAGCACAAGCCTTCATACTCACCAGAAGTTGATCATGATGTACAGTAACCAAAGGGGAAAAACAATGTAATATCATAAAACACTTCATCTATTACCTCACTCGTGTAGTAGTCACCAAACACCTGGTTATCCTACCAGATGACCAGCAGGGAGGACAGCAAAGGCCTAGAGGGCAGCTGGGATACAGATCCTGGTAGCCAGAATGCTCGGTTTGGGTTGATGGCACCTGGGTGGGATATCAGTTTCACCTTGCAGTGGTGAAACTCAAAAGAGTATGTTACAATATATGGCTATCAGGAGCACAACCAGCTTAAAGTATGAAGCCTGCCTAGTTATTTGCAAAGATGTACCAAACTTCCTTGTGGTAGACAACCACTTACAACACTGGGAGAAGACCATGGTCACAGACAGTACCCAAGCCATGCAAAGGAAGGCAGTAGTATCTACAGCATCGTGACCTTGGCACAGAAAAAAACAGGCCACGCATGTGGAACATGTTAAAATGCAGAACAACAGGAAGTCCCAGAGGCAGGTAAGCGACAAATGCCACTGCTAAAGATTTAGAAGAACCAATGGCCAAAATATCCAGGACAAAGAGAAAGGCTGCATCATGCTGGCCAAGCATGGGAGCTGGTAAGAAAATTTGTGCGGGAGCTTCTCAAAGGGACAGAAGTTAGCCAGACTGGAATCTGAAAGATCTGGGGCTCTCCACAGGCTGCCTTGGTGCACCTCGAATTCCTCTGCGGGGCCCTTCACCCATCAGGTAGTATTGCAAGGGATTGGACCACAGTTCCCCTTTGATAATCTCAGCGATTCTGTCGAATTCTAAGAGGCTGTGGTCTGAGAACCAGTTGAAGAAACTGGGGACAGTGTTCCCTTCCCGATTCCGATGGATATGGGCCTGGGGGTCTTGGCCCCGGTGCCAGCGGATTGGCGTGGAAAGAGACACCACACGGCCAGAGGACCTGCGCTCATATTCCTTGACCAGGCCCTCGTTGCGGAAGTAGGGGTTGCTGTGAAAGATGAACTTGAATTTGCAGCCTGCTCTAGGGTGTTTAAGCTCCTCCACCTCCAAATTGATCATGTACCTCATCATATCTTCATCTTGGCCACTGATCATAGGAGACAGATGGGGGTGGTTCCGAAAAGCTGTGACCCAGAACCCTGGGATATTCTGGATGATGAAGCTCCTGCGCTGCATATGGAGTCTCCGCATCCGGCCAAATTTGCGCTCCAGCTGCAGAAAGGCCCTGTCAGCCTGGGCGTTTACATTCGACAACTCCTGATCGATGGCCTCCAGTGAGTCCATGCAGGTATTGATCTTTGGGGTCCTGGGCCTTGTCTCCTCTTTTCCTTCTCCAATCATCTTTTTTTCTTTCTGTACCACCTTTTCCTCCATCACCGGCTCTGTGTTTCCCTCCTTTTCCGAAGATGCTGGGATGGCGCACTTCTTAGTCGTCATTTCCTTGGCCTTCGCTCCAGGCATCATCTGAGACCCCGAAGTCCCTGGGCCAGCGGCTTCTGGAGCCTTCTTTCCTGAGGGGATGCGCGGCCCTAGAAGCTGACAGCCATTTTTCTGGCCGTTGTCAGCCGCCACAGAGTCCGAGGTTGCTTCCGGACCCTCAAAAGGAGGCAAGGCACCTTCTGGTTTAGCCCTGGTCGCCGCCAGGCCGCGACTCCCAGGCCCCGGGACGCAGAGCATGGGCCCGGGGTCCGCCGCACCCCCGGACGCGCCCCCCTCCACGGCGGCCTGCGTGCGGCCCTCACCTCCGTGCACCATTGCCCGGGCGGCCTCCCCCTCTGCACTGAGCCCCCGGCTCTGGCTCAGGTCCAGATCTTCTGGGGAGTGCTCAGGAGTAGCGCTTTCGGCGGGAGGAAGTTTGTTGCCCCCATCCAGGCCACTCATCTTGGCGACAGTCAGACTTGCAGAACAGCCCTCCTCTCGTTCTGCTGAAGCCGCGCGGGGCCGCAAAGTGCCCCTAGAACCACCCCTTTTCCTCTAGGTTACCGTGGCAACCGATGACGTCAGGGACAGTCTCGTGAGAACTCGCTGCTAGGATGATTCTGCTTGCCAATCAAGCGTATTCCTTTGTGTCCTAACAAAATGTTATCACTTTAATCAATGTGGAAAAAAATTGACTTATAAATGAATGTAGACCAAACTCAAGCATACAAGAGCTGTGTTAATGTGGATTTCTCAGCCTCTGAACTTCTAAGGTACCTAAGCTATTCTCTCCTAAAATATTTACCTAAAAAAAGGTTAGATACTGTCTGTTCAAGTCAGACCATAGGGCTTCTCATGAATTGAAAAATGGATTACCAACTCCCAATCCTTCCTTCTTTAAAAATACAAATTCGTAGCTATTACTAAACAATTGAGATAAACAGAATTTGATTTTTATAGAGAAGTGAAGTGTTGCTATGCTGTCATGATTTTTAAAAATAGGAACACCTGAAAGAAAAACTTCTCTCATCCTGAAGACATAATAAATATGTATTATTTCAACTTCCTTACAGATTTTAAAGTTTTCATACTTTAGCCAACGTCTGTGAATCAAGTGAGCGATGTTTCCTCTTCACTTTTAATATGAGTGACAAAATGTTTTTCCTTACTTAGAGGTGGCTACACACAACACATGCACAAAATTGACCTTTAGGCATTACTGGAAGAAATATAATCTCAGAGGATTTAATTTCCAAAATGATACCTATTACATGTTGTTTTTCCTCAAGTTACAATCTTAGAGTAGTAGTTTCTGCTTCATAATGACTGTGGCCAGGGAAGCCAGCAAGGACAGAAGGAATTATCAGCTATTTGCATGCATCTACCCTTCTTTCTCTTTTAAATATTACTTAAAAAATTAAGAAACTTTAGCTAGCTATTCAAGTCAGTTCAGAGAATTCATTTGAAAAGATAATACTACTATTAGTTTTTGGAAGTATGGGAATGCTGGTATTAATCTTTAAGAAAAAGGCAAAAGCAAAGTGAAACTTAAATTTTGCATATTTTGTGTTTAACATCTTAAATTCCTATTAAAGCAAACTATTTCTCTTTGCAATAGAAAGTCCATCATGAACAACCCAGAGCATGATCTCAGTCAAACAAAGGCTCAGAAATGAGGATTTACCAAAAAAATCAGCATGTATTCTAAGACTTCTAGTGAGGGAGATAGTGTAGACCTGCTTCAAGTAAGAATAAAGGTGGAAAATTGAGGGCAGACAATAGAGTGTAGCTGTTTAGCCACATTCTTTTTTATGGGAACGAAGAGGATAGCTCCAGTTACCCTACTCAAGGACATGGTGTCCAGACTGATCTCTTTATTGACTTCCAGCTAATTAGTTAATCCTATAAACATGTGCTAACAAGATTTACTCAACAGGTAGCAATTACTCTTCTCTCTACTTTCCTCTGAGTCCTCTTTATGCCTTACTGGGATGAAATTAATCTACTGATTGATCTTTGTAAAACAAGTTAACTGTGTGCTATAATTGACTTTGCAACTGAGTTATTCTATCACATTACTGATTTCTTTTTCTAAAGAATCTTTGCACTGAAGAACTCTCCTGGATTAAACCTGAGCCAAAATGCAGACAAGCAACAAACTGCTGAAATTTACTTTGTAATGCAGAAGGGAAATTTTTTTTGCTATTATAAAATTATATAGAAAATTTTAAAGTACATGTGCACTTTTTTTAGTGTATCAAATTTTGTTCTACTGGAAACAGATCTGTCTCCAGCTTTCATTATTCCTGTCAGCTGAATCACTCCACTTCGAACAGCTGCCCCTTTTTAAACACTCAGTGCATGCAGTAAGGCATTTAAAATGCTTTATATTTCATTAGCAGGGACTCAGGAAGCACTGAGAAGTTAAACTGACCATGGTGGTACATAAGTTGCCTCCTCCCATCTCCTGTGTATTACCTTCTTTAACTATCTTACCATTCTGATGGGCCTCAAGCTTTCCGTAGTTCTTATGACCTTTGCCATCCAATTTCGTATTCGTCTATCCCCTACTTTTTAACTTTCTTGAAGGTGAGCGTTATCCTATCTACACTGACTGTATAGTAGCAGCTTCTCTGGCATCTATGAGTATCTCATAGAATGTTTTAATGAAACCTGATGATTTAGTTTAAATTTGAATGAAAACATTAAAAGGTTTTACCAAAGTAAATAATGTGACTGCTGGCATTTGAGTTGGGTAGATACAGACTGTCATTATGAATCATATCTTACAATGTGGGCAAGTTAGAATATTGTACACTTGTATACAGTTGAGCCTGTTCTGCTGGCATTTTGCAGTAAAACTCACTTCATAGAAAAAGTTACATCAGTAATGATTCTATGTACATCAGTTATGATTCTATGAAAAAAAACCATAGAAAATGCCATGAAAACCTATGAGGTAATTTTTATTTTCCAGGAGATAAGTTTAACACAAGTCCAAATGTAAACTCATATAGTCAAATACTAATGACAGTAAATGCTGGAAAATATATGAAATATATCCTGTTAATCTTTTGAAGTTTATTTTCCAGAGTTCTACTTTCATTCATATAGATATATATTTATTATATTACATTTATTTAGTGCTTTCTGTATACCAGACATTTGCAAACTTAAATGTGTCTTGCCTCATTTCATTCTCACAAGGATGCTGTGAGATGATATTATGACCTCCACTTTACTTTGCCTCAGAAGGAACTGAATCAAATAGAAATTAAGATCACACAGCAAATGGTGGAGCCACAATCTGAACCCAGCTTAACTGATTCAGGGGCCTGTACACTCATTAATTATATTGTTCTGCAAATCTGTACAACATATAAATTGAGAAGGCACTTCCTTAAAAATAAGATCAGCCAGGGCTGGGGATTTAGCTCAGTGGTGCTGCCGACTGCCTCGAAAGCATAAGGTCCCGAGTTTGGTCCTGAGTTTTATCCCCGGTACAAAAAATAAATAATTAAATAAGATCAGCCACACACTTGCAATTCCAGGAGGATCAAGGTGAGTTCAAGGCCAATCTGGGCAACATAGTGAGTTCAAGGCCAGCCTGAACTACATAGCAAGACCCTGTCTCAAAAAAAAAAAAAAAATGGCCATTCCAGTTGTTTGTTCAGGGTGCTCTAGCAAAACACCATAGACTGGGATGCTTATGAACAATAGACATTTATTTCACACACTTTGGGAAGCTGGGAAATCTAAGATCAAAATGCCAATGGATTCAGAATCCACTAAGGGCTTCCTTCACAAAGGCCAAGGAAGGGTTGAGAGATCTCTCTGAGGCCCCAGTCTCCTGCAGGCCCTAATCTGGGCCCTGTTTTACAAGGACACTAATGGCCTCTCAGAGGCCCCACCTCCAAGCAGCCCCGCTCTGGAGACTCAGTTCCAACACAGCAATCTGAGTGGGAACATAGGGCTGAGGATTTAGCTCAGTGGTTCCGCTGCCTGCCTTGTCGTAAGCGAAAGGACCTGAGTTCGATCCCCCAGTACCCGCCCCCCCCCCAAAAGACACTGAGCAGGAACACAGACACTGTCTCTACCATCCTCCCTCCACCACCATGCCCCAAATCAGTCACAACTGTTTGGGAAGTGTCGCAATTACTAATGAGAGAGAAAAAAAATAATTTATGACCCTCTGTTTCAATGCCTTACTAGTTTGCAATCCATCAAATTTAACATCTTTTTTATAGCAAATATTTTATAACTCCCTTTTTCTTGAAATTCCAATTGTAGACCACTTTTTATCATTTAAAAAAAAAGGTCTGGGGATTTAGCTCAGTGGTTCCGCTGCCTGCCTCGAAAGCATAAGGATCTGAGTTCGATCCCCAGTACCAAAAAAAAAAAACCAATAACCAGTATATGAAGTTACTGATGCAACCCAATACAAATGTGTTATACTAGAGACATAAGCAGCAATGTTTTGGGTACTGAAATATTCTGAAATAGCAGTTTTATGACAGTTTTGGGAGAAAAGTATAAAATTTCAATTCTAGAGTAGATATTTCTTCAATTCTAAGACACGCTTTTTATTTATATTTTAGCATCTCTCAAATGATTATCCCATGATATATTCAATAGCATCTTACAACTGCAATTAGCAGAAGACCAGTCATGGTATACTTGTTATTGTCTGAGCATATGGAAGCTTGGTTAGTCTTACTGGCAGGACCACACAGCTGCAACCTCTTGATATTTTAATCTGCAAAATCTCTAAAAGACATTTGAGGTAGAAATATTAGGCCTATTTGTTTTCTGAAAACCTTCTGTTGCTATCTTCTGATAAGATCAAGACAGCAAATATCAAAACTTGCAGAATGATTATTAGTGCCTTAGGAAAAATATCTCATACACGCTTTTTTAGGTGTTTGTTTGTTTGTTTTCATTTTCTGGCGCTGGGAATTGAATCTAGGGCCTTTACCCTGAGCAACATCCCTAGTCCTTTTCATCTTTTGAGAGAAGGTCTTGCTAAATCACCAAGTTTCCCAAGCTAGACTAGAACTTTCAGTCCTCCTGCTTTAGACTCCCAGAGTGCTGTGATTATAGGCATGTCTTACCATACCTGGCTACGGGTGCACTTTTATAAGCGGCAGGTTATTCTGCTTAAAACTGCTGTCATCAAAATCATTCAAAATGCAGAGAACAATACTATTTAAGTAAACATGAACACCAAACATTTTAGTTTAAAAATTAACTTTATTATTCTAGATGAGAAAATGATTAGATTAATAAAATTATACTCATAATTTACTTTTTAGATATACTCCAAATGATATATGATAAAATTATTTTTCAAAGTCTGAAAGTTTTTTAACTTACAATTATTTTTACACTGTTAAGCAATGGTATATTAGTTTTAGAGTAGATGAAATAAGAAATTACTTTTTTGGGAGGGTACAGAAATCGAACTCACGACCTTGTGCTTGCAAGGCAGGCACGATGCCACTGAGCTAAATCCCTGGCCCAAAAAATTACTTTTAAAATGCAGCACGTATTATAAAAGTATAAATTTTTATAAAATAATGCCAGGTTCTAGGCTTAAGTAAAAATAGTTTGTTTTTTTTTATCTACAGAATTGTTTAGCATTAGATTCTCTTTTTTTTTCCCCCCAGTATCAGCCTTCGCTGAGCAACATCCCCAGCCCTTTATTTTTTTGGTTTTGTTTGGTTTTGTTTTTTGTACTAGGGATCGAACTCGGGTCCTTGTGCTTGTGCAGCAGAGCCCTTTATTTTTTATGTTGAGATAATTTCACTGAGTTGCCCAGGCTGGGCTAAAATTTGCAATCCTTTATGTTATATACGGAAATACCCTGATGTGGAACATCCCTAATGCTTCTAATAAATGTCTCCTCATTCACTATAACAACCAAAAGTACTATGGCAACTAAAAGGTGGTACACATAAAGAATCTGTTTTTTAAATGCTGATAGATATGATATTCCCATTGCTAGTCACTAGAGGAAGGGAAGTGAGCTATATAATTTGGTTGGGTGTGGCAGTGCCTGCCTGTAATCTCAACACTCAGGAGGCTGAGGCAGGAAGATCCCTGTAAATTCAAGGCCAGACTGGAGTACATAGTAAGACTCTGTCTCAAAAAAAAAATTGATTCTAGTTTGTGTGCTTTGGTGTTAAAGTCTAAGCTGTTTTAAAGAAAATATTTATGGTGATTATATACATTCACTGGAAAGAGCTGTGGCATGGCTTTTCCATGTAAAGTTGGTGCTCTATTATTAAATTTAACTCATAATCTGCATTCTATGAGTCTGTTACAAAATTGAAATTTTCTCACAGAAATGTTTAGTTCTAATGGCTCCTTCCATTAATACTTTACCCAAAAAAAGGAAAAAAAATCTCATATGGCCCTGCTTTCCCCAATCATAAAGGAAACCAGAGACAAGGTTTCTGCCCTGAATGATCTCAGACATCTATAGGGTGGTTAAAGACTACACTTTGGAATTAGATCTGGCTTCAAGTCTGTTGTTACTTACCAGCTAGTTGGTTTGGTATGTCACCTCTCAGAGCCATAATGTCATTATAAAATGAATATAATAAATCATAACTTATGGGACTACCAGGAAGTATCTGTGAAGTCCATCACAATGTAATAAACAGAAGCTAACTTGTTCATTTTTACAATTTTTATGCTGAGATTTACGTACATTAAGTAGACTATTTTGCAGGTTGTATAAAATCAATGTCAAATTCTATTATGAAACTCCAAGTGTATCATTTAGAAACAATATACACAGAAGGAAGCTCCCCAACTGCCATTCCACCCTCCTAGGGCAGAGAAGCTGAGCCAGTCCCAGCACCCA
>NW_004624856.1:2203274-2232272 GCF_000247695.1 Heterocephalus glaber | reverse complement strand
CTTTCTATATCCTTTTAAATTCTGTAAAATCTGTGGTAATGTCTCCTAGATCTTGATATTGTAATTTAAAAAATGTATAATTGATATTGTGTAACAGGAAGAAAAGGTCTAAAGGAGCAGGGGAAGTGGGATTGTTAGGGAAAAGGAAAAAAGGGAATAGAAAAAACATGAGAAAAGGAAAAAAATGGAAACAAAGTCTTTGCAAATAGGGAAGGGTGGAGGGGGTGAAGGGAGGGCAGAGGAAGGGGAAAAAAATAAGAACCAAGATACTCATGTAAAGATTCAAGATCCCAATGATGAATGCAACTGTATTTTATACCTAAAATGTACCAATAAATTTAATGAGAAAAAAATAGAAAACAATATACATGTAAAATGAAGCAATAAGTGAAAATTTTGTGAAAGAGTCAAACTAGACCAGGTAGGATATTATTTGAATAATCTAAGAAAGGTAAAACATTAGGACATAGTACTAATACCTGTCTGCTATGTTACAGTTATGTCTAAATGATTCTAGTCACAGGTATTTCTGGACAGTGGAGGGGGTGTTGTTGAAATTGAAGTGTTTAACACCTTCTTTCATTTAATATCATATTAAATACCTTAGAGAATATTTTAAAAAAATAATTTAAGTCACTTTTAATAGCTAATTTTAAGCAAACTTACTTGCTCCATCATACTCACAGTGAAAGTCAGATTTTAAACCAACTTTGTCCGACCTCAAAATCTTTGCTTATAATGGATTAACAAATTCATTTCACCAATATTAGCCCAACTTGGAACATAGCCACTATCTGAATCCAACTAAACATCTGCTATGGGAAGGAATGTAAGAGAGATGAAAAAAAAAAAGCATCTTTCTGATACAGCTTATAATTTAGTAAAGAACCAAATACAAATAACGAGAGAGTAAAAACAATTCTGGAAAACAATTCTGGAAAAATAAGATAGCAAAATCAAGATGAGTACACATTATAACCATGATAATTCTAGGAGGTATAAGGCCATAAACAAGCCTACTGTTCTTGCCTGATATCCTTGGCATCTAAAGCTCTTCCTGCAAATACTTAGTACATTTCCCTCATTCCTGACCAAAATGGAGGATTCACCAAAACTGGCCTGAGTAACAGAATTTAGCCATTACATAAAATGATTGGCTCCAGCAGTACCTAAAGTACTATGCACCTGTATCCATGTATTATATTGTGTTAGGGATTGAATTTAGGGCCTTAGGCATGCTAGGCAAGCACTATAGCAATGAGCTACATCACCAGCCCTTCTTATTTTGAGACAGAGTATCACTAAATTGCCTAGGCTGCCCACACACTTGGAATCCTCATGCTTCAACCTCCCAAGCAGCTTGGATTACAAGCACCATTGCACCTGAATTGTTTTGTCTTAAATGAAGTTTGGTTGAAAAGGATGAGAATTAAGTACTAAGTGCTTGTTAAAAGTAATCACTGTATTGACTAAATTAAACTCCACTAAAGGTACATTTATCTTTAATTCTTAGTGACATCAGTTTATATCTGAGCAGCCAAATTCCACAAGAATATTAGAATATTTGAACTACTTAGGAATATTCTGTTCTTCTGAGGGAAAGTACAATCAAGCAATTTAATTCAGGCAGCAAATATAAAAAAATTACACTTTTAATACTGAAAATGGTTATAATTTGGTCAGGTCTGGAGATCCTGTATTGTCTTTATAAAGAAAAATTTAGAAGCCATTCTTGAATGGACTAGGAATAACCTTCACTAAGGCCAAACTGTTCATACTTATTTAGGATTTTAGATTTTGAAATGGAAAAATAGTTACAGGCTGCTACAATATAGTACAAGATGTCTTGAAATGAAAAACTCTAATTGAATGCATCCAAAATGACTTCTGTCTTGGGGAATACACTATTGCTGTGCTTCTATTTCCTTGCCTATTAAATGAGGATAGTGATAAACAAACTATGGAATTACAAAATGAGAGCATATATAAAGGTACTGATATATATAAAATAATTTATTTAAAAGATTATGAAGCAGGATGTACTTGACACAGAACAATTTTGGGATGTGTGTGTGTGTGTGTGTGTGTGTGTGTCTCCACATGCACTCGGGATCAAATCCAGTTTGGTGAGCATGCTAGGTACATGCTCTACCAATAAGCTATACCCCTAAGCCCCAAGGTCTGAAGTTCAAATTGTGACTCTCTAATAGTACATATGTCTTATTTTATCTTTTATAATGAAAGCTTAATTCAGGCAACTGAAACAACTACAGATGAAGCAAAAGTAGCAAGGTTAGGGCAGTGGTTCCCAAGATTGCATACATCAGAATCACCTAGAATGTGATGAAATATGGTTGCCAGAGTTTCTGTGTCAGGCAGGTCAGGTGTGGGGCCTGAAAATATGTTTTTCCAAGATCGAGATGGGGCTAATGCTGGCAATCTGGAGGTCACCTGTGCCCCACTGCTTTAGGGTAATGGAGAGGAGGAGCAGACTGGAGCTGAAGAAGTCTCAGAGAATGTCTTGTGGGCGTTTTAATGTTCCAAAATGTAAAGAGAAGCCAGGTTTGAGAATCATTAAATTAGACTCTACTTGTCTGGATATAAGTTAAATGAAAAATTACAATTTAGAGGAAGATATGTGGAAATATTACTGATTACATATTGTATCCCAGGCATTGGGTTGGTATTTTCAGTCTAAACTCTTTATTATACTTGGAATCTTTCAGCCAAATGTCAGGTACATAGAAAGCTCCACATATGCACGCGTACTCTCTTTACAACCCTAGGCCTTCTCCAGATGCATCCTAGAAAACTAGCTCATCATGCCCACTATCATGTCTATATTTGGATAAGCAAACGGAAGCTCAGAGAAAGGATTTAATCCTAATTTAAAATTAGTGTCTTCCCAGCCCAACAGGTCATTTCTAAGATATCTAGAAAATGCCATTTCTATGGCATCTGGGCATTTATCAAAATTAGTAGCTTACTTAAGTGACTCATTTCTCTCTTTTTTTTTTTTTTTTTTGGTACCAGGGATCAAACCTTGCAGTTGCAAGGCAGGTGGACTCATTTCATTTTTAATCGGCCCATGTCCTCCTACTTGTTCTCAAGGAAATTGCCTTTTAAAAAGGCAAAAGCCAAAAAGTAAAATCCACGTTTTTTTTTGATGGAAACTTTTCTGCAGGTCTTGAGAACCTTTGAGGAAAGAGTGAAGGGTCAAGGTGGCCCTTTAGAGATGAAACAAAGCACTTAAACATGGAGAAGATACTGCTCCCAAGTGAAATACTTCTCATACTAACGGTATACCTGTCACTTCTACAGAGCCTAGGACTTAAATGAACATTAAGGCAGGGGAAGTTGGCCCTGAGATGAGTAGTCCTAATCATCTCCTCTCGCCCAGGTTGGTCTCTGAGTTTGCTTATGGGTGATGGATGGTGTGAATGTGCACAATTGCTTGAAAAAAGGAGGAAATATCAAATAAATGGTACTCCCTACCTTCAATAAGCATGAATTCCTCAAAAGCAAGGACAGTGTTTAATAGCCCATCTAATCCTTATGATAGTACCCAGTAAACAATGATTACTGTTAGGATTACCACAATTAGCTGGGCATGGTAGCTCACCCCAGGAGTACTTGCACTCTGGGAGGCTGAAGCAGGATTGCCAAGTTCAAGCCCAGTCTCAGCAATCTGATGAGACACTATGTCAAAATAAAAACTAAATCATAAAGGGTGGGGATGTAATGTAAATGCCCTGGGTTCAATCTCCAGTAATGCAAAAAGAAAAATGATTGCCACCACTAAAAGACTTTGAAAAATAAAGTATATTCCTTTCCAAGAATAGGTTGAATTCACTGAATTGACTTGATGCAATGCTGGACTCAAATTATTTTCCCTTTCTGTTGCTTGGTAATGGGTAAAATGTTGCGTATATAAAACGGTTTATCCAATGACAGAAAATGTTTTCTGAGCATCATGTATCTCTGGTAAACTAAAAACAGCCACTTTTAGAAAAATATGAATATAAAGGTCTTAAATATTGTCAGAAACTTAATATAACCATCACTTTAGTGTGGGAAACCAGATGTAAATTCCAAGGCCTGGGTTGAACTCTCTTTGAGACACGGGGGAAGGAGATAGCAAGCCACCTCCACCCCACCCCTGGCTGTGCACCAGCATGCCAGTACCAGCCAGCTTCAAGGAGATAATCAAATACAGCTGAAGTCTGATTAAAGAATATACACATTTGGGTGTAGTCTGTAAATTATGAGCTGATAAACTTTCCCTGAACCCTGGATCTTGCTTGCTTCTTCTTTGTGCGAGTCTAATAAAAGTGAGGAACACAATCAGTCTGGGGCTTTTTGTCCACTATAGGTGAAAGTTCTCTGGTCCTCCTCTTCCAAATTATCTTTGTGTCTTTTGTCTTTAATCTCCACTCCATGAACTCATAGGGTAGCTTCTACACTTAAGCTCAAATCTACCCCACCTATATCTAGAAACAGTGTGTTGCACAGTACACTTTGCAAACCAGTTAGTGTATCTTGGGTGCTCAAGTTTATTATATTTTATCCTCTTTTTACCCATTGGCTTTTATCTATACTTTACCCATCTTGAATTTTAGCCAGATAATCCTTAAGAATCACACACACACACACACAAATTCACAATGAGAAAGTAATAACATGGGGAAACACTGGCCAAATGAGTGATTGAACCTGGATGTGATAAGAAAAGGACCTTACAAAACAACAGACCTCAAACTCTTGAAATGCATGGTTAGAGTTCAGAGCAGAATCTGCAGGACAATAGTCAGCAGAATTAAGAGTAAGTTACTGTCAGAAATGTGCGCTATGGCAGTTGTGTTTCCTCTGCCCTGGTGAGATTGCCTGAACTAGGTCAACATGTGCCACATAACCAACCATCCCATTCCTGCCCTGCCCCCCCGACAAAAACTCCTATAAAGTATGTTGCAAAATGCTTCTACCTTTTTTCTTATGCCCTTGGGTCACAAATAAGTAAGTAACCACAGAGTTCTCAGCTGAGGGCTGTTTCCCTGAGGCTCTCTCAGAGCCATGCAGCACTGTGTAATTATTAGTAGCCACATTAAACAATGGAAAAACTGATTTTTTTTTATATATTTAATCCAATATCAAAAGTATCAGGCCGGGGATTTAGCTCAGTGGTTTAGCCGCCTGCTGCGCAAGCGCAAGGACCCAAGTTCGATCCCCGGTACCAAAAAAAAAAAAAAAAAGAAAGAAAAGTATCATTTCAATATGCAATCCATATGAAAAATATTGAGATATTTCACTTTTTTCCATGGTCTTCAAAACCCAGTGTGTATTTTACGTTTACAGCCCTCCTCACTTTAGACCAACCACATTTCAAGTGGTCTCAATAGCCACTGGTGGCTAAAGGCTCTCTTACTGTATTGGAAGCACATGTCTAGAGACTAACCTTCTCTTATCACCAATGTAATAGTTACCTTGAAATGTACCCAGAAAATTACTTAAAAGGTGATCCAAAGTAATGTTAAAATGGCAGGTGAATGATTAAAATGTCTGGACCTTTTCTAACTAGTAAAATGGAAAATTTCATTATTTATAAATGGCTTTACACATCTTTTTGACATCATTTTTACAAAACAGTATTTTTATCAAGTATTTCTTGGCAGTGGGTTATTTTGTTCTTCCCCATCTGAGCTGTTAATTCTGTCACTGATTATTTATCTGCTAACAACTATGTGCAAAACATTATGCTAGATACAGTATGTAAAAGTCACTGTCTCTACATTCACAAAGTCTCCAAACTAGTAAAGAAGAGTGAAAATGTAGAAAATTTATATCTCTATTTTACTGTCACTCTGTATCAACTATTTGCCTATCAGTTTTTCTCCACTTCAGTGAAGGGAGTGAATTTACTATTTCTGTCTCTCAGGGCCTAACAGAATCTGTTAATAACAAGTTGTGGACTTTTCCATAATAAATAATTGGATTATTTTGTAGAACAGACGTATCTACAAAGTACACTAACTCCATTTTAAAAAAGAATTTCATATTTCCAATGGGAACAGAAAAATTGCAAGGCAATTACCAGGACAGAAGAGGGTAGTGAGAAAGTTCACAGAATGAATAAAGCAGATACCTGGTTTTCCAGCTGCGTATTACAAAGTGATAATCCATGTGTGCTTCCCATCTTCTCATCTGCAAGTGTCAAGTTGCAAACAGAAGAAACTATTCTGCTCATTTGCTCCTTTAACACTTTAATAATCTATGAATACCCTGTAAGGCAGTGGGAATAGTACATCACATATGATAGGTATTCCCTGGATGTTTCATTAAATGTAGAAGCGAATAAAAGGATAGTGGGAATGACCTAGGAATATCATTTATGAATACAGAAATTAAGGATCTGAGGAAGTAAGGATGATTGTGCTGGACAAGCTATACAGAACAAACGGACATCTTGAATAAGCAGCTGCATATGTTAACATTTTAAAGCAAAATGGAAGATACAGTCCTATGCTATTTTCTTACTTTTGGGACAATGGCCATTGTGCCCATTTAAGAAATTTAAGCACTAGTTTACCCCTGAGCTTCACTTGGACAGTGCGTTTGTTTACATACTATCCCTAGCATCGCTGGAGCAGGTGTTATTTCAACCAGTGGATTCCTATATGGAATAAATTTGATAAAATTGTCATTTTTGTATTTCCTATTACCTTATAAAAATTTTTTTAAAATACGCAATTTTTGGTCATCCTGTATTTAAATAATTGGACTGGTAAGTGGTTAATGAGTCCAAAATCTGTCATTAACAAACTGAAAAAATTGTATGAACAATTTCATTCAAGCACGTTTGGAGGCAGGAAATCTAGCAGAGTGACATGCTTTTATTCTACCATCATAAATATAAAAAAAAGACAAATATGCCAATAGTACATTTCTAATTTAACATAGTAATCTCACAAGTACTTAATGCAATTAAAGAGACACATCCACTAAGTTGTTACCAGAACAAATTATCAAGAAAATCAATCAAGCCACGTATTTTTTGTGAATTACTTTTCCATGAAGACAATAACTTCACAAGTCTGATAAAGACCACGTCATCCAAACTACACTACTACAAATACAGCTTAACAGAAAAGAGAACCTGAAAACTCAGGAATATTCACTTAAGTCTCAATACCGTACAGGAAAGTACAATTATTTCCAAATGTTCCCAAGTGAAAGCTAAAAAAAAAGCAAAAAAAAAAGCTATATAGCTGAATTTTCCCAGCAAGCATTAACAGAAAATAACAAGTATTAATGAAATAACAGCAGAATATTAATCTTCCATGTACGTCAATTCACATAAACGAGAAAAGCATTCAAAATTGCACTGTTTCTTTAAAGAACCCTTTCCTAAGCAACATATTTAACACTCCAAAATTCCTGCAATTTTTCTATTTCAAACCTGAGAAAATATCTCCTCCCATTACCACTGATAGAATAAGACTGCTAGCTCTGTCAGCCCAGTCTTCATTCTCAACCCAATTTTTACCTGGCTCCTTTCTGCCTCTAACCTTTTGTTCAGTTTCCCCTATTTAGAGCACCCATCATAGTCTGTTCTATTGATTGTAAAGTAATTTGCCCTTCTTTCCAACTAAATATGCCTCCCTTTAAGCCCTCTACACTTGTTAGAGTATGAGGAGTTGTGAAGGAAGGAGAGAGGAAAATCAGATCTCTAAGTCTACTGACTTATGGTAACCTCTCTACTCTGGAAATAAGAGCCAAAACAAAAAAGCCTACTTTTTCTGATGTTTCTAAACTATTTTTTTAAAGTTTTTTCTTTATAATAGGAGAAAAACGTTAATGTGGGAGACAGAGTTGTTGGCAACACTCAAAGGAGTTGGCATCGCAAATAGCAAGCAACATTAGAAGGTAACAAGTGGTACAGGAAAAGTTATGAAGTAGCATAAATCACAGAAAAACTGGTCCACTGTTACTCTCCCTTGACATCATTAAAGCCCAGTACCGAGCTCCTAAACTGCTGGATGCAAAGCAGGAGGAGCAGAATGGGCTCCTAGACAGAAAGCTAGAAATCCAAGTGGCAGTAAAATCAGAGGCTCTCAGAAAAACAGGGTCTACGCAGTGTAAAGGTAATGCAACCTACATCATCACTGGCTTGTCTTGGAAGTAGTGTGAACTATTGTCATGCAGCATCGGATATTAACACAGAAGAGCATGGAAGCCAAGTATTAGTTAAGAAGTATGTCCATAACAGTCTCAATCTTGAAGTTGAAAGAACTGAATATCCAGAAGAGAGAGGATACAGAGTTCAACCAAAAGAAAAAGAAAAGCATACCGTTGCTTTTGCCTAAGCTTAAATCCAGCATGAGGCGGTAGTGGCATTTGTGCAGGAGTATTCCCTAAAGTAGAAGTTAACCGGATTGGAAACCGAAGGGCCTGGGGATCTCGACTGGCTCTCTTACTGGTCGACGCCTGGCTCTGCGGACTCCTTCATGCAACAGGTAGTATTGCAGTGGATTTGGCCACAGATCCTCTTTGATAATCTCCGCAATTCTGTCAGACTCTGGAAGACTGTGGTCTGAAAACCAGGTAAAGAAGCTGCAGATGAGGTCTTGGTTTCTGCGAATGAAGGTCTGGGGTTCACGTCCCCTACGCCATATGATTGGAGTGGAAAGAGACACCACTCGCCCGGAGGATCTGACCTCATACTCCTTGACGATCAGCTTGTTTCTGAAGTAGGGATTTCTTCTAAAGAAGAACTTGAATTTGCAGCCCGTTCTAGGATGTCTGAGTTCCTTCACCTCCAAATTAGTTACATACCTTAACATGTCTGCATCTTGGCCCCTAACCATGTGAGACAGCTGGGGGTGGTTCCTAAAGGCGGTCATCCAGAAGCCCGGGATACTCTGAATGATGTAGTTCCTTCGCTCCAGGTAATGTCGACGCATCCGCCCGAACTTCTGCTCCAGCTGTTGGAAGGCCCTGTCCGCCTGAGCATTCACAGTGTCCAGTTCCAGCTGGATGGCTTCCAAAGGATCCATGCGCAGATTCATATTTAGGGGCCAGGGCCTTGCCTCCTTCACCGTCCCTGTGACTTTATCTTCCTTGGCCACTTCCATTTCCTCACCTACTGGCACTTCCTTCTCCACTGCCGCCTCCACAGCCTCCTCCTCCACGCTCTCCGCCATCACCACTTCAGACCCCACCTCTTCTTCCACCGCAACAGAGGTGATGGCGCACTTTTCAGCCTTTGCTTTCTCGCCCTTCCCTTTCCCCGTCACCTCAGACGCGGATCTCTCTGCGCCGCAGGTTTCCAGGACCTCCTCCCCACCCGGAGCGCCAGTTTTGCGGTCGGTGGCCACCAACTCTGCGGCTGCGTCTAGCCCCCCAATGGAAGGCGGCGCCTCCTGTCGCCCGACCTCGGACTCGGCGCGATCGAGAGCCCCGTTAACTCGGGCCTGGGAAGCACGGCCACAGTCCGTGGGGTCGCCGGGGACGCCCGCCTCCTCCGACAGCTGGGGCGACTTCTCGCTTCCCTCACCGATCTCCGCCATCACCTGTGTCGCCTCTTCTTCCTCGCGGAGCGTCAGGCACCGGTCCGGGTCTCCCGGGGCGTGGCCAGGAACGATAAGGCTACAGGTTTGAGGGAGAGGAGTCCTCTCCAACCCGTCCAAGCTGCTCTTGCTAGTAGTAGGAAAAGGTCTGTTTTCCTCTCAGAGACGCACTCCGGAGGAAGAGCACAGACACCCAACACCACAGGTCTCGCAAGCGTCAGTGGCGAGGTGACGTCAGGAGACCGCGCTCGCGGGGAAACGGCGTCCTACGCCAATCACAGAGACCCTCGCAAGTGTCTCCGGGGCGGTGATGTCAGCACCGCAGATCTCACAGGCTCGCGAGAACTGGCTGGGCCTCGGGATTGGATCCACCGCTGCCTATTAGCCCCGCGAATTCTCTTTTGCTTCAGTGGATGTAGCCAGTTGGGACTGCATTTGTAAGCATTTACGTAAATCAACGTAGGTCGCCCCAGATAGTGAAACAATGACGACCCTGCTTCCAATGCTTCTGGAAACTTCCCCCCGCATGTTTCCTGGAGCGGTTGTAGGGATCATAGCCCTTACACTGCCTGCTCTCCGATGCTGAAAACGTTTTTCTGGTTTTCAGTTTTAGGCAGGGAGGTAAATGTAGTCTCTGTTACTCCATATAGCTAGGAGCAAAAGTCTATTTTTAACTAAGATGAATAGCGAGATATTTCCCTTTACTTAAGTGGAAGTGACATAAAAGTGTCACTGTTAGCTTCTGATTTTACTGGGTTTTGCTATTCATATTATTCAGTGCTGCTCTTTAGTTTACAATCTGCATCAAGTAAGAACCTGTGGTGCATAACATTGGCAGGACTTAAGCCAGGATCAGTTTAAGTCCAGCTTGGTGCCTCCTCGCTGCAAATAAATGCTAGGTATTTCCAGTCCCATAATCTTAATGCAGTCAGTTCTGTCAGGGAAAAAAAAATTGGCTTTAATGAAATATCTATCAAGGCAATCAGCTCAGAGTTTATTTGAGAAAGATGTTATTTTCATTTGTTAACTTGTTACTCAACCCACTCTTGCTCTGCATGAAAACCAGTGCCTGAGAGGAGTGTTGGGAGAAAGTAGGCTTTATTGACCATGCTAGTAACTTGGGAGGAGGTAGACATTTTAGTGTCTCAGGTACCACTTTCCAAGGCTTTTGGAAAGCAGAAAAGCATTTATATGAGGATCAGGTTTGGGATTACATGCAAAAAGCAGTGTTTCCCAGGAGCTTGAGTCAGGCTGACCATAGCAGGAGGGAGAAGGAGAGGGAAAGAGGTGAGAGGAAAAGTTTTATACTTCTAGTGTTGAAAAATGGAGAAAGGAACTAAAACTCTAGGAATGAAGACAGGCTCTAGAAGCTAAAAGGGTAAGAAAGTGGATTCCCCCTTAAAGCTCCCAAAGGAAAACCTTGATTTTGTGATGTCTAACTTCCAGAACTATAAGACATTAAATTTGTGTCATTTTAAGCTATTACATGTGTGTTAAAATTGTTGCCAATGCAACATGAAATCCCTACAGCATGGGGTAAGTTTGGTGGCTTATATGCAGTGGCTCAGATTGTTTCTGAAGACAGCGCCTTCCTTCCCATGAGGTCCTTCCCAAAAGCTGTGAATTTCTACAGCTTGAGACTCTTTGGATATCAAGATCAGAAACATATTTAGAAAAAACACAGAAAAACAAAATTAAAGCCCAAATGTACCACAAAAGAAATTAGAGAAGATGAACAGCAAGACGACATGGTCATGGTTATATTTATCTGTTTGCGTAAAGCCTCCGACACTACTGTACAGAATATTCCATAGATTATGAAACTGTTAAATAAGGGAGAAAATAAGCAGAATAGTTTCTTCTGCTTGCAACCTGGTGCTTGCAGATAAGAAGGTGGGAAGTAAACATGGATTGTCACTTTTCTTTCCTCCCTGTCAATATGCAACTGGAAAGCCAGAGGGCTGCTTTATGTGGTAACAAAGACCTAATTAGGAGGATAAATTTCTCTCTCTCTCTCTCTCTCTCAGAGAGAGAGAGAGAGAGAGAGAGAGAGAGAGAGAGAGAGAAACTCTAAAAGCATAGGAAATCCACAGAAACAATTTTGTCTTTACAAATGACTTACATTTGTGTGGTTACACTGCATGACAAACTTTGGGAAAATCACCATATTTGGGTGAGCTTATAAAACAGAGCCTTAGACCACCATTTCCAGTCCTTCCTTTCTTTCTGGAAAAGCCAAAGTAATGATTCTAGACCTTACTTTATTTCTTTCTGCAAGAAATATGTATAGACCAGGAGTAGTGGTTCACAGATATAGTCCCAGAGTAGGAGGATAGCTTCAAGTTCAAAACCAGCCTGGGCTACATAGTTCAAGGCCAGCTTGAACTACATAGCAAGACCTCAAAAAACAAACAGAAAAGGAATATGTATGGATCTTATGATCTTTGAATTACTTTTCACATGAATAATGAAACTTTCCACAAGGCCTACCTCTAATTGCCATGAAATCACCTATTTTGATACTTGAAAGTTTTAATTTAGCCTGAAGTGGAAACTTTCATTACTGCAATATGCTTTCTGGGTTTTTTTTTAAACAAAAAGGAGTTCTAGACTTTGATCAGTCCTAGAAGATGTGACTTTGTTTATCAGTCACCATTATGATGTCTGTACATGTATAAGTACTCTGTTAATGTTTGAAAAAATTCCACTGACAGGTTTTATACATAAATGTAATCAGAGCATAACTAAATATAACTTTCCTGGCTAGCTTTGAGATGTTTTGGAAGAATTATTCATTCTCTTTATTTCAGTACATTTGAAAAACTGTGATGTGGAATATTTGACTAAATATATAAAGAGAAAATGAGGAAAAACTTAAGTTTTTTCTTTTGTAATTACTTAAAAAACAGGTTTGATTCTGGTTATAATTCTTATGAGGGGTAGAGAATCCAGGTTATGCTTGATTTTGAGTAAGTACTCACGGGGAGGAGGGTCAGTGAAAGGCAAGGATTTTAAAAGAAAAAGCAGATAAGTATATTCCATGTCCTATCGTTTTTAAAAGAATCTTTGCTTTAAAGGAGAAACTCTAGAATTTTAATCTTCACTGAGGCTCACCTACTTAGGGAGTTATTTTGCCATGCAAGAAAAAAAAATAGATGTATATGGTTTGTATTTGCCACAGGAAAATATAGTTATTATATTAGGGCTATTATATGTGGAATTTCTTCTTTACGTTTTAGGTCTTAAAAGTCACATGTGTCTCTTTTCTAGGACATGTCCTCTCTGAGACATTCTTTCTCTAGGCAGCTGCTTCCCATTCCTTAAGACCTACCACAAACCTATCTTACCTTAGAGTATGTGAGGCATTTTTCATGCACTTATTTGTCAAAAACAATTTTTTTTGTATGGGGTATCAAACTCAGGACCTTGTGCTTGCAAGGCAGGCACAGTGCCACTGAGCTAAATCCCCAGCCCTACTTGTCAAATTTTATAAAAGAAGAAACAGTAATACTGAGAGGTTAACTAACTTAACCAAAAATCCTTTTTTTAAAATTTTTTTTATTTTTGGTACCGGAGATCGAACTCAGGTCCTTTCGCTTGCACAGCAGGCGGCGAAACCACTGAGCTACATCCCCAGCCCCCAAAAATCATACATATAGTAACGTAGTAACTTAAATTTTTTTCCCTTTAGGGTACAACTCTCTTTGACCACCCTACAACTCATTAATCTTCCTTCCCAGAATTCCTACAGTTCGTCTACGAGCTATCACATGCAATTCAGTGCTTACTTATGACCTTTCTTGTGACTCTTGTTTCATAAATATCAGCCTCATCATCCCAACATTCCAACATCATCTGTGGGATAGGTGCACAGTTACTGCTGCTTTTCCCCTTACTCAGCTTAGCATGGATTTTGGCTTTGGGTAGATTCTTAATGATGTTTGTTGATTTTGATAAAAACAAACTTTAAATGATCTTAGAAAAACTAATAGTGTATTTACACAAGTAGCATATTTTATTTGAAAGTGGAGAGTATTTTAGCTATGCTTCGTAATTAACTTTTTGTTCTTGGAACATAGGATATATTGTTACATGACACAAATATTTTTCTTTTTTATTAGTACATGCTTGCAGTGCCTAATGATTACATATATTGTGGGTAGTTTGTACATGTACAAACTATTCTTTGGGGATCAAACTCGGGGCCTTGCGCTTGCGGGGCAGGCGGCGGAACCACTGAGCTAAATCGCTGGCCCACAAACTATTCTTTTTTCCCCTTATCCTATCTCTCCTGCTCCCTCCAACCATTGTTCCCCTTTTCATTTGTAAAAGCTCTAGTTCCATTTTTTTCTTCAATTCTCTTTTTATCCCTTTTCCCTTCCTTCCTTCTGTAAGACCGTGGGCCTTACCAAACACTCCGAGGAGCTGACTGCAGCGACCAGCACCCGGGAAGGAACACACCAGACAAGTTGGAAAATGAAACAGACCTTTATTAGTTTGGCCAGACGGCACTCCCAAAGCAAAATAGCTTAGAGAGGCAACTGCCTCAGAGTCCGAGGCTGTTTTATAGGGGGTTGAGGGGGAGTTTAACATGTAGATGTACGAAAAAAAAGGAACAAAGGTTAGTGGTCGATTGTCACGTTCTGATGGTCAGCAGACACACACAGTAATGGTCACGACCATATGGTCACGACCGTCACGTACTGATGGTCAGCAGACACACTGATGGATTGTTCTACCGACAGTGGGTCCGGGAACATTCGTTCTCCGGACAAACAAGGGGTTGAGTAATTTACTTAGGAACTTTGTTTTGTTACAGATTTTATCTGTTATCCCAGAACTAACAAGCATATTTTAACCATTAATTTTTAAACACAACAGAGGCTAGGGGAGTAATTGAATTTGGAATCGTACAGTCCCACACCTTCCTCCCTCCATTTCTTGTTCCCCTTCGCATTTGAAAAGGATCTCTTATCTTAGTTACTTTTTCATTGCTGAGACATACCCAACATCCAAAGTTAAAGGAAGAAGGGTTTATTTGGCTCACAGTTCGTGAGGTTTCAGTCCATAACCGGCTGGCTCCAAGGCAGGGTGGCAAGACTGAGGGGCATCATAGAAGATGAAATAGTCCACGACACACAAAAGACAGAAGGCATCAAGCAAGTGAGCTACAAATGACAAAGGACCACACTAACCCTCTTTCTGTCATATATATATATACGTGTATATACATATGTGTATATATATATACATATATACATATATATATATACACGTATATATATATACACACATATATATATACTTTGTGTGTGTGTGTGTGCCAGGGATTGAACTCGGGTCCTTGCACTTGAGCAGCAGGGGGTGAAACCACTGAGCTAAATCCCCAGCCCTTGTCCTTTATGTTTTTATCTTCCTAAGGGTGGGTAGCACTCACACCCAGGGTTGGGCACCCCCAGTCCTACCCAAAACTATGTCAAACCAATCAGTGGTCTAATTTGTTAATCACACACCCTTAATCCCAGCATCACACACTCTAGATCCAGCCACCTCTGAAAAAGCCCACCTAGACCACGTGAGGCTTTGGAGGGGCACAAGCCATAACATCTCCCTACTTCATATTATCTATTATTTTGGTCTTTCTTTGTATTTTGAGTTTTTCATATAAGAGAGACCATGTGATATTTAAAGCTGTGTCTCTCATTTATTTCACTTAACATTATGGTCTCAAAGAGCATTGATTTACATACAAATACATCATTTATCTTTTTATGGCACTGTAGTACTCCACTGTGTATAAATACCACATTTTCTTTACCCATGCATCTGTTGATGAACATATAGGTTGTTTCCAGGATTTCGTTGTTATAAATTATGCCACTATAAATATGGGTATGCATGTATAACTATAATATGATGATTTTTTTTTACTAAAAAAATTACAGTTCATTTATTGGAAGGTAACAGGTTGTAGCTTCTATAATGAGCTGGAAATCAGCATTAAAATAATTATGTTCTGATTACAGTATTAATGTTTGTTCCCCAAAGGAAATACAGAATACATAAAAAGTACAAAGAACCAAACAAAAGTCATCTGTAATCCCATATGTCAGAGGAAGAGTATGTAATAGTTAATACTCATGTGTTATCATGTAGCAAGTATGGTTTCAAGTGTTTTTACATGGATTAACTAGAAGATACTTCCTCACAATTGAAGAAACTGAGGCACAGAATTTAACTTGGCCTATGTTTTTAACCAGTACATATATGTATGCTGAAAATTTCAAATTGGAATTATAGAATATCTTTTGCAGTATACTTTTGAACAATACAAAAATTCAATCATTGCATTCTATTTTATTTTCATGTTATAGGATATTTTGGACATATTCAATTTTTTTGTTGTTATCTAACACAGTGATCAGAGTTTTCTGAATCCAAGTCTGGCCAAATGCTATTTTGCGAAAATCAGTTCTTAGAAGCCAGACCAAAAAAAAAAAAAAAAAACTACTTGCTTGGGTTTTGAAGCAAAGGGAAAAGTTTGTGATAGAACTAGAAAAAAAAATTCTTTCATGCTATTTGGTATATTAACAAGCCTTTGTAAGTAAAAATGAAGATTGGCAGATGAGAAAAGTTCCATGGTTTTGGGGTCATAGACCTCAGAATATAAGTTACAAACCCCTCTGAAGCCCATCCATAGATAACCCTTTTGGGATGAAAGAGATTATAAACTCATTCAATATGTTGAAAGTGACCAAGAAACATTATACTGTATGTTCAAAAAGATGTTTTCTGAAGAATGGCTTGTTTTTAAATAGTGAAAACACAGCCATGTAATTTATCAAGCGATCATAGTTCCTGAGGGATTAAATGGTAAAGAATGGGGGTGAAGAATGGGGGTGAAGCAAAAAAGTAACTTTTTGGTTCTTCTGAGATGTAGAATGCATTTTCTGAATTTTCTAGTAGCTTAACTGGCAAACCAACTAACTCAAATTAGTAAAAGTAACTGAAGCAATTATATCTAAGATTCAAGAAAAGTCTAATGATATTTCTATAGAAAGAGGTAGATTATCTAGTAAGCTTACACATCAGAATGCAACAACTTTCAGCTTGCCCTGTTAATTACTAATATATATGAATAATCTCATGTGTACAATCTCAGAAGGATCCAAAGCTATTCACACACTGGAAGAGAGAAGCCTTACATGCTCATACTCAAGGAAAACAGGGTAAGAGCCACAGGAAGGAGCAAAGTGCTATGAGGGCTCGAAAGATGGACAGGTCAAGTTGAACCTCCAAAGCTTATGTGCAGCATGTCTCTGAGTTGGGGAAAAATCAGCATGTTCAGAGGAGGAAAGCATCATAAAACTTCATGCCAGTTTAATGAAAATTAAGCTCAACATAATATTTAATTATTAATCTAAAGCAAGTCTTCCACAAATAGATATAAAAGATGAGTTAACATATACGAAGCCATGTAGTTTTAGGGGTAATTCCTTGTTAGGTAAACTTAACATTAATCAGGGCACCTCCTGTGAGCCAGGTACTATAGATGATACAAAAGCATAAAATATGATCCTTGCCATCAGTAGCTTATACTATAAAGAGCCAAAGAGGGTCAAGCAGAGGCAAATTGTGTGCCACTGCCGTTTTGCCCTGTTCTTTGGTGAAGACATCTCAGGCTGCTCTCGTTCCTCTGAATTCTGAATAACATAGCCTTTTCCTGGAGAAACTCCTTTCTTCAATGCTTTGGGCCAATTGTGCGTATCAAAGTAAGTGGACAGGATATCAAATTCTTGATTGACGGCCAATATCTCTGAATGATAGTTTTTCCCATTCTGGTGCCTGACCATGTGTTCCTGGATTGGCAAACAGGCTGTCTTGACAGAGTGTTCCTAGGCCTTTTGAAATGTCACTTTCTTCTGAATGCCTTCATCCACAAGTCCACCACGGACATAAACTCTGTTTAGATCAACATCTTCAAGAGCATGTTCTGAGTCAGGAGTCAGATACACAAGGGTTTCCAGAGGAAATAAACTAAAGCAGTCTTCTTCCACTATATCTAGCAGGTAACTAGAAAATACATCATTCATCCTCAAACATTTTTCGTAGAGGGGACTATCAGTTGTGAATCCAGTGAGGTAGATCCAAAAGGGTTTGTCAGCTTTTTTGTTTGAACCATACAACCTTCGGATCTGCCCAGCCAGCCTACTCATTTCCTTCTTTGACATGTGGTGGGTCATCCTCACCAGTGTTTGGCCTCCAGAAGATTCTCTTTGATTAAGACTCTCAGAAAATGTTTGCTATGCTGGGTGCAGATGCCTGGATTTTCTGAAAAATTGGCTTTTCTTCTTTCTTTTTCTTGCTTTCTTCTGCTCTTCTTTGCTGCAACTATCCTTTCCCAGTGTCTCTGTTTCCTTTGGACATTTTTCAAGCACCATGGCGCACTGCCTGTAGGAAGGGTCTCATCTCACTCTCTGGGCACTCTGATTTTTAATTCTTTTTTTTTCTTTTGTTTTTCTGGTACTGGGGATTGAACTCGGGTCCTTGCGCTTGCACAGCAGGCGGTGAAACCTCAGAGCTAAGTCCCTGACCCCCCTGATTTTTAATTCTTTAGGGAAGATAACTAGAAGGAAAATAGCTAGGTTGAATGGAATTTCTATTTTTAGTTTTTTTGAGGATTCTCCATACTGATCTGCATAGAGGTTTTATTAGTTTATATTTCCACCAACAGTGTAGAAGGGCTCCTTTATTCCTGCAGCCTCACCAGTATTTGTTATTATTTGTTTTCCATCTTTTGACTTTCAGTCTAATTTATTTTGGGATTAATTGTATTTCTTGTATACAGCATATTGTTGGATCTTATTTCTTAATGCATTCTGCTAATCTCTGTCTTTTGATTGGCAAATTGAGACCATTCACATTGATGGTTATAAATGGTAGATATTGACTTATTTCTGTCTTTGTATTGTTTTCCTGCTGCTGATTCCCTTTGTTTCCCTTCTGCTTAATTTTTTGCCCTACCTGGCACGTTCATTCTATTGGGCCTTTTGACATTGTTAGCTTCATTGTCTCTTTCTAGAATATCCTTGAGAATTTTTTGGAGTGCTGATTTGGTGGTCATGAATTTATTTAGGTGCTCTTTATCATAGAAATATCTTATTTCTCCATCAATTTTGAAAGATAATTTTCCAGGATATATCAGTCAGAGTTGGAAGTTGTTTCAAGCCCCAAAATAAAGGACTTGAAACACTTCAGGCTTTCCTTGACTTTAAGGTTTTTGTTGAGAAGTCTGATTCTGATAGGTTTTCCAATTTGTTGTTTTTCTCTAACAGCTTTTCAAATTCTTTGCTTGTGTTAAATGTCTCGTATTTTGACTATGATTTGTCTTGAGGTGGTTCTTTTCTGATCATGGCTATTTGGAGTTCCATATACCTCTTTGATCTGTATGTTAAGTTCTTTTTCCATATTTGAAAAGTTTTCTGCTATTCTGTAAACAGGGTTTTTTTTTTAACGTCCTTTGTGCTGTCTTCTGGTTTTTCATTAATTCCAGTTATTCTTAGAGTAGTCTTCTTACATCACCTAGCAGCTGTTGAATCTATTTTGGGGGTGGGGGGGTACCGGGGATCAAACTCGGGTCCTTGTGCTTGCGCAGCAGGCAGTGAAACCACTGAGCTAAATCCCCGGCCCAGTTGGATCCATTTTCTCATGTTCTCATTTTTAAGGTGTTGCTCATTAATTGGTCACAACCACAGCCCTGTCTTCTAGATCTGACATTCTGTCCCTACATTTGTAAATTTAGCTGCCCATACTTTCAATAGAATTTTTAATTTCCTTTATTTCTGTTTGGAACTTTTTTATGGACTCAATCTTTTCTGTGCTGGGCATTCATGATTTGCATCTCTTCCTTTAGTTATGCTAGTTTTGTTGTTGTGTTTTTTGTTTTGTTTTTTTTTTGGGGGGGTACTGGGGATCGAACTCGGGACCTTGTGCTTGTGAGGCAGGTGGCGGAACCACTGAGCTAAATCCCTGGCCCTCTGCTAGTTTTTTTAGTGTCTTCTCTAGACTCACTAATCATTTCCTTCATTGGGATCATTATCTGTTTAATTATATCTTCTTTGAGTTGGCCAAACACCTTATTGATCTATTCTATTATTTCCACTATTATCCTTTCAGATATTTCACCCATGTGGTTTTTGATCCTCCCTCCCTTGATGCTCCCCTGGATTGGCTTTGGGGTAATTGGGAGTTTGTTTTTTTTTTTTTTATGTTGCAAAACAATTTTACTTCAACAAACAAATACGTTATCCACTTGAAAACAATCCATGACAAGTACCTTGATATTCACTTACGCACACATATGTTCATAACTGTTGGGTGCTGAGGAAGTGGCACTAGGTATGGTTTCATTTTGTCACAGCCCAGCTGAACATCTTGGACACAGCTCAGACTTCTGGACTCGGTCTAGAGGATGACAGGTTCAGGCCTGTCATTTGTGTAAGTGCTGGCTTTGTTGTAGCAGCTCTCAAGATAACACAGTGGCAGTTCTTGGCATTATTGAAAAGGACATGCAGAAGGACTTCAGACAGACCAGTATGGTAAATGACTAAATCTCCTCACATAAATAACAAACTTAAGTTACCATTGTGTTCACTGGCCATTTTCTTCACATTAGCATCTATGTAAGTCCTAGGGGGATGTGCCCCCAGAGAGTACGTTGTAAACCAGAGCAGTGTGTAGGAAGTCAGCCCCTTATAGGGTTCACAAGTGGAGGGCCTGGGAGACACCATTTCGGTGGTGGGACAGTCAAGGGAGTGGTTGCCTACATTTAGGCCCAATATTGTGGGGTGTAGTTTTGGGTGCACAGAAGAGTTTGGAGAGACTCCTTGGCATGTTGAATGGAAGACTGCATGATAAATCAAAATAAGGACTGGTTCCTCCCTGTCCTGCAGTCTTCCCTTTGTGTGCTCTGGCTTTTATTGCTCAGGGCCTGGGTGATCAGGGTGAGTGCAGGGAGAAGACAGGCAAGTAGCTGAGTCCCACAAGCAGGATTAGCATCTCCCTTTAGCACAGTGGCTGTCAGTGAGGCCTGCCCAGGCAGGTCTGCAGGATGTCAGCAGTATGGCCATTTCTGAGATTAGCTGGCCCCTGAGGAAAAGCAGTATTCCTTGGTTCCTCAGTGTTTTTGATGGGGCAGCAAACAGCCATGTGGTCCACTGCGAGAATGTTGGACAAACTTGGAAAAGTAGAAAATGGCCCAGGTGCCCCGTGGCCACAGTCTTGCAGAGAACGGACAACAATGGCTACTTGCCATGGTGCACCATGCTGGCTGAACTAGCCAAGATGGTATCTACTTCCTGATGAGGAAAAGGCACTGACTAAGGATACTGTGGACTGCACACTAGTTGGTGCCTACATGTGGTTTCAGGTCAAACCTTCAGTGGCCCTCCCTAGACCAGTTTGTGTAAGACCCACTGTCCCCGATCTGGTGAACAGAGAGTTGGTGCTCTGTCATCAGCCAGGGCCAAACCAACCCTGTTATCCCAACTTGGCTTTTGGTCTACATCCATGCCTGGTTCATGCCTTGGGCACATTGGAAAGCCTCAGAGAGCCAAATCCCAAGTCACAATAAATACATTTCTCGGCCACAATATTGCTTAGGAAAGTCAAGAGCCAAGAGTCAGCAGTTGTCCTGAAGTTCCAGTGTGGCGGATAAGTGGGTTTTCCCGATGAGAGGCAGAGGGTGGGGCCTGGCCAAGGCTGGGCTGGTGTCTGCTAAGCCCTGTTGGGCATGCGACATGGCATTGTGGGACTTCACAGTGACGTGATGCTTAGTGATGCTTAAAAACGGGTCCAAGAGTTAAAGATCAGAACAGACCTGGAGTTTGCCCTTGGCAGTTTAAACTGACACCAAAAGCCAGTGCTGATGGGGAGGCTCTGGAGGAGCTTTGCTCAGATGGAGATGGAGCCAGCAGGTGCTGATGCTGGGCGACACTGCTGGGGCTGTGGGGCCACACTGCCACATCCAGAAAAACGAATATCCAAGATGGATACTTGAGAAGTTAAACCTGCCAATCTCAGCATGCTTTTGAGGTCTGGACACCCAGATCTGTGATGCTAGGGCTGCAGTTGATGGTTTCCAAAAGTAAGGCTAAGGGAGGAAGATGGCCAGAACTCAGGATTCACCACTACACAATGAAAACCAAAGGTCTTGGTGCCAGGCCGGTCTCGGGCACGTGAGAAATCAATCAAACCCTGCACTGTGTTTGTGTAAAGCTCCAGGAAAATTCTCAGAGATACCTTTGGAGGTGTGGTGCACTTTGGACGAAAGCAATGTCTTTCCAAGGAAATGCAGAGTAAAGAAATGAAGTGCACTGGCTATGAAGCTCAGACATAGAGGAGGGCAGTGGGCAAGGAGGGGTGGACACACTGATGCTGGAGGCCTCGGTGCCCGGGCCAAGGAACACGCCTTCCTGCTGATTGGCCTTCCTGCAAGGCTGTGGCCTAGCTAGAACTGCTGGCATCTGTAGTGAGGTAACACAGTTCTCCAGAAGATACAAGGCCAGTTCCAAAGCCACAAGCACTGTGAACTTAAACCCAATGAGATCTCATCTGTTGAATCTGAATCAATCTTCCAGCTTGTCTATGAGTTGCTTCACTTTGTTCTTGCAGAGGTCACTGCTGATCTTGGCAGCGAGTAGCATGCAGGCGCCAGCACATAGCTTGTAGTTCTGTTTGTTGAGCTTACCCTCCTCAGACAGGTTCCGCATTTCCTGCTTCAAACTGTTGATTTTGCTCAGTGTCAGTTTGATGTGTGGAAACTTTTCTCTGAAGGTCTCGTTCATGTCCTTAAGGTCTGAGGCTTCACGTACTCTAGCACTGTGGTCATGTATGAGGCAGAGATGCTTGTGCTTTCCACAGGGCCACTGTGGGTCGTCCAGGAGGCTGGGGTTGTACTCCAGGATGTCTCCCCCATCGCTCCCTCATTCCATGGCAGTGGCAGGTTTGTGTCTCGATGCTGGCAGAGCCCAGGGGATGCTGGGCCAAGGCTGGGGCAGCAGGCCATAGCTGTCACCCTTGTGTGCAACCAGGGCATTGGTAGGGTACAGGAACTCTGCGAAAGAGACAACATTTCCATCTGCTCCCGGTTCAAATACCTTCCAATTCAAAGGCCATCTCAGAAGAAACAAGACACTGGACCAATGCCTCTGCTTCTGGCTGTCCACCCTTAGGTCACAGATCTGCAGACCTTCTCCATAGGGGAGGGCCCAGGAGGCCGAGTGCAGGGACCACTTGGCACAGATGAGCAGGATCCTGTTCCTCGAGTCATGCTGCCTCCTGTTCTTGATGAAGTGGGTCTTCTTCAGGCCTTTGTGTCTAGGCAGCCCAGATTCCTTTGGTTCCCTGTACTGAGCTGAAGCCCACTGTGTCTTCCAGGAACTCAAGGGAGCTGCGCTGGGACATGACTCGCTGCCTCTGGCGCTGCCCATCCAGGCTGAGACCAGTGGCCGCCAAGGGGCTGAGCAGGCCCTCGGGCGTGGGCCTGGTGCACAGTCGGGGGAGGGGGGCCTGCGGTGGCACAGGCGGCTGGTGGGCCTTGGCAGGCGGCGGGGCTTCTCACCGCTGGGGCCCAGGCTGAGGGGCGTCCTCCAGGGAGATGTTATTAAGCAAGAAGAGAGCTGCTTGGCTGTGCCACATGGTCCATGGGTTGCCCACTGGGCCAGGGTCGGCCCAGGGCTTCTCCTGCCACAATTTCAGCCTTGCTTGAGTGTCAATTGGGAATTTTTGAGGGCATTTTGTTCCTTTGTTTTCTGATGTTTCTATTTTTTTCTTTGTTTGCTTGTTTTCTGTGTTGAGGCTTGCAGATTGATTATAATGGGTAGCTCTGTTGCTAGTATGGAGACCTCTTTAGTTAATGCCTGCTTTTCAGAGCTGTCCTCTGGGGATAGCTAACTATTGGCCTTTGCCTCTGTCCCCAAATCCAGCCACCTCCGTTTACTTGGGAGGGGAGGTTGCAGCTTATTTGGCCTGCTACCCAGTTCTTCAAGAATGAGCAGCCAGGGAAGCCACGTAATGGCATGCAGAAAAAAAACCAGTTGATAGCAACAACTATGTCACCATGACTAAATTAGTAAAATCAAAAATAGTATCAAGTACAAACTAGATATTGACAGATCTTAAGAACCAATAACATACCACACCCTCAACCATAGAAAAGAACTCTATAATTACAGTGTAAATACTAAGACCAACCAAATATTGATTTCCAGTAATACTCATTCAAATAAAACAATTTTATCTCCATGTACAATAGAATAGTTTTCATGGATAGTAAGATATATTTAACTATCTATAGATTCTTAAAACGTAAGAGTTATACTTGTAAGCATAGAGGTAGTGGGAATTAGGAACCTCAATTAAGGAGTAAAAGGAAATTAGTAATATTAGATAAAAGTAACACCAAAAAAAAACAAGAAGAAGGATAAAAATAAAAAATAGAGACTAAAGGAAAAGAAGAAAAATAATAAGGGAAAAATTAAAAGAAAATAAAGAGTAATGAAACAAATAAAGATAATACTAATTTTTTAAAAAAGAAAAAGAAAATGGAAGATGAAGCTCCAAAATCCATCAAAAAAAAAATCAATAGAGGACAAAAAAATTTGGTCAGAAGAAAAATCCTATATATTTCCAAATAAGTGGTTTACTTCCAGAACCTGTAGTCTTTGGACTCCAGCAAGTCACAGTCCCCTCCATGCAGCTTTATAGCCTGTGGGTTTGTGAGGTGACCCCTCTGCCGAAGAGGTCCCCTATCTATAAACCCCAGTCTGTGGCAACTGTGCACGCCGAAGCTCATCCCCACTCACACTCGTGAACAAGGAAGCTATCAGACCACTGGCTTCCTCCAGATGTAGGCAGCCAGGCAGGTGCTCAAGCAGACTTCTGGACTCAATGCCATTACCTTCAGATCCAGCCACCTCTGAAAGCCAGACCTGCTGAACTTGGCCTCCCACCAAAGAATGCAGGCCCTGTGTCCTTCCTGGCCTGACCTTGAACTTTTCAGGGGATGTAGGGTTGAAAGGAAAAGTGGGGGACAGGCAGGAAAAAATAAGGGCCTTGGTGAGGTTTCTGGCAAATCCTGACTAGAAAGAGTTAAAACTTTTGCTAGAGACAGCAATTAAGAAAGGCAGGGAAAACTGATAAGCAGCCTGGCTCCACCTTCCACCAAGGCCCCAGCCAGGCCCCAGTTTGCTTCTCTCCACCTCCAGTTAAATACAAAGGAGACAAAGTAGAGAGGGGGCTGTATTATAGAACACTCACTTGGAATATAAAATATATGCTCACACTTGCCTACACGTACACATATACTCTCACCATGTTACTCCGCTAAAATGTCCATGTATCCCTTTACTAATTGCCTCTAAGGCCCATCGTAAGTTTTAGAGATAGCACCTTGGCACAACAAAGAACCAAATGAGCTTACCCAAGAATTTGGACATAGGCAATGGAGAGGGTTAGTGGCCAAATCAGGGTTCTCAGAGCCGGAAATAGCCAATCAAGTTGTAACAAATTTCAGAGTGGAAAGTCTTTTTTTTTTTGGCCATATAATAAAAGGGGTTAAAAAACAAAGATCCTCACGCACTGGCTCCAGGCTTCCTACCTTACTCCAAGAAGGTGATTCTCTATCTCCTCATTTCTCTCTTCCAATAAAGTGATTTTATTCTCCTTTTAAGCATATCTGTAATTTTTTATTTATATAAGTTGATAATCCCCAGATAAATAAAATTTACCCTCACAAGATGTGATGGGGGGATCTATGTGTAGCCATCTAGCTTTGCACAGTAGCAGTATCGTAGCAAATGAGATTTATCCGAGGCACAATTATTGCTAGTTGAAAACTATGTGTAGCCCTCACCCTCTCCCACTCTGTCTCCCTTGGCTCTCACCTGGTCACTGTGGTAGGGTAACACTTCAGTCCTGGAGTGAAGCTGTAGTGTAGGTGTTCTGTGATTCAGTCCCACATGATCAACCTCTGCTCAAAATGTTGCCTGATTAAACTCCCTCTGGCAATATGGTGGGTGCTGCACTTTTCTCTTAATTCTACCCCACTGTGAAGAAGTCACTTTCTGGGTAAAGCCCCGTGCTGTGTTTTGTTTTGTTTTGTTTTGTTTTGTTTTGTTTTGTTTTACACAGGCTGTGGGCTTTTCTTGGGGCTAGCACTCTTGACCTATTTGTTGTTTTTCCCTGAAGTACCCAACTCTTCTAGGCAGGCTTACTTCTTCTGTGGGATGGTGGCCTATTTCTTGATCAGGTCTGCTGTTTGATAGTCACCAGTGTTCCCTGTGCTGAGGAGAACCAAGGTGTAGAGCCTGCTAGGAGATAGAAGTTTGCCACCAGTGGCAGGCGGCATCCTTCCTCATGTGGTGGGCAGGGACATGATAGAACATTTGGCAAATGGATGTAAACTTTACTATCGAAAAGATGGTCAAGTTTTTCTTAATGTAGTTTTATAGGAAAATATCCACAGAAAACCATATTAATGAACCACCATATTAATGAATCAGATCTTTCAGGGAGTGATTTCTCAGGCAAAGAGCTTAGCAGAAATTTAGGCTTTTCTTTTTTTGGAAAGATGTTTTCTAGTTTTAGCTAATGATAGCTTTTGTTTATTTCCTGCTTCTGGTATACCAGCCACTGTTATAAATACCATCCCATATAGTATTTCATTTAGTTCTTACAAGAATTCTGTAAAGCAATGACACTATAACTTTCATTTTACTCACCATGGAACTGAGGCTAGGAGAGACCGAGTCACCCAAAATGATGTAGAAAAGGACAGACTGATAATTTGAACCTAGGAAGTTTGAGTCAGGAATCTGTGCTCTCTGAACACAATGTGAAGTCACCTTCTTAAAAATGAAAGCATAAAACCATCCTTACATAATGTCAAATTAATACACATTTGCTGCCTCTTCTCCTTTTCTCCTGTCCACAGGCTTATTAGTAATTGTTAGGAAAGTGTCCAACTATTTTTTTTGCATTTAAAGGAAAAGCAGTTATATGTCACCTCAAAATTTAGTATTTTTTCAATGCTATCAGACAAAATGCTACCTTTTTTGGACTATATTTCTAAGACAGTCTTTACTTTCCTGAAATGAAATTCACACATAATATAACCCACCTACAAACATAAATAGGAAAACTCAAAATAATGACAATTCTATGAATGAGAATAAAATAATTTATAGTAGTTTCTGTATTAATATGTAATGGCATAAACATGCCTACACTATCCGAACAGAAAAGCATGGTTAAACCCTGGACTGTAAGTAACTTGGTCTGCAAGTGTTATGCAAGATGAGCAAACATTTCTAACCAATTTTAACTTGATAAACCAGTGATGTCCTGCGATACAAGTAGTATGTCACACCAAACATCATGTGATCACCACTGTTTCTCTCTCTCTCTCTACCTCCCTCCCTCCCTCCCTCCCTTTTGCTGCCTTGATATACAAGCACTTTGGTTTATGAGCACAAATTACTCTCACAAACCAAGATTTTCCTGGAGTTAGAAAGTTGCATCTGTTGTTAAAGTCACTATGTATGGAGAATGTCTTACTTGTAGTTCATATACACTAGTTATAGGTTTTCTGATAGCAACCCAGTCTTGCTAATTTCTGGGGGGAAAAAAAAGAAAATGCCTTTCTGCCTTTGCAAGAAAAACATTTTCATTTAAAGATGCTTTTTATGTATGGTATTCCCACTGACTTTCTCTAGAGGGAGCAACTGATCTTTAAGAAAATGATGTGCCTATGGTAACTGGAACAATATTCTTGTAGTTGAAATGGAATCATAATCCTTTATTTCAACCAATCTGTGATTATTACAAAGTAGTTTTCTCAGGCAGGCTTAGGTTTATTAATAGCTTTCAATAATCAATTCAAGCCAATGTGTCTCAGTTGAGTCTCCTACTCTGGTTCACGCTCCAGCTGTACTACTACTCACTAGCTGTTTGACATTGACAAGCCAATTCATCTCTCTAAGGCAATTCCATCCTAGATAAAATGGAAATTTTAATTTGTACCTACAGGCCTATTATGCAGATTAAGTAAGACACTGTGTAAAAATATCACTGCAGGTTTTTAATGAATAGAAGACGGTACTATAATATAAGATGGTACTTGTAATTTATGTGCTGAAACTTGGACAAAAATTAAATTACAAGGTATGATCAACACTAAATTCCTGATTTTTTATATATAGTTAATTCTATAAGAGTTCAGAGAAGAAAGATGTCCATGTGGATGAGAGTGGTCAGTAACAGCTTCACAGAGAAAATGAGACTGGACTTGAATCCTACCATCCTGAGTTGTTTTTCGAGTTTCTTGAACTCTTTGGTAATAACTGGGGAACCTGAAGGAGAGTGCCAGATTTTTTCTGATATCTTTTCCAGGGTTTTTATCTTTAATACCTGGCACCCAGTAGACTCTCATGCAGTGTTGGTTGCATTGATGGAATGATTCCATCCAGAAGGCTAGTTTAAAACAGTCTGGAAAACTTTTTCTAGAGGATACTGATCTAAACAGAACATACAGCTTTTAGGAAGCATGTGCCCTGGGTGGAGGCACTGCTTAAATGGGAGACAGCTATAAGAAACAGTATCCAGAGGACTGGGGTGCAGCTCAGTAGCAGGGCACTTGCTTAGCATGTGTGAGGCCCTAACTTTGATGCCTACCACTGCCAAAAAGGAAGAAAGAAACAACAAACGGTATCTCTTGCTAAAGTTAATATTTCTAATTCAACAGAATTTCTAGATTCTCATATTTGAGGTTCACAGATTTCACCTGCTGATGAACTAACGCAAGGATAAATAGCAACAAATACATATTTTGTTTGTACTGTGCTATACTCAGGAAAAATCCTTGAAGATTAAATATATTTTTAAAAATATGGAAATATGTTAAGTCCAATTTCAAAATAATTCTAATTGCTCCTGAAAGGGAGTGGGATCTGCATCTTTCCCATTTAGGATTTCATGTACCTGTATGAGTCTTTAATTATTCTAAACATTCTCCTAATTCCAGAAGCTGAGAGGGACACCTTACTCCTCTCTTAAAGTGAGAAACTTTCCCTAGCACAACCTTAGTGAAATCTCAACGCCAGAATTACATTACCAGTACAAAACAGTCAACAGAGCCCCCATTCTAGATTTTCTTACTTTTATAGCCACCTCTGGGCTCTGCAGTGTCATCTACAGCATCCCAGATTAGAGACACAGATTGAGGACTTCACTCCATTGATTGTTTCCAAACGATAAACTCAAATCATATTTGTTAATGTTTACTACAAGACAGAGATGTGAACGCCCTACCGAGGTCGCGAGTTGCGTGGAACATGCCGAATCAGCCCGCGCCCTGGCAACAATCCACTGGACCCCC
>NW_004624856.1:2171629-2197424 GCF_000247695.1 Heterocephalus glaber | reverse complement strand
TGAAGGGAGGGCTAGGAATGGGGAAAAAATAAGAACCAAGATGCATTATGTAAAGGTACAATTCCCAGTGAGAAATATAATTGTGTTGTGTACCTAAAATGTACCAATGAAAGAATTTAACAAACAAAAAAGAGATGTGATGCAATACAAAAATTTAAAAGGCGTGGACTGTGTTCACTGGGGATTTATGTCATTGTGGAAAAGATAGATACAGAAATAATTACAGTGCTAGATGATAATAACAAAGGAGATGAGAGGAAAGGGTTTTAAATTCACGAAGGAGGAAGTTTGTATGCCTATAATTGATGAGAGCTCAGTAAGAATTCACACAGGTGATAATTTTGAGGTAAGTAATAGTAAATTTATAACAGGAAGAGGAAGCAAGACAGAATTCTAGGCTGAAAAACACCCTGAGCAAAGACCAGAACACAAGTAGGAACTCAGCTTGGGCAGATGGCTGAAAGACAGGATGATTAGTTGGGGGTAAAATGGAGTGTGTTAGTTAAGGACCTTATATGATTATATTATTATATGTATATAATAAACTAGAGTGTATTAACTATAATTATCATGAATACATTTACTAACCCTGTGGCTATTACAAGAATTTGGAGGTTTTTAAACAGGAAATGATATTGACTATATAAAAAATTAAATTAAGTACCATATAAAAAATGATTTTAAAGTTATATGATTAAAGGCTGGGATATTAGTTGGGAAAAGTAAAAATTTAGGCAGAGGGCCAGGGATTTAGCTCAGTGGTTCTGCAGCCTGCCTTGCAAGCACAAGGACCCAAGTTCGATCCCTGGTACCAAAAAAAAAATTTAGGCAGAGTATGATTAGTGACAACAGAATATTTCAGAGGAATAATTAAAGAACACTTTAAAAAGCTAGATATTAAATGGGCAATAGGAATTGAAAACTGACTTAATTTACATAACGAAGAGACAGGTGCAAATGCAATTGAGTTATGGAGTGTAGGAAGTTGATCAAGCTATGGGAGGGGAGACATCTCAAGTTCGGTTATAGACAAAGAGAGTTTCATGTGATCCTGCGGAAGTTCTTGCCCATTTGCACGTCAGAAGAGTGAGGTCTATAGATACATGTGGGAGTCATGTATTAGCTGATGGATGAAACCATTTGTGGAAAACAAAGACATGCATATTTATTTTTGGTTTTTGGTTTTTTGAGACAGGATCTCACTACATAGTTCATGTAGCCCAGGCTGGTCTTGAACTTTGATGATTCTCCTGCCTCAACCTCCCCAGTGATGGGATTATAGGCTTGCATCAAAAGGACATATACAGGGAGAAGAAAGAAACAAGAGCCCAGAATAGGACTCTGGGGAACACTAACATGAAAGAAACCCATGATGTGGGACAAGCAGAGGAGATAGCCATTAAATGTAGGAAAAGAACCAGAAAGTAATTGTGCCCTTGAAGGCAAAAAAGAAAGGGACTTCAGGAAACTAGGGTTCAAGCGGTGCAGTGATGTTAGGTGAACAGGAGCCTGGGAAGAAAAATTCCTGGATTGGATAGCAGTGTGGACATGGGTGTCTGGAGGGACAGAAGTTTCTGAAGAGTAGTGGTGTGAGAAATAGGCTTTGTCTTTTCTGTCAAGGCCAAAGCAACTCCATTTTGGGTTTAAATGACCCCCCCCCGCACACTGTTTATATCCTGTGTTCCAAGAAGTGGTGACTATGTACCTTCTCCCAGAACACAGCTGGTTTCCAAGATAAAGAACCAAGAACTTTGTATTCCAAACCACATGTCTTCTCTTTCTAACCATCCCCTTTCCTTACCATAAGAAGCAAAGACTTTTTGTTCCAAACCCTGCGCTTTGTACTCTTAACTTACTCAGCAATGTACCAACCCCCTTATTGAGACACTTGAATTAGTCTACCATGATAGATTATAAGCCTTTAAATTCAGCCAATGAATTTAAAAGACTGCTGCTTTTCCTGTGTTAGGGATAAAAGGAGCAACTCCCCTATCAGAGCCTCTACAGTAGGTTCTGATTTCCTGCTCAGTGCTATAGCACAAGGCTGAGAGAAAAACGAAAAGACCAGAACTAAGGAGATAGAGAAATGGGGAGCCAGGAGGGCCAGTGCTGCTCAACTAGCAAAGGTGCTGGTCAGTCCAAGCCACTGATTTTTAATGGTAATCAAATTGGGGTAAAGGCAAACTACATGTGAGGATGTGGAGTCATGCAGTTGCTATGGATACTAATCCAGACAAGGCTTGTAAAGGAAAAAACAAAGCTTTCTCAAATTAGGAACAGAATGGACAAAATATAGGGTTGTAATTAGAACCTTGTCCTTCTAGTTAAGGTTTTAATTGTGGGAATGGAATTTGGGTGTGAGTTACTCTGACCTCAGTACATAGGGTTCGGCTGGACTCACTTCTCAAAGCAAGCCAATTGAGGGGTTAATTCTTTACAACCTGCACTGCTTACAGCCTGCTTTGGGCATAATCAATATTGCGGTCCCCTACACCCTCCTTTGACCTGCATACCTGCTACCTCATGCTTGCACCCTTCTGCAGAAGTAAAATGCCTTGTTGAGATTTCTTGATGTCTAAGTGCTTTATTATCTGCACCAACAATTTTTGTCTGGGGTCTTATTTCCAACAATGGGACAGAAAGGTCACAGAGTTAAGGAATGAATGATAAATGAAAATGTATAGCTAGCATGTGAAGTGAATTCTTTCAAAATTAGTACAGAAAAGAAGGAAAAATGAGTGACATTCAGGGATGGAGAGCTGAGGGAAGAAAGTTTGAAGGGAGAAGAAATGTTGGGAAGCAGAGTAGGGACTCAGCTAGTGAATCAGAAGTGTTGACAGAGCAAACAAAAAAATAGAAAATAAATGTCAGTGAAGAGAAGGCTAGATAAATTATATGTTTATAAGGTATTACATACCCTTTAAAAAAATAAATGAGATCCAAAATAATGACTGGAAGAATATGTATGCTAAATTAGCCATAAAAGAACACTGCAGACCAATAGGATAGCCTGACTATATTTTATTAAGTCATATTAATAAATATCCATGTGTAGGCCAGGGATTTAGATTAGTGGTGCTGCACCTGCCTTGTAAGTGCAAGGTCCTGAGTTTGATCCCTGGTACAAAAAAAGAGAAATATCCATGTGCCTGTATAAACACAGGAGCTATTTGGAAAGGATGTGTACCTAGTTGCTTACACTGTGACATCAGGAAAGTAGTATGGGAGTGTTGAGGATTCTGTGATAAACAATCATGTTCCTATCCTTGACAGTCTACTGTGGGGTGAAAAAAGATTTGGAAATAAATTGCAGTACTGCACTGCAGTGTGGAAAGAAGAATGTTAGCTATATTCCACCAAGTAATATCTGATTGTTGAACACAGAAAAATGACCTAGTGAGTGTCTAGAGGGTGGTTAGAGAGAGCTCCTTAGAGGAGGGGACACAAACTGAGCATTGAAAGTAAAAGAAAGGCAGGAGAGGAATGAAGAGGAGATGGACTCACAGAATCATCAGGGCCATGGGTGAGGGAAGGGAGGCGACAGGGAGGAAAGGCTAGAATGTGGCTTGGCTCATTTGGAGTACTTATAACTTTATACTGTTGTCTGCCACTAACATACAATAGAACCCAGACAACATGTATTCATTTTTCCCTGTTTAAAATTTGCTGACTTCCTCCCAAACATTTTATAATTTCAAGGTCTTCATACAAGATGAGATGCCATCCAACAACTAAATTAGTCAACATGTAGAATGAGAAGCAAGAACCATGGGAAATAAAATAATAATGTAATAGTTTTAATTTCAGTAAACAAAATAGAGCTAATTAGATTTTTCAGAAAGCAATAATTTACTTCCTAAAAACTGATATTTTTATATCATTTCAATTATTTGATTAAGAGAATAATGGTAATGCATAGCTATAAATAGATCTACTTAAAAGGAAAAAAATTGCAAGTTGTCATTTTATTTGCCTTCTAAAAATATCTAGCACATTGTCATAGAAGCCATTTTAAAAGCAGAACTTCATTAACTAAGATTCTACAGAAGAACAATTTTCCATAAACTCATCAGGTTTGCCTTTGCTTAGCACCATTTCTTCATGATTATCATAAATTAATAATGAACAAAGTACATTAGAGTTATATTTACCAAATGAAGACAGATAAACCCTTTTCATTAAAACTCATCAATATTAGAGACATAATTTTTCAGGGAATATTTCTGAAGCCCTAGTATGTGCTTGGCATCAATCATTCTAACTCCTGGGAAGATATTTAGAAAAAGAAATGCCAACCCCCTTCCCTATGAGGAGCTTACATTTTGATCTGAGGAGAAAGATAAATATGAAAGCATATGAAAAGTTATGTGAGGGACCAAGAAATTCTCTGAAGAAAGTCTGAAGAGTGGCAGGCTAAGCTAGTAAGGGGGGTTTCTGGGTAGAGGTGATATTTGAAATAGATATGAATGGTGAAAAGGCATCAGAACTAAAACTTCTCTGGGAAAATCCATAGAAGGAGCAGAGAGTCAAGACCCTGAGATGGGCCTAATCAGCCAAAAGGCTGATTAGCATATATAGCAGAGCAGTGAATGGGTTTATTTAGATGATATCAGAGAGATGGGGAGAGGGGGCCGTCAGAACATGTAAGGTTTCGACGGCTACAAGGAAGCTGGATTTTATGGTTACAACAAGAATCTGAGTATTTGGTAAAATGGAGGTGGCATAATTGGATTCATGCTTTGGGAAAATGATCTGGGCTGTTTTGTGCATATTGGCTGGGGGAGTGGAGGCAGTAAAGCTTGTGAGACAGCTGCTGCTACAGTGGCCCAGGGGAGTAAATATGGGCCTGGATGGAAGTGTAGCTGTAGAAAGTATAGAAACTGGTAAAACTCAACATAATTTGGATAGGCAAATTATAGCAGAACTGTCAGCACTCTGTCCATGTCCCCTAGGCCCGCCTAGTTTCCATGCATGCTGAATGGCTCCTACTGCTGGCCCAAAATGGTAGGGAGCTGGTACCTGGAGGAGCAGCCTTTAACCAAGGTCTGTGCGAGTTGGTGGACAAACATTCTAACTTCCTTGCCTTTCAGCTGGAGAGTAACTCTGATGCACATTCTATACTTTGTCTCCGACATCCCAGTGGAGTCCAGTCCCAGCTGCCCTCAGACTTTGGATTGGCCTTCTTCCTTGCCTTTCCCCAGCTTCAGACAGGGCCTCTTAGGATCACCTCTTAAATCAATTTTGAACATCAGTCTTTGATCTAGGGTTGGCTTGTGGGGCAACACAATTTGAGACACTAATTTTAGTGAATTCTAAGTAATTAATTAATGGGGCTGCAATTAGGATCTTTAATATTTTGAGACTACTTGATTTGTTACAATACTTCAAGGTGACAGAACTGCCATTTCCACCTCAAATGCATCCTTATATCTAATTTCAAGAGCCTGTTTATGAGTGAATCTCTTGGGATTATCTTTGAACATTTTTAGAAAATTCACTTCTAGTCAAAAATTCACTTTTTGGAAAAATGACTTTAGAGGGCTGGGCATTTAGTTCAGTGGCGCCTCACAAGTGCAAGGTCCTGAGTTCAATCCCCAGTACCGGAAAAAAAAAAAAAAAGTGAATTTAGAGGAAGAGGTAACATTTTTTTAACAACCCTTTGTCTCCTAAGGTATTCACCATTTCAATAGAATTTATTTTTTGTTGTTGTTGTTTTTTGTTTTTTTGGTTTTGTACCGGGGATTAAACTCAGGTCCTTGTGCTTGCAAGGCAAGTGGCGGAACCACTGAGCTAAATCCCCAGCCCTCACTTCAATAGAATTTAGTTGTGACTGTGATCAACAGATCCTTAATAAACTCTTCCTAAACTATTGTAATCATGATTTGGGCTAAAGGTTCAGAAATGATGAATAACCACTTCTAGTTTGCCCAGTACTGGGGTTCTGGCATGGAAAATGCAGTGTTAAAGGTGATTAGTCCCAAGCAAATAAGGGTTCTTGGTCACTATCAGATTTATGCCATCAGGTAAGAAATACTGTGTTTTAATTCCTGCTGTGCCATTTATTGGCATGGTAATCACAATCAAATTGTTTAACCTTTCTATTTTCTCATTTCTATCTCTGAAAGCTAATGCCTGAACAAATTTACAAGTCTGATATGAAGATTAAATGAAATCATCTATATGTGGTATGCAGATATCTGTGTCCTAATAATCATAACCTCTAAATATGTTATATGTCAAGGAGGAATTAAGGTTGCCAATGAAATTAATGTTGCTGATCAGCTGACCTGGAGTTAGAGAGATGAGCTGATTATTCAAATGGACTCAATGTAATCACAAAGGTCCTTTGAAATTTAAAAGAGAGTCAGAAGGGGAGGTCAGAGTGATGCAGTATAAAAGAATTCAACTTGCCATTGCTGGCTTTAAAGAGGGAAGTATGGGGCCATTAGCCAGAGAGTGCTGGCTGCCTGAAGAACCTTGAGAGGTCAAGAATGGATTCTCCCCTCCATGCTCCAGAAAGGGATGCAGCCCTAGTGATACCAAGAATTTAGCCCACTGAAAGCCATTTTTGGCCTCTGTTCTCCAGAACAGTAAGTTCTGTTGTTTAAACTGTTAAAACAGTTCTTAAAGGGCCGGGGACTTAGCTCAGAGGTGTCACCGCCTGCCTCGAAAGTGCAAGGTCCTGAGTTTGATTCCCGGTATCGCAAACAACAACAACAAAAAACCAGTTCTTAAAACTGTTGTTTTAAGCTGCTAAATTTGTATTAATTTGTTATAGCAGCTGTAAATAACTAAAAATGTAAAACATTATTGGACATATTGTGCTCGTATAATACTTTTAGCTCACTCATTTCCGATATTGGACTCACAGGAAGCATTTGGCTCTTTTTTTTTTTGAGAGGTGGGCCAGGGGAGGAGAAGCCATCTTCTCCTCTTTGTCCAACTTATTAACACCCTTCTTTATCACTGACTGGATAAATCACTGAATGAAAACAATGGATAGAAACATTTGGGAACACCTCAGGCTAGACAAGTGATTTTTTTCTTTTGAACCATCTGGCATTGTTCGTTTATCTATTATACTTGTTATGTTTTACCTTGTTTTGAGTTATTACTTACCCTTTTAGTTTAGAAACAAGTTGAACATGGGCACAATTTTTACTAACTTCTTGCTCCCAGGATGGCATCAGTTTGCATAAAGTAGGTAATATATACTAAATATTATTAAGTAATGAGTATGGAAAAGAGGGAATAAACGCAAGTAGTTTCCTACTGTTACCTGGGAAGCACACAGTCAATTCCACTTTCATGCCAGTGACAAAACTTCATTTGCAATGGAAAGAGGAAAAATTAGTCTCTAGTTTATGTAGTTTTGTTCTGGGGAAGAATATTAAGACACAATTAGAAATTTCCCTTCTTTTGATTTTAAGAGTAATTTGAGCCAATTATTTATAATTACATCCTTAGAAAGCTATGAGGGAAATAAATGTCCAGAGCTAGAGTAAATCAGAAATGTAAATAAGCTCTTATCCTGAAAGCTTGTTTACATTTTAAAAAAATCCTTAGTGTCACAGAATTTAAGTTCATAAGTCTTATGACTATTATAACCAAATATTTGATTATCTTGGGCCTAAAGCTTTAAGAGTGGAAGCTATGTTAGGTCCATGTGGTAGAGTTTGCTTCAAAACTTCCTCTTTTTTGAATTACTGGCTCTAATAGTGATCAGAGTGAGGAAGAAAAAAAGCAGAAGAGACATGTGCCACATTTGAAGTCAGTAGAAGGAGGTTGTGGGTAGAAGTAAACACAGAGTTCTGAGACAGTATTTTTGTTAGCTCTAATTCTGCATATATTTTTGATATATAAGTGAATTAACCACAAGCATTTTTAGAAAGAAGATAAAAGCAGACAAAAAACCCCTAACCTAATTTCATCTTCAGGAGAGGTTATCTTTCTTATATTTGTCTTTCCTCTGGTATTGCTAAATCTTTTAGCCAATGCAGCTGCCATAGCAGTATATATTTAAGTTACTGAAGAATGTGGGTGTGTTGTTTCTCTTTTCCCAGAGTCAGGACACCACTTAGAGAAAGGAACACATCCAGATGTGTATTGCACAGAGAAATAGATTAGATACAAGTAGAGATATAGGTAGAGGTACAGGTAGAGTTGGATATGGAAGCCAAGGTGGAAGTGGAAGCAGATATACAGGTAGAGATAAAGCATAGAAATAGAGGAGAGAGGTTTCCGTACATTCAGGTTATACCAGAAATGATCACCAAAACACGGACAAAACTACTGACATGTTTTTCTCACTTAAAAGATACAAGGTGATCCTGGAGTACATATCTTTCGAAGTTATTAATGTTGAAATGGATAACTCCACATTATATAGTAAAGTGAGAAAGTAAAATCAATATGGCCCCAAAGAACACTACTTAGAACATTGCACTGTTTTCTGAGATTTCTAGTGTTTTGGTGATGGTTTGGCTGTGGCAAACATAATAGGTGACATTAGATGGAAATAAAGTTCTGGGATTTTAGTAAACTGTTGGTCTACTAATAATTTACTTTTACTTCAGCTATTTTTAAACATTTAGAAATCATCCAAAGTGCTCTATTCAGAAAAAAAGTCTGAATGTTTCTTGCAAAGATGCGTACAGCAGTGAGAGAGCAGAGAGGACTGACCTGCTCATCTTCCAGATGAAGACACTGTTCTCTTAGTAACTAACTCTAAACAACAAGCTTGTACTTTCAGAGGGTAGCACAGCCCTTTGGGATCTAAAGTCACAATGAGAGGAATAGTAGTCATGTTTGAGTAATAGTTTCAAGTAGTACATTTTACATGATTGTTATTAATTTTAGAATACTAAATAGTCCTTAAGAATGGAGTGCTCATTTCCTTTCACATTTGGATATTATTTTCAAATAAGTGCCAAAAACTTAAAAATAACTGCTTCAACTATACAGGTTACTTTAACTAATGAGTATGTACTTTTCTTACCCTTTTTGATAAAATTCCACAGTAGTAAAATAACCGGAAATTTTTAGGATTCAGAAGTACCATGTATAATGTTTGGAAATAGCTTCTGTGCTTTGTATTATCTTATCCTTCCCTGCTTTTCATAATTATTTTCTTGGCTATTCTGCCTCAGACCATCAAGTCTAATGGAGGGATTTTTAATCTTCTACTAACTTAGTAGTGCAAGTGTCAAAGAACTATTGTCCTTTCCCTGCTTCCTCCCACCCTTGCATCCAAGTACAAAATAAATGAATGGTAACAAGTTTTCTCCAGTGCATTTTAGTGTAGAATTTTAGTTCAGGAAAATTTTTGCTCAAGAATGAATTCCAGCAATGTTCTCCATGCCAGCAGGCAGCATAGAAGTCTTAGGATATGGAAGAAAGCCAGAATAAATTCTGCTCAATATGAGTGAAGTTGTTTAGATAAGATAACATGATCACAGTTTTTAATGCAGGTTTGAGGCCATCTTTCTTAAGAGTTTAAGTGATCAGCATTAATAGACAACAAACTAAATGGTGAAGTCGGATCAACTGTGATTTTTATCCAGAGGCTATTCTAGCTTTGCTGGAAGCCCCAGCCTTTCCCATGTGCACCTTAGCTTTGGAACCCATTGTCTAAAGAGCAGGAGGACGAGTATAGCTCAGAGTGACATCAGTGAGTATGTTTCTGTGTTCTCTTCTATTAGATGTACCCTATGAGGGACAGTTGATCCCAGTAAGTTCTTCCTACAGTTACTTTTGATCTTCCAGTCCTTTCTTTTCATCACAGAGTGATCTGACAAATACTATCTGATTATGTTACATTCTTACTTAAAACCTCTCAATGGCTGATTAGTGCTCATAGGATAAAGACCAATGTTCTTTTATCTCAACTTGTGCTCTTTCCTTTATCACAGTTATGGCTTTCACTTCCACATCTAGGCCAGTTTCCTTCCTGCTTGTGTTTTTATATAGTTTGCTTTGCCTGAATTCTCTTTCCCCAAACTACACCATCATTATTGGCCACCACCTAGTCTTTGTCCTCCTCTCGACTCAGAAGTTATCATCTAAGAAGTCTTCCCCGAGCTTCTGCACCAAGCGAGGTCCCTTCTGTATCTTACACATTCACCACACACTGCCTCCCCATTTGCAGCACATATTATCGTTTAATAATAGCTATTTCTTTAATACCTATCTCTTTTGCTAGACTGTAAACTCAATGATAACATGGACTACATCTATTAGTGTATCTCATGCTCCTAGCATAATATCTAGCCCATTGTAGATGATCAATATATATTTCTTGAATGAGTGAATGATGAGCAAACAAATGACCAAATAGATGGTTGAATACCTAGCTACTTTCATTCCTTTTCCACCTCCATTCACAATGCTGAGCTCAGAGCAGAACAGCAGGAAACACGAAAGAGATAAGTCCCATAGCACATGTGTAGAGTGCTGAAGGGCTGGTGGGGGAAGAAGAATGATATGCCCTTCTCTTGGAGTCTGTCACAGTTCAGAAAGGCCCTAGACAAAATAAGAAAAACCATATCCTGAAGAAGATGAGAACTTTGGATAGAATGGTAAACCAGTCCTGTGATGACTGCTGCAGGACATGATCAAAAACACCCAGAGATGCTGACATTAGAAACAGTGGGTCACAACCAACGAAATGAAGACCTTCTCAGTGGTTTGAATATGAAATGTCAGTAGCTAAAACAGCTCCTTTGAATTCTACCCACATTTTCATGGGCCAAATGTTTATTTAAAGGCACCAATCTAGGCTGCAAAGTACTTAACCTCACTTTTCAAATAAGTTTTCAAATTTCCTTATGTGAAATCTTTACAGTCACATAAGTTTGAAATGCAGAATGTTTTGGATTTTACAAAGGAGAAGGATAGTCCATTAACCATCAGCTACTGAGTACCATCCCCAGTGAATTCTGAGGCAACACTTGTATCAAACACACTAATGGCTATGTAGTGAAACATGCCTGTTCTTAGTGACTGGGACTAGTGAACTCTGTCACTGGCCTCACATTCTTCCAGGTTTTGCTGCCAAATGAGATACAAAATGCTTTCTGCTTCTGGAGCATTTTAAAATTCTGAATGGAAAATATGGCCCTGGTATGGAGTATTGTGTGTTCCCAGTGTTCTGTAAATGTGTTTGACAGATTCCCAGCAGCGGGGGAGGAACTGAACTAGTTTGGAGCCCCAAGACTTCCTCAGTTCTGCAGGAGAGTGCCCAGGGGAAATCCCCAGACTGAGATCAGCCAAGAGGGGAACTTGGCCACCCCTTGCCTTTTTCTTAATATCTGCTGTATTCAGAGCTCATTTGGAACTAAATAAACAGAAGATAGGTTATGTTTATCTTTCTTCCTTCCTTCCCTCCCTCCCTCCTTCCTCCCCACCCCGTCTCTGCCTGTCTCTCTCCCTCCCTCTCTGCCCCCCATCTCTCTCTCTCTCTCTCTCTCTCTCTGATCAAACCCAGAGACTTCACAGTAAGCTACATCCTCAGCCCTTTTTTATTTTGAGTTAAGGTCTTGCTAAGTTACTAAATTGCCCAGAAACCTGCAGTCTTCCTGCCTTGGCTCCCAGAGTTCTGTTTAACCTTCTTTATGTTATGTTTATCCTAGACACTTTCCTGAGCTCCATGTTTTATTTCCAGTTGTACAATACTGAGATCCACTCACCATTAAGTCAAACTAGTCATCCTCCTTCAACCTAGAGTCAAGCAAAAAACAAACTCTGCTGCTTATCCTTATCATCATCCACTAGGTGGTTCAAACTTTCATCTCCCTTTATTTTTGCACATAATCAAATCTCTTAGATAGGTCCCTTTCTCTCCCATCTCAGTAGGCTTTCATCATTCAGCGGGCTTAATCATGCAATCTTCTCTTTTTCCCTGATTTTATGTCCTCTCTTATCCATCTGTTTTTCACTAACCTCAGTTATTTTTCAGTAATAGATTTTTAGACCGTTATTTTCTTTTAAAATCTAACTATTTTTAAGTATCAGTGCTCTGAAAAATAAAGCCTGAGGGAACTGTTCCATATTAAAGAAGAATGAATAAACAAGAAAATGAAATTTAATACACGATCTTGGACTGAGTCCAAGAAAGAAATCATTGTGCTATAAAGCTCATTAATAGGGCAACTAATAAAATTAGAATAGGTAAAAGTATTATGTCAGTATTTTCCTGAATTTGATAACTCTATCATGGTTATTTTAATTTTAAATTGTGTTTTTAAGAAAACTAGCTTCAGGACACAAAGTTTACTCAAGGTTACAATGTCTGCTTGAGCTGTGGCTTGTTTTCCTTTCAGGCTCTTAACTTCTAAAGTCCTCAGAGCCTTACAGTAAGTCTGTAAATTTGGCCTGTATGTTTCTTCTGATATTCTAAATTCATAAATCCCAGACTTAGACTTTCAAAAATGCAGTACTGTTAACTGAACATCGTATCTTCAAACTTCACACACATACAGTTTGCATTTTAACCTAGCTGATAAAACACATTAATAAAAACCCTGATTTTAATGAAATACTAGGTAAATGATAACTCAAAAAATAAACATCTCAGATGATGGAGGATATGTATCATGGTTATAAAAAAAGAATGTCTTTAGGCCAAGCATGGTGGTGCACTCCTATAATCTCAGCACGAGGGAGGCTGAGGCAGGAGGATCACTACAAGTGAGAGGCCAGCCTGGGCTACATAGTGACTTCAAGGCCAGCTTGAACTGTACAGTAAGACCCTGTCTCAAAAAAAAGTCTTTATTCTTTTTTTTTTTTTTGTACCAGGGATCAAACTCGGGACCTTGTGCAGCAGGTGCCAGAACCACTGAGCTAAATCCCCAACCCGAAAAGTCTTTATTCTTGAAAAATACACATGGAATTATTAAAAGATAAAGGGATTGATGTATGAACCTAACTTTCAAGTAGTTCAGAAAAATAATTGTGTACATATACATGTAAGTATGTATGTGTGTATATATTTGTGAGTATTCACACATACACATGTCTATAGGTCTCATTTTAAATGTAGATGTAACATGTAATACATATAGAGAGAATAATAAAGCAAATATGACAAAAGAGTAATAACTAGTCAATCTGAGTAAAAAGTATACAGGAATTCTTTATACCATCCTTGCAAATTTTCTATAAGTTTGAAGTTATTTCAACAGAAAAACTTGATAATTCAGTTTTAAATATTCAACTGTATTACTGTTAGGCGCAGTACTAAATTTATTATAGCACACACACATACACACACAATTTCAGCAGCTTTCCACTGCCATATAAAAAACAATTTAAGCTCATCAACATCATGATTAAGGATTTTGTAACCTCTGGTCCCAACCTAATTTTTCTGCCTCATTCTTTTCTTCTACATCTGCTCCTTGCTTTGCACATGCTGAAACAATCACCTTTTGTGTTCTTCATGTGTCATCGTTTTCTTTTGCTTTGCAGTAATGGGGACTGAACCCAGAGAGAATGCTGAAGTCCATTTCCAGCCCTTTTTGATTTTATTTTGAGACCAGGTCTTGCTAAGGTGGTCAGGCTGACCTCGAACCGTGCTGCTCCTCCTCAGCCTCCCAGGTAGCGGGATTACAGGCGTGCCTCCCCGTAACTGGCCCTATTGTGCTTTTGTCCCTGCTGTCCTGTCTGTAAGGAAGTACTCCCTGCGTCTCCAGTGACCCCTTGCTTCCTCTGAGGCCAACCTCAAGTGTCACTTCTGTACTGCTCTTCTCTACAGCCCCTGGCACAGGCAGCTCTTCCCTCTCATGAACTAAATATTTCAGCGGCCCCTCCCTCCAAATCCATTGGATTTGGGGAAGAATTAGACTTAGATGAGGTCATGAGGGTGTGGGCTTAAACCAGCTCTCCTGTGAGGACACAGCAAGAAGATGGCTATCTATAAGCCAGAAAGAGCCCTTGCAGGAACAGAGTTGGCCAGCACCTTGATCTTCAGCCTCCCATCCTCCAGAACTGGGAGGAAATACATTCTGTTTTTTGAGTCACCTGGTTTATGGAATTTTGTTATAGCAGCCTGAGCAGACTATATACCTCCTCTGTGAACTCAGTGCTCGTGCAGAAAGAAAATTTGGCAGTTAGGACTATGTACTACATAGGACGTTGAAGGAGCTTTCTTACCCTGGGATATGGGTCCTGAGGGCATCACTTATGTGAGTCATCTCTCTGTCCCAACACATGGCCTGCCCACGGCCCATCAGTCCCGGTTTGCTGAATGAATGAGTCAGAATGTGAACGTGATCATTTCAATCATTCATTCATCTTAATGTTTGAATGTGGATTGATCATTACTTTGCTTGAATGTGGACAAATTTATTTTAGCATTTGACACAGAGAGGTAGCAAAGACACTGTATATTGCCCTACCTACTATTTCTGTATCTCCAGTGATGGATTTCAATGACTTCAAAGACTTTTAGAAAAGAACGTTGAATGATTTAATTGAAAAATGTTGTTCTGCCATTTTTCTTTGATACCAGAAATAGAACTCAGGACCTTCCACTTGCCAGGCAGGCACAGCACCACTGAGCTACATCTCTGGCTATTATTCTGAAAAGAATTTTTCCTTCATACATTTTATATGGACATGAGCTATAGATAACAATGCATATTAACACTAATGGAGAAGAATGTTAATGAAATTATAATTGAGAAATTATTGTGCTCGCTTTGGCAGCACATATACTAAAAAGAAATTAATAACTTTCTATAGATGGTATAAAGCTAAATAACAGTGGGGTTATTGGTCCCTATTTGTTACCTTTATTCCAGCTCATTTTTATTAAAAGTATTTTTCCTAAATAACCCTATCCCTACTCCCTCACTCACACGCATTACAGCAGATATGTTCCTGAGGACAAAACTAGCAACCCATGCTGCATAATGGAGATGTATGTACAAAGCATTCCAAAAGGAAAGACGTACTTCCAGATGAAAAATTGGAGACACATCGCAAAAATATGAATTATTTGGTTATATCACACTAGGAGGAAGTATCAGAAGAAATATGAAAATGAATATATTCCTTAATTCTAAGTCAGTCATTAGCAATCTCTGTAAACTAAGAGATCAATTTTGGTTGTTTTCTTTGTTTTTATTTCATTCTGTACAGACCCTAGAACGTTCAGTGAGTAATTTTGGTTGCTACCAAATCCACCACTACTCTCCCCCGTGTTTTTTGCAGGATCAACTGGGCTAATTCTGAATATTCTGAACTTAATATTACTATAGCTCTGTGTCAGCTATGTCATGGAGTTGGTTCATTTCTTTCATTGGCTATCAGATATCTTGGCTGCTTTTACTTACTGTGGATTTGGCTGACAGGGCCTGACCTCATCCTGTACATTGTAAGAGTTGGAAACAAGTTGCTCCCTGGTGTGCAAGAGACTCAGAATTCTGGGAAGTTTTTGTTTGTTTTGTATTTGCTTAAGTCTCAGAACAGGCTTGTAAATCTTGTAAATGCATAGGTAACATGAAACTGGACATGACCTTCCTTGTCCTTTTATGTTTTGAAACAAGTTATTTAGACAGAAAAAATATTTACTTATAACATTTGAAAACATAAGGATGTTGGACCTAAAGAATAAATGTCAAAATATTATGAGATGACATAGTATAGTAAATGAAATGGGGACTTTTTAGTCGGAAAGACCTGAGTCCAACACACTCTTGTTTTGTGAATTACTAGTTATATTTTTTAAGCAATTTATATAAAGCCATTGAGCCTCAAGTACATCTTCTATAAAATAATGATAAAACCTATCATTCTTTACTATTGTTTTGAAAATGGAAAAGTATGTATAACTTATCTGTTATACTGCCTTGAGAATAGTTAATATGCAGTAGTTCTTAAAATTAAAAATTTTGATTTACAAGAGGACAACATAAGAAACTGAAATGTAATTAAAACATTGATAATACTTTTACTAATATTTTTAATTTTATTTAGAAATGTTATCTCATTTTCTCATAATTTAAAGATTAAATTTAAATAATTAGAATCATCAGTTATACTGTAAGACATACAGCAGGTAAGCTTTCAAATACTCATTTTATTCTATTCTTCCCAATCTCCATACATACAACTGTTTTTTGTAGGAATTTTTCTTCCAAGATGATCTAGACAATAACTTTCATAATATTTAGTTATTACATATATCATTTAGAGCACAAAGATGCATAAACATATACAGCACTCTAAAATGAAGAGTTAATCACCGATTTTGCCTATTGTCTAGGATGAATCCTATTACTGCTACTCCGTATGACTTCAGGTCATGTTATATATGAATATATTTGCCTTTGCCTATCTTATCTCAAATTTGAAATTAGCCCAGCAGTCATTGTTTAAGTCCATTTGGGCTGCGATAACAAAATATCTGAGGGTGGAAATTTATGAAGAAGAGGAATTTATTTTTCACTGTTCTGAAGGCTGGGAAGTCCAAGATCAAGGGATCAGCAGCGAGCTTGTCTGAAGAGAGTGTGGTCAGTCTGTTCTTGAATCCTGCATTCTAGGGAGGGGAGGGAAACTTCTGCCCCTTGTGGAGGAAGAAGGTAAATGTGAGAACTCCCTCCGGGAGGCTATTGCATAAAGCTAACTAACCCCATGTGGCGCTCATGACCCAGTCACCTCCCAGAGTCCACACCTTGCAACTGTTCAAGGAGAGTGAATTTCAACATCTGAGTGGACAAGAACATTCAAACCATTGGGGTCATGCCTGTAAGGAGGATTCTAAAATTTCCCGACTGCTCAGAGTTTACTGAATATTTATTATGGCCAAGTTTTCTGCTAGGATCTTTACATATGCATATAATCTTACTTAATCCCCACAAGTTCCTAGATTTGAGAATGGCATCAGGACTCTACATCTCTAGTAGTTATGCCTGTTTTTCGGACAGCTGTTTCTCATTTCTTCTACTTCTTTCCTTCCCAATCTCTAAAAGTAGAAGGATTCTAGGCTTGGCCTTGAACCTCTTCTCTGGGCATGCCCCTTCCCTAGGTCGTTTTATCTACTCAAATGCTTTTTAAATGTACTGATGAAGCATTTGTAGGCTGAAGAATCCGTTTTTTCTTAAATAGCCAATGAGGCTGTCTTCTTATCCAGCCATTCCCAAAAATCTCCATCCAGATGCCTAACAGGTTTCTAACTTTGACTGTTTCCTTCTTTGTATTCCCACCTGTCTCCACCAACTGTGCTCCTTGTATCCAATTTTCCTTATCTGAGTCACTGGCTCCACCTTCATCCTGTTGTCCGGGAAAAACGTAGGAGTCAGAGTCATCCTACATTCTCTCTCCCTCTCCCTCTCCTCTCTCCCCTCTCCCATCTCCCCTTTCCCCTCTCTTCTTTCCTCTGTTTTATAGGTTTGTCTGTTTTTTGCATTTGGGCCACCAATAATTCCTTTTGGCTCAAAATTTATCCCAAATCTGCACACTTCTCACCATATTTATGACATATGCTCTAGTATGTGTTGCTATAAAGCCTTGCTGGAATTACAGAGACTCCTCCACTGATCCTTCCATAGTTCCCTATGTGCATACAGCCGAGTGAGCTTTCCAAAACAGGAAATCAGAGCTCGTGATTCTCCAGTGGCTTCCCACAGCACACAGATAAACATGTATTTCTCATGTGGCTATGGGACCTGTGGGTCCTGACCTGCCTGTGCCTCCAGCCTCATCAGTTTCCTTCCATCAGGACAAGCGGACTCAGAGCATTCTGTCCTGTGCAAGATCTCTCCTCCTGCTGTCTTGACATGTCTTGCTCTTTCTGTCTGGACCACTCTGCCTAGCCCTCCCATCACTCATGTCCTGCTCAACAGCCACCTCCTCAGTGCTGTCTCCTACCAACATATCTGAAACAGCACCTGCCCTACTATTCCCTTGTCCTTCATAATTCTTTTCAGCATTTGTCCAAATCCAAAACTATATCCTTTTTACATATATGCTTCTTTGCTTACTATTCTACCTCTCCTGCCAGAATGTTAACATCTTAAGAACAGGGACTTCAGTTATCTTATTTACTGCTATATTTCTAGGGCTCAAACCAGTCAGTGAGACATCATAGAAATACGGTGAGATAAGAAAAAAAAAATAAGTTGCATTTCCTGCTCTGAATCTGTTTGATTCCACCAGGTTGTGCTGACTGTTCATTGTAATTTTTTTGCTTACAGCAACAAAAGATTAGCAACAACCTACATGTCTATCAAAAGAGGTCTAGCAGGGCCGGGGATTTAGCTCAGTGGTTCCATCTCCTGCCTCACAAGCTAAGGATCTGAGTTCAATCCCTGGTACCAAAAACAAACAAAACCAAAAAACCAAAAGAGGTCTAGCAAATAAATCGTGGAGCATATATATAACACAATAAAGTGCACCTGTGAAAAAGAACAAAGATCATACAGTACTGACTCTAAAGTAAAGTGGAAAGAAAATGTTGTGGAACAGAGTGCCCCAGACACCTGCCTTCCTGCCTCTGGGCCTTTGCAGAGATTGCTTTTCTGTCTGTAATGCCCTTCTCCAGGTCTTGCTCAAATAGCATCTCCCAGAGAGTGTTCTCCAACACATGACTAACACCTTCCATACTCTCTTCCCCTGCAATCTCTTGCCTTGCTTTATTTTTCTGCATAGGAGTTATCACCATCCACAGTTACATTAGATACTCATGTGTATATATATATATGTTAAATTGTCTGTTTCTCCTGAGACACTGCAAACACCGTCAAGGCAGGACCCTTGACAGTCGTGCTCGCTGCTGCATTTCCAGGACCCACAGCAGTGGCTGGAGTAAGAGAGAAATAGAGATAGGTCTGGGTTTCCAAATCAGCTTCTGTTGGATTCTAGAGTACATCACATCATCACAATATACTACCCCTCATCTTTAAACACTCTGTGTTAGGACCTCGGGGTTTTAGCTGACAAGGACCTTAGAGATCATCTAGTGCAGAGCAGAAGAGTGGACTGAGCAGAGTGAGGTGATATTTGGAGGTTCAGGGAGTATGGAGTTTAAGGGTAAGAGGATGACTTTATACTTTTTGAGAATTATATAATGTGTTACTTATTTTTAAATAAAGTACATGAATGTATTTTAAAAATCATTAGTGAAATAGTAAGCACTCTAGGGTTTAGAGGAAGATGAATCACTTGAGTTGTATGAGCACAGTAATCGGTGGAACTTCCTGAAGGAAAAGTGGCCCTTAAAGGACAAAAGGAATGGCAAAGATTGGGAAGAAGCATTTCAGGAAATTATTGCGGGGGTATGGGGTGATTGGTGGGAGGGACCCAGGTATTAGGAGGAAATCTTGAGAAGAGAAATGGATGAAGGTTTAACAGGAAATCACTGATAATATAGACATTGGAAACAGGAATTGGAGCTTTGCCCTATAAATCTTTATGACCTGTAGTGGAGAGATTACTCCCTTAAAATAGTTTTGTTTTGTTTTGTTTTAAAGATAATAATCTATGGGCCAGGATTTAGCTCAGTGGTTCTGCCGCCTGCCTTGAAAGCACAAGGTCCCGACCGAGTTTGATCCCTGGTGCCAAAAAAAAAATAATGATCTTTTTCTGTAGACAAATAATATAATATATTGTGGGTTATTGTAGATCAAATCGTGCATTTGAAAAAAGATATATTCAAGTCCTAACCTCGAGTACATCAGACTGTGATAGTTGGAGGTGTGGTTGTTGCAGACGTAATTAGTTATGATGAAGTCACCCTGGAGTAGAGTGGGTCACTAATCTGGCATGACTGTGTCTTTACCAGAAGACAGAGACACACAGGCAGAGTGCAGTGTGAATATGAGACACATGTTGGCGCTGTGCTGCCAGAAGCTGAGGAATGCTGGGTGACCAGCAGCTAGAAGAGGGGAGGAAGGATCCTGCCCTGGGGGCTTTGAGCAAGTGTGGCCTTGCCAGCACTTTGATTTCTGATTTCAGCCTCAGGCACTGAGACAATTAATATCTCCACACAATTATTTTAAGCCACACAGTTTGTGGCAATTTATTATGGCAGCCTTATGAAACTAATACACAGACTGTACTTTTACAATCCAGTTTTGAGAGAAAGCCAAAAAATAAAAATAAACCATCATTTTACTTTGTAACTGAGTCTGTGAAGCATTTGGTAAATTTGTTAGAACCTTATATATGCTTATATTGATTAGTAGTGATTGGTCACATAACACCTATAAATGCGAGCATCTTTAAATGCTTTGGACATAAATCCTTTATAAATTAATTGGAAGCAGAGTTGAGTAACACATCACAAAATGAGTGAATCACCAGCAGAGTCAGACATAGATACTTCGTCTTCATTGTCCATGAAAAGGTCAGTCTTCAGCAGGCTTTCTTCTTCTATGCTTTTCACTGATGCATTAACTCCTGTGTATATTTAAGCAAATGATTTAGTTACTACTTCCTTACAAAAAACAAATTTTAGCTCTTTTGGCTTTAAGTTCACAAACATGCATGTCACATAATCATTTATTTTGCCTACTAACTGTGATAAATTTAGGATTCATTATCTGTACAACCTCACTAACTCATATCTTGAATCAAAGAGAACATTTATAGAGAAAGGAATTATAAATATACATTCCTAGATACATAGCAAATTTCTCTGCTGTTGTACATCAAGTTTCACTTTATTTATCTTTGTTTTTAAGGCTCTCAGCCACTGCCTTGATGGTTTCCTTTCTCTTGTTTTTTCTTTCAGTATAATCTCTTATACTAAACCACGGATTGCTGTTTAGTCTTTGTCTTTTCCGGCCCATGTGCTTTCATAATAAAGATAAAAGAAGATTTTGCTGTGTTGTCATACTGCAGGACTATAAGCAGAGTAAACTATATTTTTCAAATAGTTTCTAATTGTTTTTAAGTATTTTTATATTAATTCCTTTATTCAACCTCAAATTCTTTTTTTTTTTCAACCTCAAATTCTTAATTCATTCAAACTTTTGTTTAAACTTTAGAGTCATGGGAACAAGTGTGAGCTTTGTCACATCATGTGAGCTTTAATCTTTATAAAATGCTACAGGCAAGTTATCTCATAACTCAAACAAGTATTAGTCATTATAGTAAAAGACTGGAAGAACTGTTTAGACATCTCATAAGACAGTGGCCCAGAAAAGCTACTCCAGTAATACATTTTCTCAAAAATTGGTCTTAAATTTTGCTTTCCTGATTTCTGATCTACTATAGATTTTCTAGGTTCCATCTGACTCTAAAACTGCTTTAAAATATTTCTCTGGCCTAAGTATAACTGGAGGAATGATCAGTTTTGCATTACTCATAAGATAGTGTTATTTTATTTGAGGGAAATTTTAATAATTTTTTTTGAGATGGGGTCTTGTTATGTTGCCAAGGCTGACCTCAAAATCTTCTCTCAGTCACCTGAGTAGGACTATATGAATGTACCACCGTGGTTGGCTAATCACTATTATATTAAATTATGTCAAAATTCATTTTGTAGATTCCTTCTGCATTTTTCTTAGCTATTGCTTCCCTATTATGATATACATGGGAACTAGAAGATAGCCTCCTATTTGACCAATACTATATAAAGATACTTAAGGAGTTGGCTAGAGCTATAGGCCAAGATGAGCTCCTTTAGTCCTTTATATGGTCCATACCCTCAGAAATACCAAATAAAGTTCCATTTAGCAATTTTTGCTTTTGATGTGTGGCACCAGTCAGACCTACACTCCAGTACAGGAATATGTGTTCAAGAGGTTGTCCGAGGCCCATTGTTTGACCCTCTCTGTCTTCTAGACTCAGACTGAAATTCTTTTAAGAACAAATGGAGTGGGGAGAGATAAGGAAAGTTCTGGGCCTGATTTACCTCCTAACTCTTAGTATTTCTTGGGTAGTTTCCACCTTTTCTGTAGCCATCAGTACCTTCATTGGTATAGTGAGTGAACAGTTCCCAACACACATGCCAGATACACTTCAAAGTACCTTACATGTAAAATATAACCTTCACGACTCTATGAGGGTGGAAAATCCAACACTCATACACTGTCAAGTTCCTCCTACCCTGATTTTCCCCATTTTCTTATCAATTTCCAATGTATATTTTTCTAATTTATTTTGGTTTTGTCATTTTGTCAGTCTCCTTGCTCTAGAATGTCAGTGTTATAAGGATGTTCTCTTTGTTTTGTTCTCTAACATTACACCTGGCTCTCAAGGACTGTAGCCGGATGTTGATCCAATCAACATCAAGTAATTTACTGACAGTGTGCAGGATCACAGTTGGGAATTTGTTTGGGTTGTTCATCTCCAAATCCCAGCCTCTGAAGCACTGTGTTACACTGAGTAAAATTAAGCAATCGATGACTTCCAAGCCATGGATCATAATTTTAGTTTTGCATCAGAATCATATATAGTGCTTAAAAATAAACACCTGCTGCCCTTCCTCCCTACCATTTCATGCTCTGAAGGGTTTTGTGAGTTGGGAGTCACCACATTTTGTCCTAAAATCCCCGATTGAACTAAATTTGTGTCAAAAGTGGAGAACCCATAATAAAAGTCTATCTCAGTAAACCATTTAATTTTATGTCTTTGAAATTTACTTTGAAAGGAGTTAGGATTGAGCCTGGAAACCAGAAGTACACACAGAACAATGGCAGGACAAGAAACTGCTCTGACTTAGCTTCATGGTTGTGTTCATAGGTTTTTCTAGAAAGAGTTTTCAGCTGACCCTAAATGTGAAGTAGGAATGGCCTGTGACTCATATCTGGAAACCTTAGTGTAAGCTGATAATAAATGAATAGTAATCTTCATAATTTAAAATCAATGGTTTATATATCCAATGCTCTATTGCCTGGGATATATTGGATGCCTTGCCTGAGAGGAATTCAATAACTGCACTGAGAAAGAAACAGTATTACCACTCTAATGTACTAGTAAGAAAGGGAATAGCAATAAATGGTCCAATTGAAAATGTTATCATAGGGCCAGGGATTTAGCTCAGTGGTTCTGCTGCCTGCCTTGCAAGCACAAGGTCCTGGGTTTGATCCCTAGTACAAAAAAAAAATGTGATCATGAAGATAACTATGATAGACATGTTAGTTTTATATATTTATATATATATATAAAAATTATGTTGTACACCTGAAATATATACAGTAAAAAAGAAAATGTTATCATGATTTTCCTTAAAATAATAGTTAACAAGTTTCCAAGATCTAATCCCAGGATAAGTTTAGCTTGTCCACCTATTGTTTGATACTAATGTCTGAAAGTTAAGTATATTTTTGAAATTAACTATTATTATTCCCACCCTCTTGTCTAATAGTAGTTTCTTTTCTATTTTCTTGTCATCTTTTATAGATTCGATATATTATGGAGACTATGCGATATTTGTTTTTCTAAACTCTGGTATTTAGCTCAACATAATGATCTCCAGATCCACCCATTTTCCTGTGATTGACAAGATTTCATTACTCTCTATGACTGAATATTACTCCATTGTATATATGTGCATTATATTGTGTATGTTATACACATGTGTATACGTATACAGTGGACCCTTGACTTACAAACTCAATCTGTTCTCGAGGGCTGGCTGTAACTCAGGTTGGTCAGTTGAAGGCTCAGGCTCCTCTACACAGCCTTCAAAGTCTCCTATACACAGGCAGATCTCAGTGTCCTTAGAGAGACATTAGCTCAGGATTTCTCGGTTAACCCCACACAAGAAAGGATGTTGTAATTTCCTTCCAGGAGTCTTTAAGGGTTAAATCTGTATCTGAGACAATCTGGAAGCACAATCAGCTGGCATTCAGTTCATAACTGAAGACTTCAGATGTAAGTTAAAACTGAAATTCCAATCTTAACCCACGTTGTTCATATGTCAGGCCGGTCGTAACTCCAGGGTTCACTGTACTGTACTACATTGAATATATGTACATTATACAATATACTTATATGTATATCTTATTTTCTTTATCCATTTATCTGTTGATGGGGACTTAGGCCAGATCTGTATTTGCCTATTGTGAATTGTCCCTCAATAAACCTGGGTGTGCAGCTATCACTATGGTATGCTGACTTTAATTGCTTTGGGTATGTACCAAAGAGTGGTTAACTGGATCTCAAATAGTAGCTCTATTTTCAGTTTTTTGAGGAACTTCTATATTGCTTTCCATAGCAGCTATACTAATTTACATTCCTACCAGTGGTGTAGAAGGGCTCCTTTTTCCCCATATATTCACCAGCATTTGTTTTCTAAATTCTTGATGATTTATAGCCATTCTGACTGGAGTGAGATGGAATCTCAATCACTTCTCTAATGGCTAAAGATGTTGAACATTTTTTCATATACTTATAGGCTATTTGCTCTTCTTGTTTTGAGAAGTGTCTACTCAATTCATTTCCTGTTTATTGACTGGACTATTTGACTTTTTGTTTTTTTTGAGTTCTTTATGTATTCTAGATATCAGTGTTATGTTGAGTAACTGGAAAATATTTCTCCCATTTTGTGGGCTGTCTCTTCACTTTGTTAGTTTTTCTCTTCATGTGCAGAAACTTTTTAATTTTATGCAGACATATTGTTAATTCTTTCAGTTTCCTATGCTATTGTACACATCTCTTTTTTTTTTTTGGATGCCTGGAGTTATTTAACATAGTAAAAATCTTTCTTTGCTCATCTGGTGATAAAAAATTTAAATGCCTTAAGTCTATTTAAAAGAAAAATAAAGAATAAATTAAACACAACATTCAAGTTGATATAAATTATATGTCAAGAGAAAATTTAAGTTGGTAAATTATAATTAAATTTGTCTATTGTTCCTGTGAGGGAAAAGTTGGTTCTTAGCCTGATAGTGCGTATATTTTCTGACACATTTTTTTCTTATTCCCTTTTCCTTTATCTTCTCTCCACCTCCACCATTCTGTCCCAATTCTTCTTAACTGAATTACATTAGCCAGTATATGTTTTTAGTGTCTGTTTTATCTGGTGGTTGTTTCCTTCTTTCTGGGCTCTGTGTTTAGTCCATGTCCCACATAGTAAAACTACATCTTATTAACATCCTTAGAGGCAAAGCATTAAAGTGAACAGAGAAAAGAAATACCTACCTATGAGAATATAAACTCAACAGTTAATACATCACTCTGACACCTCACCCCAGGCCACAGGGGGATTTTCTTCATATTTGCACGCAAGAAATGCAAGTCCCAGTGTTAAATTTGTTGTTACTCTTTTCTGCTGACTCCACAATCATTTTGAGTGACTTTACTTACATCTCACCTCATCTTCTTGCTATTGGTAGGTGGGCAGATTTTTCTTAGTTTTTGGCCTGACTTCAAGATACCTGCAACAGGAGGCAAGATCCAGGGAGGGAAAGATATTTTGTCCATTTCCCCCTGTTTGCTGTAATAGCTGAAGGTCAGTAACCTGCTGGAAGTCAGCAGTATAGATTACAGACAATGAAGTCAAATATTCAAGGTGAAATCCCAACTCCAGAGAGCAGGTGAACCAGTCCCAGCACTCGGAAGGAGGCTCCCTCACTGCCATTCTATGCTCCTAGGGAAGAAAAGGTGAGCCAGTCCCAGCACCCGGAAGGAGACTCCCCCCCTGCCATTCCACACTCCTAGGGCAGAGAAGGTGAGCTACGGGGCAGGGGCGGGCAGAAGCACCCACCCCCTGTGGAAATGAGAAGACACGTAAACAAGCTTCAAAAACAGACTTCCAGGTCACCTACAGCAACCCCAAAGGGAAATGAGATGGAACACTCTGATACTCAACCACCTGGACTCGCTGAACTGGAAACAAAAGAGG